>CAUYUJ010019124.1:82500-155000 GCA_963575745.1 Prorocentrum cordatum
TCATCATTATCGTCACCGTCACCGTCATCATCATCATCATCAGCATAATCATAATCATCGTCATCATCAGTATAAGCATCATTACCAGCATCAGCATCACCATACATCATCAGCAGCATCGTCATCAGCCGCATCATCCTCCACACCATCATCCTATATCATCAGCATCCTCAGCATCATGTCAGCATCCACATCATAATCAGCATCACCAGTATCATCATCCGCATCATCAGCAGTATCAACATCAGCATCGTCATCATCAGCAACATCACCGTCACCATCAGCAGCATACAGCATCATCATCAGCACCATACAGCATCAGCAGCATCCTCACCATCAACAGCATGCCATCAGCATGATCAGCATCATCAGTACCATCACCAACATCAGCATCATTATCAGCATAAGCATCATCATCATCCGCATCCTCATCATCATGAGCATCATCTCATCCTCATCAACATCATCATCATCAGCAACAACATCGTCACCATCCGCAACATACATCAGCATCATCAGCGTCATCATCAGCATCAACATCACCATCACCATACATCCGCAGCATCATCATCACCATCATGCCATCATCAGCATCAGCATCATCATCAACACCATGATCAACATCAGCATCATCACCAGTAGCAGCATCAGCATCAGCAGCATCATCACCATCATCATCATAACCAGCATCATCATCATCATCAGTATCATCATCAGCATCATCAGCATCATCATCACCATCGTCACCATCAGCAACATCCGCATCGTAACCCTCATCATCATCATCATCATCATCATCATCATCATCATTAGCAACGTCATCGCCATACATCAGCATCGTCATCATCATCATCAGCAGCATCAGCATCATCATCATCATCATCATCATCATCATCAGCAGCAGCAGCAGCAGCAGCATCAACGTCATGAGCATCTGCATCAGCATCAACAACATCATAAATCCGCCGACCCCTTGTGGGTCTCTACGCGCGTGAGATTCTCCGCCCCCTCATTATCCCCCCCCAAAAGGAACCCCAAACAGGCAATTTGACCCCCCCCCTGGCCGAGCGCGACCCTGGACCGAACGCGTCACGGAGGAGCGGAGGGCTCCAAAACTGGCCAAGAGGGCACCAAAACGCTCCCCAAGCGGCGAATCGTGGCCCCCTGCAGGGGGCCACGATTCGCCGAAAGATCGCCCCTGGACGCCCACGATGGCCTCCAGGCGGCCTCCGAAGCTGCCAAGACGCCCCAAAAGGCCCCCAAGGTGCGCCCCAAGAAGGTCCCAAGAAACAAAAATCGTCCCATTCCCTTAGAAAAACAAACATTGTTCGCATGCTCGCCTATTCGGTTTTCACAACGTCCCAGACGGGCAGAGAAACCTTCAATATCGCCCCCAGACGGCCAAAGGGGCCCCCAAGAAGGGTCGAACAGGGTCCAACAACAGCCCACGAAGCCCCCAAGACAGCCCAAGAGGGCCCCCAGACGGCTCCAAGACGGAGTCCCGAGGGCACCTTTTCGAGCCTTCGGTCCCAAGACGCCCCCAGCCTGCCCCAAGAACACCCCAAGCGGCCCTGAGGGACCCCCAAAAGAACCTGAAAGGCCGCCAAGAAGCCCCCAGGAAGCCTCCAAGACGCCCCAAAACTTTGCCCAAGATGCCTCGAGGCGGCCGGATATGGCCTGCAGACGGGCCAAGATGCCACCAAAAGTCTACAAAAGAGCACCAAGAGGTACGAGAACAGCAACGAAACAACAGGAACGATGTCGAGCGCCGTGTGATGATTCGGACAAGCCTCGTGAAATGCAGTCCTGGAAGCATGACAATTCATATATGGGTCGGCGGACGTGGCGTCAGCCTATATAATGATCAGCATCAGAATCGTCACCATGCCGTACTCACCATCATCACCATCATCATCAGCATCATCATTATCAGCATCAGCATCATCATCAGCATCATCATCATCATCAGCATCATCATCATCATCCGCATAAGCATAAGCATCAGTAGCAACATCAGCACCAGCATCAGCATCATCCTCATCATCCTCATCATTAGCATCATCATCATCGTCACGATCAGCAACATCAGCAAAATAATGCTCGTCATCACCGTGATCATAAATCAACACCAGCCGCATCATCAGACATCATCATCAACATCCTCATGATCGCCATCATGTCACCGTCATCATCATCATCAGCATTATCCTCTTCACTATCCTCATCTGCAGCAGCACCAACATGCACATCAGCATTATCATTAACATCATCATCACTAGCATCACCATTTTCATCCTGAGCATCATCCTCAGCAGTACCAGCATAAGCATCATCATCATCATCATCATCGAGGGCGCGCCGCTGGATGTCCCCAAGGGGGAGGGGGGTGGGACCCCCCCCCCTTTCCCCGATCCGTCGTCGGGGAACCCCCCCCCCTCCCCCCTTTCCCGATCCGTCGTCGGGACCCCTCCCCCTCCCCCCTTTCCCGGTCCGTCGTCGGGGACCCCCCCCCCTCCCCCCCCTTTCAAAAGGGGGGGGCGGTCCGAGCCTCCCCCCTCCCCCTCCCCCCCTTTGGCCGCCAAATTCCACACACCCCCTCCCCCCCCCCTTTTCGCCACGGCGCCCCCGGTCTCTGGAACCCGACCCCTACCACCCCCAAGACGAATCCTCACCCTGACCCTATCCCCTAACCCCAGCCCCATACAGTACTCGCTACTCATTACGCACCACTCACTACCCACACTACTCGCTACTCACTACTCACACTACTCACTACTCACTACTCACGACTTACTACTCACTACCCACGACTCAAATCCACTACCCACTACTCACTATTCCCTACTCCCTACTCACTACTCACTACTCACTACAAACTACTCACAACTCACTACCCACTTCTCAATACTCACTACTCACTAAGCCCAACTCACTACCCACTACTCACTAATCACAAATCACTACTCACTACCCACCAACCACTACTCATTCCTCACACTTGACTAGTCACTACTCACTGTCCAAAACTCACTATTCACTATCCACTACTCGCTACTCGCTACTCCCTACTCCCTACGCACTACTCACTACTCACTACTCGCCACTCCCTACGCCCTATTCGCTACCCAATACGCACCATTCACTACCCACAACTCACTACTCCCTATGCTCCCACTAATTTTACTACTCACCACTTCCTACTCCCTACTCGCTACTCCCAGCTCGCTACTCACCACTCACTATTCAGTACTCAATACTCACTACTCACTAAACACCACTCACTGCCAACTACTCATTACTCACTAAGCACTACTCACTACCCACTAACCACTATCCACCACTTACTACTGAGTACTCACAATTCACTACTCACTACGCACTGCCCACAACTCACCACTCAGTATCCGCTACTCGCTACCCAATACGAAAGATTAACTACCCACTACGCACTACTCGCTACTCACTACTCACTACTCCCTCCTCCCTATTCACTAGTCACTAGTCGCAAGTCGCTACTCACTACTCACTACGCACTACTCACGACTTACTACTCACTAACTTCTACTCGCTCATCCCTACTCGCTATCCACTATTCAATACCCACTTATCGCTTCTCACTACTCACTACTCACTATTCACTACAAACTACCCACTCCTCGCTACTCCCTACTCGCTACGCACTGCTCCCTACGCACTACGCACTACTGACTCCTGACTACTCCCTCCTCACTACTAACTACTCACAACGCCCAACTCGCTACTCACTATTCACTACTCGCTACTCACTACTCGCCACTCCCTACGCCCTACTCGCTACCCGATACGCACTATTATTTCACTACCCACAATTCACTACTCACTACGTCCCCACTACTCACTATTCACCACCGCCCTGCTCCCTACTCGCTACTCCCAACGCACTACTCACCACTCACTACCCAGTACTCAAAATTCACGACTCACCAAACACTACTAACTGCCCACGACTCACTACTCACTAAACACTACTCACTGCCCACTAACCACTATCCACTACCTACTACTGAGTACTCACAATTCACTACTCACTACGCACTGCCCACAACTCACTACTCGCAATCAGGTACTCGCTACCCAATACAAAATATGAACTACCCACGGTGCACTACTCGCTACTCATTGCTCACTACTCCCTCCTCCCTATCCACTAGTCACTAGTCGCAAGTCGCTACTCACTACTCACTACTCACTACTCACGACGCACGACTCACTAATCCCTACTCACTACCTACTACTCAATACCCACTTCACGCTTCTCACTACTCACTACTCCCTACGCACTACTCACTTTCCACTACTCACTACTCACTATTCGCTACTACCTACTCGCTACGCACTACTCCCTACGCGCTACCCACTACTGACTCCTGACTACTACCTCCTCACTACTTACTACTCACAACGCCCTACTCGCTTCTCACTACTCACTACTCGCTACTCCCTATTCGCTACTCCCTACTCGCTACTCGCTACTCGCTACTCACCACTCACTACTCTCTACTCACTGCGCGCTACTCACTACTCACTACTCACTATTCACTACTCGCTATTCGCTACTGTCTTCTCCCTCATCCTACTCCCTGCAGACTACTTACTATGCACTACTCACTACACACTACTCACTCCTCACTACTCACTACTCACCATTCCTTACTCACTACTTCCGTCCCACTACTCACTACCCGCTACTCACTATACTCAGTACTCACTACTCACTACGCAAAACTCACTACTACCACTTCCCATTACCCACAACTCACTACTCACTACTCACGACTCACTGCGCACTACCCACTATCAAATACCCACTACTCACCAATCGCTACTCAAAAAACTGTACTCTGTACTCACTACCCGAGAAGCCCCCTCCCCAGCCCCTGTTCGGCGCAAAGGGGGGGAGGGGGGGGGTTCGAACCCCCCCCCCCTTTCCAGCACCAAAGAGGGGTGGGGGGAGGGGTGTCCGGACCCCCCCCCCGTCTTCAAAGGGGGGGGGTGGGAGAGGGGTTCGGAACCCCCCCACCCCTTAAGGGAGGGAGGGGGGAGGGGGTCGAAAATCTCACCCCCCATTTGAAGGGGGGAGGGGGGGGTTCTGCGAGCACAGCCCCCCTTGTGTATTCAGGGCCATCCACTGGCGCGCTTTCATCGTCATCGTCACCGTCAGCAACATCAGCATCATCAGACATCATCAGCATTATCCTCATCAGCACCATGCCATCATCATCAGCATCATCATCATACATCGTTAGCACCATAACCATCACCATGCCATCATCGCCATCACCATCATAAACATCAGCACCATCACCAGCATCATCATCAGCATCAGCATCAGCATCATCATCAGTATCATCATCACCATCATCAGCATCATCATCAGTATCAGCATCAGCATCATCATCATCGTTACCATCAGCATCATCAACACCATAATCCTGATCAGCATCAGTATCGACACCGCCATACATCATCATCATCATCATCATCATCATCATCATCATCATCATCATCATCATCATCATCATCATCATCATCATCATCATCATCATCTTCATCTTCATCATCATCATCATCATCAGTATCATCAACATCATCATCACGCATCATCAGAAGCATCCTCATCATCGTCACCATGCCATCGTTGCCATCATCAGTATCATCATCTCTGATATCACCATCAGCATCATCAATACCGTCATCATCATCATCATCATTACAAATATCATCAGTATCAGCATCATCAGCATCCGGTCTTTCCTCGCCCTGCTCGGTCATCCCCCTCCTCCTCCTCATCCTCCTCCACTTCCTCCTCCTCATCATCACCATTCCCGTCACCACCATCACCATTCACCAACATCATCATACCATCACCATCACCATCACCAACATCATCATCATCATCATCAGCACCACCATCATCATCAGCATCATCAACATCATCATCCTCATAATCATCATCGTCTTTGTCGTCGTCGCCATCATCGCCATCGTCATCAACAAGAGCAACAAGAATAACAGCACCACCAACGACAACAACAATTACCACAACAACAACGATAACAACAAGAAGAACAAAAACAATACTAGCAACAACACCAACAACACCAACACCACCACCACAACCAACAACCACAACAGCAACAGCACAAGCATAATCATCAACAGCATCAAAATCAGTATCAGCACAATCACCATCGTTATTACCATCATTATCAGCATCGTGATTAGCATCATCATCATCATCATCACCATCATCACCATCATCGTCCACGTCGTCACCGTCATCATCATCATAATCATATCCATCGTCAGCATCAGCAGCACAAGCATCACCATCACCATCGTGGTCGTCATCATCATCGACATGGGCAGGATAAGCATAATCATCAACAGCATCATAATCATCAGCAGCATCATCAAACGCATCAGGATCACCATCATCAGCAGCAGCATCAGCATCAGCATCATCAGCATCATCATGTTCATCTGCATCAGCATCATCATCATCGTCACTATCATCGCCATGGTCGCCGTCGTCATCATCTCCGTCCTCGTCCCCGTCAGCATCAATGTCCGCATCATCATCATCATCATCATCATCATCATCATCATCATCATCATCGCCATCATCATCATCATCATCACATCATCATCACCATCATCATCATCATCATCATCATCATCATCATTATCATCATCGGCGTCAGCATCGTCACCATCAGCAGCAGCAGCATCATGATTATGATCATTATCGTCATCAGCATCATCAGCATCAGCAGCAGCATCATCAGCAACATCATCATAACCATCGGATTTGTCATCGTCATCGTCATCAGTATCGTCATCGCCACTAGTAACATCATCGTCGTCAGCATCATCGACAGCATCCTCACCATCACCACCATCATCATCATCAGCATCATCATCATAATCATCATCGTCATCGTCATCGTCATCTGCATCATCCGCATCAACAATAATCATCATCAGCATCATCAGCATCATCGACATCAGCATCAAGATCACGATATGCATCAGCATCGTCACCATCATCATAATCAAACGCATCAGCATGAGCATCACCATCAACAACAGTATCATTAGCAACAGCGTCACCATCAACAACATCATCAACGTCACAATCATCACCATCAACATCATCAGCATCACCCTCATCATCATCACCATCAGCATCATCATCATCATCAATAGCATCATCGCCAGCATCATCATTTCGTCATCATCATCATCAGCAGCAGCATCATCATCATCCTCAGCATCATCATTATAATCATCATCAGCATCAACATCATCATCAGCATCAGCATCAGTATCAGCACCATCATCATCACCATCATCATCATCAGCAGCAGCAGCAGCATTATCGACTGAGGAGGCAACAGGGGGGACAGGCTCATGGGCGAAGCATCGACCTGGAATCGGCGATGCATCGCCGATAGATCACCCTGGTAATTAGCGAATCCGCACGTCCCTGGACGGGGTGGGGTCGCCGGGCACCTCTCGGTGATCAGTAGGCGATTCGGAGTCCATGCGTCTCCCCCTGAGCATGCCCCCCCCAGCGTTGCCCCCCCCCCCCGATCGAGGAGGCAGAGATTTAGTCTGGAGGAGATGGGGGAGGAGGCGAGAGGGCGACGGCGCAGAGGGCGTCCAGTCCAGACTCCTCCTCCTCCTCCGCCCCGTCCTCCTCCTCCTACTCCTGCTCCTCCTCCTCCTCCTCCTCCTCCTCCTCCTCCTCCTCCTCCTCCTGCTCCTGCTCCTCCTCCTCCTCCTGCTCCTCCTCCTCCTCCTCCTCCTCCTCCTCCTCCTCCTCCTCCTGCTCCTCCTCCTCCCCTCCTGCTCTACCTCCTCCTGCTCCTGTCCCTCCCCCGCGCTCCCCCTCCTCCCCCACCTCCTCCTCCTCCTCCTCCTCCTCCTCCTCCTCCTCCTCGTCCTCCTCCTCCTCCCTCCTCCTCCTCCTCCTCCTCCTCCTCCTCCTCTAGAATCGACGACGACGGCACCCGCACAACAGTGCAGGGGTGGAAGCGGGACCTCAACGACCGCGTCAAAGACCTCAACGACGGCCAGAAGCGCATCCGCGAGCTCCTCGGAACGCCAAGGAATCCGCCTCCAGTCCCGCCAAGCGCAAGAGGGCCGCCCCTCGCGCAGGTGAGGATGCCGCCGCAGCCCACTGTGCTGCAGGGACTGGTGCAACCAGCGTCGCCGCACCACCAGAGCCCGCCCGCAGCGAGCCCGCTGCTCCTGAGCCCTCAGAGGCCGACAGGAAGGCCGCCGCCGACATCATCAAGACCGCCACCAACGCTGCCGCCCAAGTGCGGGCGGCCAAGGCCGCTGCCATGGGGGTTGAGCCTGCCCGCAGGAGCTCGCAAAAGCGGCTCGGCAGGGTCGGAAGGGCAATACGGACATCGCCGAGATCCTCTTCGGCGACATCGCCGAATGGGGACTGCAAGTGGAAAAAGACTTCAGAGCCGAAGGTTTCAAGTACCACATGGTGGCGCTCGCGGAGACCCACATCGACGCAGAGCTGGACTAGGTCGGCAAGCTCACCAAGGAAGGCTGGAAGCTGGCCCCCACACAGACACCACCCACCAGCACATCGGACAAGGGCACGCAGGGCGGCGAATGGATCCTCATGCGCAGGGACATCGCCGCCAGATCTCTCGAAGCTTACAACGACTTCTAGAAGTACAGCAGGCAACCCTTCGTGGGATTCTCCCGCAGCATCCTCCACACCAGCATGGACAACATCGTGGCGGTCGCGGCCTGTCTCCGCCCATGGGCTCCGAGATCGGGGCGCCGACCGCGACGTCCTGGTCCACATCTCCACATGCGTGGACATGCTCCACTGCTCCACAGACCGTAGGTCATCCTTGAAGGGGCCCTGGGACACACAGATTAATACACACAAATAAACATAGTTTCCAATGTTTTCCCATATTTTCTGGGTTTCTGTCTTCCCCCCCAATTCCCATACTTTCCCATATTTTCTTGGGAATCGACGATTAATTGTGTCTGTGTGTTTATTCCCCTCCTGAATCCTAGCGGACTGGAGCTACGAGCCAGACTGGTGTCAAGGCAAACCGTGGCTTGGCAGGCAGGGCAGCGTCCCAGTCACCGCCCCCGGTTGCATCGCCGCCTGCGACAAGGGCGAGGGCTCCACGTGCGACCATGCCATCGTGCTCCGCGACTTCGCCGCCTCCACCAAGCTGGAGGCGGTCTACGATGTCCCGTGGCAGGCACACTGCGGCATCCGGATCACGGCAGGCTCGGTGGAGCCTTGGCAGTGCAAAGCTGATGTCGGGCCTGTCCCCCTACAGGGGATTTTCGACGAAAAATTAAAACGTACCCAACAAATACCCCAAAAAGGTCAAACAATACTCAACAAATAGTCCCCAGACTATTTTTGAACTATTTTGGGGGGTATTTTTTTCTTCCGTCGAAAATCCCCCTGTGGGGGGGCAGGCCCGACTTAATGCAGAGCCATCTCAGGCCCCCGAGGCCTCGCCGGCGCGTGCGAGGCCGAAGGACGCCGCCCCCAGCAGCGAGCGGCCAGAGGCCAGGGCCCGAGCCCTGCGCGCACGGGGCGCGAAGGACTGCCCCGAGCACCCCGAGGACGAGCTCGGCCAGCTCGGCGTCGAACAGAACACCACCACCGTGGAGGACGACGCCCCGTCCATTAGGGGGCCACGTGCGAGGAGGAGGAGGAGAAGGAGGAGGAGGAGGAGGAGGAGGAGGGGAGGGGGGAGCGCCGGGCCCAGACCCCCGACACCGAGATATGTTTTCTCGCGGCGCGAGCGCGCCTGGGAAGGCTCTCGGAGCCCGCCGCCCACGGGCGTCGCCAGCGCCAGGGGGCCACAGGCGAACCCTACCCCTACCCCCCACGATTTCTGAGGGGGAGGGTGGGGTTCACTTCGCTCGGGGGCTCCCGAGCGAAGGGAGCCCCACCCTCCCCCTCAGAGATCGTGGGGGGTAGGGGGTAGGGTTCGCACGTGGCCCCCTGTCCATGGTGGCGGACTCCGCGTGGTCCTCCCCCCTCACCCTCCTGCTGCCTCATGCCCTCCCAGGCCTGACCAGGGAGACGTAGAGGTTGGGCAGGGGCGGAGGCGGGGCTGGGAGAAGAGTCGGTCTGAGCGGCTCCTGGAAGAAGGACACGCGAGCATCCAGCTGGGCTCCGTCCCAAGCCCCACCCTGGGAGAGCCCCCCCTCGACGAACCCCCGATCCGAGCCCCCTGCACACCGCACCGCATCGCCGGCGCGGTGCGATCCAGCTCTGCCGCAGGCACCGCGGGCTCGTCATCCCTCGCGCCCGCCGGCCCGCAGACTGGAGTCGGCGCCCGCGCGCTGCTGCGAGGCCCGCGCACTGCAGGCCAAGCGGCCGTCCGCGCGCGGCCGCGCGCGCGCGCGCGCCGCGGGGGTCCGCTCAGGCGGGCCTCCCGTCGCCTGGCAGCTCCTTAGCCAAAGAGCCCTGCCGTCGCTCGGACGTCCATTCCCCGTGCATTTTTCGGTCTCGTGCGTGTTATGCGAGATGCGGAACGGCGCGGCGGCGTCGGCGCGGCGGGCGGCCGAGCTGGGCGCGCCGTCGGGGCGGCGGCGGCGGCGTGCCGAGGGCGGCGGCACCTCGCAGTCACCAGTCCTCCTCCCCCTCCTCCTCCTCCTCCTCCTCCTCCTCCTCCTCCTCCTCTCCTCCTCCTCCTCCTCCTCTCTCCGGAGGGTGCGACCGCCTTCGATGTGCCAGAACAACAAAACAGTTGGCAGGGAACGCGACGGCGCTGCGGCGAGGGCGGCTCCTCGGGCTCCTCCGCCCCCTCCTCCTCCTCCTCCTCCTCCTCCTCCTCCTCCTCCTCCTCCTCCTCCTCCTCCTCAACCTCCTCCTCCGCCTCCTCCCCCCCGCGCCCGCCGCTCCTCAACCTGCCTGCCCAGGCCCTCGGCCGCCTCGCGCGCCGGGCCTGGGAGGGCCAGTCCTCGGCTCCTGGGCCAAGAGGGCTACGGACGAGGGCGAGGAGGACGAGGAGGAGGACGAGGAGGAGGAGGAAGGAGGAGGAGGAGGAGAGGAGGAGGAGAGCGTGCTCGGGAGGAGGAGGGAGGAGGAGGAGGGAGGAGAGGAGGAGAGGAGGAGGAGGAGGAGAGGAGGAGGAGGAGGAGGAGGAGGAGTCGAGCGTGCTCGGGGAGGAGGAGGAGGAGGAGGAGGAGGAGGAGGAGGAGTCGAGCGTGCTCGGGGAGGAGGAGGAGAGGAGGAGGAGGAGGAGGAGCACGAGGAGGAGGAGGAGGAGGAGTCGAGCGCGCTCGGGGAGGAGGAGGAGGAGGAGGAGGAGGAGGAGGAGGGCGAGGAGGACGAGGAGGCGGACGAGAGTGAGCGCTCTCGGCGCCGGCGCGCGCGCGCGGATGCCCCGCGGGCTGGTGCTGTGCGCGCTCCTGGGCGCGCACAGCACCGGCACGTGCCACTACTCGCAAGGTTAACCGCTCGCCAATAGCCTGGATCCGCCATGGGGGACTCACGATGCATGACATCATCGGCGGTGGACAAACCTCCCTTTAGTAGACCTCCCCTCAATGAAAACGGCCTGGGACCGAAACCGACGGACCTGGACCCGCAAAAATGACGGCCGCGACGCCCTCTCGCGAACCGAAAACGGCCAATTCCTTAGTCGACGTGTCAGGGTAGGAGGTCTGTCCACCCCCGACATCACTGCAGACGTGTGCTTTTCGGACGTTTGCGAGTAGGCACTTTGCGAGTAATGGAGCGCGCTCGGTGATTGGCGGCGAGTCCGAACGGCGGCCCCTGTACAGGAAGCCGTGCGAGGTATCGGTGCCGAGTGGAAGAGGGGAAGGGAGAGGAGGGTCAGGCGGAGGCGGAGGACGACGAGGAGGAGAAAGGGGAGGAGGCAGAGGAGGCGAAGAAGGCCGGAGAGGCATGAGAGGCAGGAGGAGAAGGGAGGGTACGGGGAGGAGGGGGAAAGTCGACCACAAGCTGGCAGTCAGATCTTCCAGAAGTAGCCGCGGCGGTAGCACAGCCACGTGCCGATCAAGAAGCAGACCACCTCCGAGGGGAGACAAAGCGCGAGTAGCGCTGCAGATGGCTCTCGACGTGGCAAGAAAGCCCTCTGGAGGCTTGTTCGCAAGTGCCGCAATATGCACTCAGATGACTCATCTGGCACACACTCACTCACTGTCGACGCTCACGAGTGGCCTTGTACACTATTCCCAGGCCAAGCCGCAGAATGATGGCTGACTGCTACCCCGCCATCCCGACTACACTCGAGTTCGATTGGAGGGGAACCGCGAGAAGACACCAGACACTTCCGAGGGCAAAGTGGCGCCCTTGCCCTTGCCCTTGGAATGCAGAGGCTATGAGAGGCGGTACATAGGACACAAGGTAGGTGGCCCATGATTTGGCGGGGTCGACCTACTCAAACTCGACTGCATCTGAGGATCCTGTCGCCGAAACAATTAGCCTGCGCCAAAAGCAGCCCGGAGCTGACCACGAGCCCGCTAAGGTCTCGGCACAGCGTCAAAACGCATGGCCTCGAGAGGCGCGCCCCACTGTCGAAGGCCGCCTGCGGCATTCCCTGGCACAAGGTACCCTGGCCTGCCGCACCCAACTTGCGGGCCCTCTAGACTTCGCGAGGGGTGCTCTGGAGGACACCTGAGCGACGAAACGAAGCGTGCCTTGCAAGTTTGCATAGCGACCTTACGCCGCGGCTCTCGCGGGCCGCTAGCGCAGCACGCCTCATTGGAAGCGAAGGCGCTCACGCGCGACCTCACGCGGGCAGCTTACGCGCCAATGTCGGCGCAGACGACCCCAGCTTTGCGCGTCGCCCACCTGGGCCTCCCTGGAAAAGCTCGGGGCACTGCTACCTGCCCCGGCGCGCGCGCAGGAATACATCGGAATAGAAATACAGGCTCGTAGGGCAAAATCATCGCTAGCGCGCGCAAAAGATGTACTAAAAACTTCCCTGTACCGTCAGGAGCGCTTCACAAGGAACGAAGCCCCACTCTGGCGCCGAAAAAGCGACCGGGCGGACGAAGGAGCACTGGAGGAACAACCCTGAAGGACGCAAGGAACAGCGAGCCCCTTTAAAAAAGAAACTGCCCCGTATGTTAACGTACTGACTGCAAGTTGAACGCCCGAAATGGGTTCGGGAAACAGGGGTGCGATGCCCAACAAAAAACGTTGTCCAAGACCGACAGCGGCCGATGTTGGGCAGGCGGCCTTCTGTTCCAAATGGACAAAGGCCGCGGCGGCGCGGACAGCGAGCCCTGCTCAAAATGAACAGGAGCTGCTGTTGGCCATCGTACCCATTCTTCCCGTACCCGTGTCGTCCGTGCCGATGCAGGGCCAGGGCCACCTCTGACAACACCCCCAGCACAGGCGCGGGCCTGGCAAGCGATCATTTCTTTCCCGCCGAGGCACGCGGCGCAGCCAGAGGCGCGGCGCGCTCTCACGCGCCCAGCCGCCGGCGCCGCTCCAGCTGGATCTCGTTCCGGAGCTGCCTCAGCGCTGGATCGCCGGCATGCACCTTCAGGCCCTCGCTGGCCGCCTCCTCCGCCCGGCCGAGGTCCCCGAGAGCCAGCGCGGCCTTCGCCAGGCGCCAGGAGGCCTTCTTGTGCCCCGCGTCGCCAGCCAGGCCAACCGCCTTCTGAGCGTCCAGCTTGGCCTCCATGAAGCGCTCCAGCTGCAGGTAGCACGCGGAGCGGTTGGCGTACAAGGCAGCGCTGTCTCCGAACGAGAGGGCGATGGAGTACGCCGCGATGGCTTCCTGCCACTGCCCTTTCTTGAAGAACGCGTTGCCCTGCTCCCGCAGCTCCTCCGCCTCCTTGGGCGGCCCGCTGGACGCCGCGGAGGCCGTGTGCTCCGCCAGGATGGAGACGCACTTCGCCTGCGCCTGGCCGTGGTTGTCGGCCCCGTTCCCGCACACCGAGGCCTTCGCGGCCGCCAGCGGCGTGCGCCCCTGCCAGTCCGCCAGGTCCGCGCGCGCCCTGTGCGCCAGCAGCAGCGCCACCACCTCCGCGTGGCGGTAGTAGGCCGCGAGCATCAGCGGAGTCTCGTGGACCTGCGCGGCCATAGCTCCGTTCTGCCTAACTGCTACTCCCACAAGCCCTTCTGGGCGCCAGTGGTTTAGAGCGCTTCCTCTCCCGAGGGAGGAGGAGGAGGAGGAGGAAGAGGAGGACGGGGAGGGGTCTATCCCTCCCCCTACCCCCTCCACCCGGACCTGGACGGGGCGCCCCCCGAGCGGTTGGAGCGTCCAAGACGGTCTCGGCGGACGAAGAGAAATCATTGATTGAATTTAGATGTTGGGCCCACTCTGTCCTCCCGGGGGGGGGGAGGGGCGAATGAAGTACCACCCCTTCTTTGATCGAACTCCTCCAAGATGGCGCCAAATTGGCCCCCAAGGTTCCAGAGTGGGCCCAAGAGGCGCCCAGGAGGCCCCAAGAGGCCCCAAAGAGGTCCCAAAGAGCCTCCCAAGAGATTTCCAAGAGGCCCCAAGAAACTCCACTGAGGCACACAAGACAGACACCCCCGAGACTGCCAAGAGGCCAAGAGGCCCCCTACACGCCCTACGAAACCTCCAAGAAGTTGTCGAGAGACATCCAAAGCGACTCCTCTTCCTCCTCCTCCTCCTCCTCCTCCTCCTCCTCCTCCTCCACCTCCCTCCTCCTCCTCCTCCTCCTCCTCCTCCTCCTCGTCTCCTCCTCCTCCTCTCCTCCTCCTCCTCCTCCTCCTCCTCCTCCGCCCCCTCTCCTCCTCCTCCTCCTCTCTCCTCCTCCTCCTCCTCCTCCTCCTCCTCCTCCTCTTCCTCATCTGCCGCTTCCTCCTCCTCCTCCTCCTCCTCCTCCTCCTCCTCCTCCGCCTCCTCCTCAAGGGCTAGAAGGGCGATGCTGCTGGCGCTCGAGGTTGAACCTTGGGAAGGTGTCAGAGCTCCGCCTGTGCCCAAGGCCCGCAAGCCCACGAAATTCGACCAGATGATCCGCGATAGTGCGCACAAGTTTCGCCCGTTCGCTGGTCGCTGGCGTTGCGTGGTCTGTAAAGTCATTGCTCCGAGGAGCCAAGTCATCGCTGTCGCCTCGACCCAATGTCGCGAGTCGTTCCCGCCGCCGCTGTCGGGTTCCGCTCTCACGCTGGGTCTGATGCCTGAATTTGGAGAAGGTTTTGATGCGATCTCGGGAGATGTGTGGTGTGCCGCCGTGAAGCTTCACCCTAGCCACCGCCTCGCCAGAGTGAAGAAACTCGGCTTGACACTTTGTCAGAGGTGTGGTTTCACTGCCACGACTGACGGTCGCTGGCTTCAGAATCTGTGTGTCCCCCCCCACCAAAAAGGGGGGCGAGAATCTCAGGCGAATTCGGAAGGGTGTTTTTCCGTCGTATCAGGGCCCGCCAGTGGCCTTGCGAAAGGCGGCGGCTCAGGATGCTGTCACGAGGGCCCTCCCGCCACCCCCTCGGGAAGCTGCCGAGGATTGGAGCGGTGCCCCTTTGCGGGAGGACTCTGTGATTGATGAGTATCTGGCTTGCTCCTCTAGCCGCCCCGCTGGAGAGCTCGCCGACCTCATGCTGCTGCACGAGGACCGTGCCCGCGCCCCTTCCGCGGGCGAGGAGGCTGCTGCCGCCTGTGCCGCCGCCGCTGCCAGGGCCCAGGGTCAGAGGCTTACAGGGCTCGCTGGTGCTCCTCTTGTGCAGGGATAGGGTGGCGGCGGTGGCGACAGCGGCGACAGTGATCGAGGTGGCAGCCACGTGTGTGGCATCGCAGCAGAATCCAGCAGAATCCTCCTCCCTCCACCTCCCTCCCCCTCCCCTCCCCATCCTTCCCCTCCTCCTCATCCGATTACTCACAGTTTCGCAGATCGCAGCCCCCCAGGCAAGATGCACCCACAAGAGGTACCGCAGGCAAGATGCACACACGAGAGGTACGCACAAGGCAAGAGGAGACAAAAGGGAGGCGGGAGGAGAAGGACGCGCGAGCAGTGCTCTATTCAAAGCGAATACCCAGCCAAGAGTTTGGAAAAAGAAAAAACTTCCCGACCCCAGAATTTCGAACCTGCCTGCCCTTCCTGCTGGCCAGAACCGGTGCTGGGCCGCCTCAACTTCAGTAGGGGCCCGACCACAAGAAACCTCCTACAAGAAACCCAACCCTGAGACCCCAGGACGTCCATGGTTTTTGGGGTGGGAACGCCACGCTTGCCATCGCAAGACCGTCGAAACCCAAGAAACCCAGGGCACCCTGGAGGCGAGCAGGGTGTTTCTTGGCACGGGCCTTCGCTGTACGGGCCACTTGGGGCTCAGAAGGGGCTCCATTTTCTGGCCGTTCCTCAGACCTGGGTCGGGGAATGCCCATCCGCGGCGGGAGCTCGCAGCGGCCAGGACATCGCCTCCGTTCCTCGCTGTACGTTGCTGACGTTGGAGAGAACGCGCTTCACGGGCGCTTTTGCCATGGGGACCTTCGGCGGCGCGTTTCGAACCTGGGAGGGGGGCCCCCCCCCCAACAGTCGTCGCCGCCGATCAGAACCAGGGGGACTCCCCTCCCCCAACCCCCCTCCCGTACCCAACCCCCCCCCACACACACCGGGAAAGGAATAGGGATTTGAACTCCCCCAATAGTTTCTCTTCCGCTGGCGCCTGCGCTGGGGGCGGCCGGCAGCACCAACGGCAAAACGCAGCGACGATGACCAGAGAGAGCCCCCAGGCCGCAGCAGTAAAATACAAATCGCCATATCGAGCCCTCGCTCCCCAAAAGCCACCAGGGGCCCATAGGAAGTTCCAGGAGACGCCCAAGAGGCGCCCAGGAGCCCTCACACATGCTCCTCAGACGCCCCCGATACCCCTCTGACGACACCCCGAGAGGCATTCATTAGAACTGTGACCCAAAGCCAAGACACGGTGGCGGGAAAACCCTAAGGCCACACCATCACCACCAACCCCACCACCAACACCACAAACCACCACACCACCACCACCACTACCGCCACCTCACCCACCAGCACAACCACCACAACCACCACCACCACAACGAACCACTACACCACCACCATAACCCACCACCACAACCGCCACCACCACCACAAACCACCACCACAACCCATCACAACCCACCACAACCCACCACAACCAGCACAACTACCACCATAACCACTACACCACCACCACCACCACCGCCACAACCCACCACCACCACCACCACAAACCACCAAACCAACACCACCACAACCACCACCGCCACCACCACCACCACCCACGAAGCACCACCACCAGCACCAGCACCAGCATCACCACCACCACCGCCGCCACAAGCCACCACGCCACCACCACCACCACCACCGCCGCCGCCACCACAACCACCACCACCACCACCATAACCCACCACCACCACCACCCAACTACCACCACCACAGCCACCACCGCCACCACCACAACAAATCAACACCACCACCGCAACAACAACCCACCACCACTAATCACTACCACCACCACAACCCACCACCAACACCAACACAAACCACCACACCACCACCACCACCACCACAACCACCACAACCACCGCCACCAAAACAACCACCACCCACCACCAGCACCACCATCAGCACCAGCACCAGCCCTACCACCACCACCACCACAAGCCACAACAAGCCACCACGCCACCACAACCACCACGGCCACCAACACCACCACCACCACCACCACAACCCACCACTGCAACTACCACCACCACCACACCATCACCTCCACCACCACCGCCACCACCACAACCATCACAACCACCACAACCACTACCACCACCACCACCACCGACTACACCACCTCCACCACCACCACCACCTCCACCACCACCGCCACCACCACCGCCACAACCCACCAACACCACCACCTCAGAGAGGCCCCAAGAGACGCCGGCGCCGCCGCCGCAGGCCGCCGCCGACGCCAGCGCCGGCCCGAGGAGAGGGAGAGAGGAGAAGTAAGGGAGGAGGGAGGAGAGGGGGGGAGGGGGGGTGGGGGTTCGAACCCCCACCCCCCCTCGCCCTCTCTCCGTCACGGGGGGGGGGTTCGAACCCCCCCCCTTCAATCCAGGTGGGGGGGGGTCTGGTTCCAAACCCCCCCTCCCCTCCAAGCGCCCACAGAACGCGCTCTTTCTTACGTTAGCACGCTGACTGTACTCGTACCCTCGGGAGGCCTGGCGGGCTGGTAGGGGGAACGCTTAGCGCGCCACACCCAGGCGTCGCGCCCTCTCGTACCACGCTCTCGCATCGCCGTCTCGCACCGCACTCTGCACAGACACATCTCCACCCCCGAGGCCTCCTGGATGGGTGGATGGGGTCAGAGGATTGTGTCGAATCGCCGACGCATCGCCGATCCATCGCCGAGGCATCGGCGATACGTCGGCGACGCATCGGCGACGCATCGGCGAGGTCGGCGTGGAGAAGTCGGGTTCCACATCAAGCCGCATCGCAGATACATCGGCGAGGTCGGCGCGAGACTCCGACCCCATCTGCTCGGACCCCGTCTTAGGGGGCCTACACGCCTGTCGTGTCGACGAGGGCGCCGGTTTTTCTGGCATCTTGCAGATGATGCAACCTTGAATGATCGCTGCTTTCCGATGGCGCCGATCCTAGATCCAAGATCCGCGCGGGCCGTCGAACGTGTGCCGAGCGGGTGGTACTGGGGGGTGATTTTTGTATGAGGGATGAAAGGAAAGGCCCTGAAGAGGCCCTTTAGGGTTAGGGCCCCTTTTGGCCCCCGGCTGGCTCAAAAAGGGCCCCTGCATGGCCCCTTTGGGGTCCTTTTCTTCACCCCCCATTCAGGTCACCCCCCATTACCACCCGCACAAGAGTGTGCTGCGCCGTGATATCCCTCAAGCGAGAGAGGCCCTGGGGCCTTCGTCCGGGAGTTCACCGCCGCCCTCCGCCGGACGAGCGTGGCCACGCCTTCGATGCTCCCGTGCATCGCGGCGTGGTGCAGCAGGGAGAAGCCGTCGGGGTCTATGGCCCGCGCGTCGACCGACGGGGAGAGAGAGGAGGACACGAGGACGCAAACCACAGAGTTAGGTCGGGCATGTCCCCCTACAGGCGGGTGTTGGACGAAACATGAATAGTACTCAAAACATGCCCAAAGACTGTGTTCGAGCATTTCCCCCCGTAGAGAGACGTGCCCGACTTAGCCATCGAGTTGTGGATGCCATGACAATGGACACTCTCACAATCCTACCATTGAATTACAAGCGTGTTTATAAATGTCGGAACCATGTTCCGACTATGTTTCAAACAGGCTTTTTACATGGCGAAAACATGTTCCATCTATGTTCCAACTATGTTTCAAACACATGCTTAAGACATCTGGAAAGTGTTCGGCAACGCGCTTCCTCTCCATGGATTGACCTCCACCACCACGGAGACGCGAGCAGGCCCTCGCCATCGCTCGGACGTCCATTCCCATCGCTGTGTTTTTTTCGGTCTCGTGCGTGGTTTTTTTGCCAGATTAGATGCCTCCTAGATGGGGTCGGAGTCGATGGGGTCGGAGGATCGCGCCGCATCGCCAATGCATCGGCGATGCATCGGCGATGCATCGTCGATGCAACGGCGATGCAACGGCGATACATCGTCGACGTCGGCGATGCATCGGCGACGTCGACGTGGAGCCAAGTCGGGCTCCGCATCGAGCCGCATCGCCGATGCATCGGCGATGCGGCGCGATCATCCGACCCCATCTGCTCCGACCCCATCAGGGAGGCCTAGACAAATGATCAAGGGTGCTCCTCGATGGCCCTCGCCGCAGGAAAAAGGCACACGTCCGAGCGATGCCAAGGGCCACCCGCCAGCGGCTCCGGGCGAGAGGTGTGAGGCCAGCGACCCCGGCCTGGGGGCAGCGGCGGGAGGGGCCCTAACCCGACTCGGGGTCCGGCCCACCTGCGAGGACGAGGCGGACCACCCACCAGACGGAGGGGGAGGGGGAGGGGGAGGAGGGGGAGGAGGAGTAGGAGGAGGAGGAGGAGGCGGAGGCGGAGGAGGAGGAGGAGGAGGAGGAGGAGGACACCCCAGCCCAACCCGAGGGCCCGCACTTCGCCCGAATTCCGGGCTGGGGGGGGGTAAAGTCAACCCGTATAGAAGGGATGCGCGACAAGGATGCAAGGGCCTGGGAAGGCCACGTCGAAACTTTTCGAGCGGGGCGCGGCCAACGAAAGTGGCCAAGAATGAGCCGAGGAGGTAAGAATGCAAGGGTACCCATTGGGAAAACTGGCCATGCTTACTATGCGGGTTGACTGTACGGGCTCCATGTGTGTTTTTGTTCCATGTTTCCCGACCCCGACCCCCCCCCACCCCCACCCTGGAAGTGGAGGGCAGATCGGGGCCTTCGGGTTGGGTTGCGGAGGCCGGTGGGCGGTGAGAGACGGGAAGGAGGAAGGAGACGGGCGAGCGGGGGGACGGACCATCACGAACGGCGAACATGTCCATACCCACGCCCTCACTGTCTGGACTCTGGTGGGGGGGCCCGTGATGCGTTCCGAGCGGGCCCTCCGCGAGAAAACGCCCCCTCGTTCATGGGGTCGCAGCCCAGGGGCCCGGGCCCGCGAGGCCGTGGATAAAGATATCATGCTGACCCACCCAGCTGGGGAGAAGGGAGCGGCGGATGCAGTCCTCCGCTTCCCTGCCTCGAGGGAGGGGAAGGGGACGGGGCGGATGGTGGCCGACCTGTACAGGCCAGCTCAGAATCAAAACACCTCACCACCTGGGGGCTCCGACTCGTCTGTCGAATCCACGAGCGCAGTGCGCTCGCCGAGGCGCTATCTACCCTGTGGGGAGCTCGGAATCCAGCAAGCCGAACGAGGCCAGGACTGACGCCCGAGAGGGGAAGGAGAGAGACAGGGGAGGGGGAGAGGAGAGGGATGAGGAGAGGGCAGGAGGACGGGGATGAAGGGGAACTGGGACACACAAATGAATATACACAAATAAAAATATCCCCCATATTTTCCCATATTTTCTGGGCTTTTGTCTTCCCCCCCACTTCCCATATTTTCGCATATTTCCCTGGGGATCGACGATTAATTGTGTCTGTGTTTTTTCCCCTCCTGAGGGGAGGGAGGATGAAAGGAGGTGGGAAGAAGGGGTTGGGGCCAACACGCCGATGCCCCGACTTCCTCACCAACCTGGACCCCGCCAAATCTGGACCGCTTTCGCGGGACCGGCGTTCCATCCTGAGGCGCTCTTTTTGACGGCCCCGGGGCCCGGCGAGGATGCCCAGAGGACGCAAACGACCAAAACCTTCGACCACATGCTTGCTTCACGACGCGAGGTCTGGCGAGCGGGGAGCGGGGAAGGGAGGGAGTGACTCCCGAGAGCCGACGCCGCGGAGAAGCACAGCACCGTGAGAAACCACGACCGAACCCCTGCCCCAAGTTCTTTCTGCGGCGCCTCCCTCTCGAGCCAGACCGATGCGTGAGGGCCCCAGGGCCCACAGAGTGGGGCGGCAGCGCCTGGCGCGACACAGAACGCGACGCCGGGCTGTCGGTGGAGGAGGATCCGTCGGCAGGCACGCCGGACCGGGCCACATCGGCACGGAGCCCACCGTCGAATCGGATCGGCCGCGCCGCGGGATGCACCACAGCGCCCCCGCGAGCATCGAGCGGCACTCCAGTGCCGATATGTAGAGCCTCGGCGGCGCGCACAGAGGGGGGCAGGGGAGGGGTCGAAGGCCTCTTGGAATGGAAGGCTGCTTCTGAACGGGCGCCGTTGGAGGCCCGGAAATGGGCACCAACACCAAGACATGGGGCTGCCGCCACAGGGGGGGAGACGATCCTCGATTTCGGCGTTGGTGGTAACAGTTCGGTCACCCTGGAAGCCAGAATATGACCACCATCACCGAGATCGGGATCTTCTTCCCACGCTGGAGGAACGCCGCCGATATAAGTGTTGGTGTCAACCTCTAGCCGACTGCTACCTTCACAGACAAGGCCCGCGCCTTCTGAGAAGCAGGGGTGCTTCCAAGAAGCCTTCCCCCCTCCCCATCCCCCCTCCTCGTGTGGCCGACCGAAACCGCTACTCCTAAGTCGGGCCTGTCCCCCTACAGGGGGGTTTTGGATGAAAAATCCCACCAGCCCTCCAGGCGTCGGTGGTTTAGAGCGTTTCCTCTTCCACCCCTCCCTCTTCCCCTTCGGGGAGGGGTTTACCCCTCCCCCTACCCCCTCCCCGTGGACCTGGACGGGAGGGGCGGGGAGATGCCAGAGCGTCCAAAACGGCATCGGCGAGGAAGCCAAAATCATTGATTTGACTATGGTTTTGGCTCCATTTTGGCCTCCTGGGGGGGGGGGCAACCCTAATTAATGCTCCGCTATTCTTTGATAGATCTCCTCCAAGATGGCACAAAGAAGCGCCCAGGAGGCCCCAAGAGGTCCCAAGATGGCCCCAAGATGGCCCCAAGAGGCCCCCAAGAGGCCCCCAGGAGGCCCCCAAGAAGACCCTCAGCGACCCCAAGAGGCCCCCCCGAGGCACCCAAGACCCCGAAGAGCCCCCCAGGATCGCCAAGAGACCCCCAAGACGTCCCGAGAGGCCACCAAGAATCGCCCAAGAGATACCCCAAGAGGCTCCGAGAGGCATCCAAGAGACCTCTGGCCCTTGTGCTTGCCCTCCTCCTCCTCCTCCTGTTCCTCCTGCCTGCTCCTCCTCCTCCTTCTCTTCCTCCTCTTCCTCCTCCTCCGCCTCCTCCTCATCCTATTCATCCTCCTTCTTCCCACTCCCTCATCCATCCATCCATCCACCTCCTCCTTCTCCTCCTCACTCCTTTGCACGGTTCGGCCGTCCTCCTCTTTGCTGCCGCACTTTCCTGATCACCTCAACTCGCCTGGACATCGTTTCTGGATGGGCTGATGGGGATACAAACAAATAATCAAAAAATGGTCCCCATACATGTTTTTACTATTTTTGAATATTCCCCCTGTAGAGGGACGCGCCCGACTCAACGCTACTCCACGGCCCTCTCCAGGGGTGCTCTCCGACCAGAACCTGAATCTCGAGGCGAACCCGGCCGTGACGGCAAGGCAAGTGAGGGGTAGCGATACCGGCACCCGAGCGGCGAAACAGGAGCGGGCCTGACGCGGGATGGCATGGCGGCCTCACGCGGCGGCTTGCACGGGCAAGCCGGCGCGGCGCGCTGCACTGGCAACGAGGGCGCTCAGGCGCGACCTTTAGGCGGGCAGCTTGCGCTCGGCGGCGAGCAGGGGGGAGAAACGGGAAGGGGCGGGCCTCCTCTCGGGCGGGTGGTCATGGGGGTGACCAAACGGGGGGGTGAAGGAACAGGCCCTAATGGGGCCCTTTACGGCCCCTGTTGGAGCCAGATGGTGCCCAAAAGGGGCCCTGAAGGGCCCCTGTAGGGTCCATTTCTTCACCCCCATTTTGGGTCACCCCCCATTACCACCCGCCTGGTTCTCCGAAGGCTCGGAAGCCCCCCGGACTTCTGAGAAGTTTTCTCGGCCTTCCCCGAAGACGCAGAGATGTTCTCAGAAGGCGCGAGGGCTCCCGAGAAGTCCCGCCGCCTTCTGAGAAAAGGCCTTCTCCCTCTCCCTTCCCCCTCGCTCGCCGCCGATCCGCGCCCATGCCCGCTCAGACGAACCCCCATCGTTGAGTCGCTCACCTGCTCCTCTTCTGAGGAGTGTCGGAACACCGGAACCGAACCTCCTCGGACCAGCCGAAGCCGAGGCCGCATCGGGCGGGTCGCAAGAGGGGGAGGCGCGCCTCCCCCAGCTGCCCTTCCACGGCCGCCCTGGCTTCCTCCACAGGGGCCCAGAGATACGCACCACCACCACCACCACCACCACCACCACCACCACCACAACCACCACCACCACCTCCCTCGCCCTCTCCCCTCCCAGGATTTCTGGGAGGAGCAGAGGGCGAGGGGCTGGGGAGGAGGAGGAGGGAGGAGGGGATGAGGAGGGAGGATGAGGAAGGAGCGGGTGGGAGGTGGTGGTGGGTAGGGGATAAGGAATGGAGGAGGAGGGGAGAAGGGGAGCAGGGGAGGGGGAGGGGGAGGGGAAGAGGAGGGAGGGGAATGGTGGTGGTGGTGGTGGTGATGGTGGACGTGGTGGTTCTGGTGGTGGTGGGGTGGTGTGGTGGTGGTGGTGGTGGTGGTGGTGGTGGTGGTGGTGGTGTGGTGGTGGTGGTGGTGGTGGTGGTGGTGGTGGTGGTGGTGGTGGGTGGTGGGTGGTGGTGGCGGTGGCGGCGGCGCGCCGGCGGCGAGGTGATTGTGGTGGTGGTGGTGGTGGTGGTGGTGGTGACGGTGGTGGTGGTGGTGGTGGTGGTGGTGGCGGTGGTGGGGTGGTGGTGGCGGTGGTGGGCGTGGTGGTGTTGGTGGTGGTGGTTTTGGGCAGTGGCGGCGGCGCGCCGGCGGCGGAGGTGATTGTGGTGGTGGTGGTGGTGGCGGTGGGTGGTGGTGGTGGCGGTGGTGGTGGTGGTAGCGGTGGCGGTGGCGGCGGCGGGGAGGTGATTGTGGTGGTGGTGGTGGAGGAGGTGGTGGTGGTGGTGGTGGTGGTGGTGGGTGGTGGTGGTGGTGGTGGTGGTGGTGGTGGTGGTGGTGGTTGTGGTGGTGGTGGTGGTGGTGAGTGGTGGTGGTGTGGTGGTGGTGGTGGTGGTGTGGTGGTGTGGTGGTGGTGGTGGTGGTGGTGGTGGTGGTGGTGGTGGTGGGGTGGTGGTGTGGTGGTGGTGGTGGTGTGGTGGGGGGTGGTGGTGGTGGTGGTTGTGGTGGTGGTGGTGGTGGTGGGTGGTGGTGGTGGTGGTGGTGGTGGTGGTGGTGGTGGGTGGTGGTGGTGGTGGTGGTGGTGGTGGTGGGTGGTGGTGGTGGTGGTGGTGGGTGGTGGTGGTGTGGTGGTGGTGGTGGTGGCGGCGGCGGCGGCGGCGGAGGTGGTGGTGGTGGTGGTGGTGGTGGCGGTGGTGGTCGTGCATATTCTTGGGCACGCACGATCCTCGGCGGCGCCGGCCCCGCCGGCGGCCGCCCGCGACCAGCCCTCCAGGACGTCGCGGGCCAGGCGCTCCGAATCGCCCCAGTGCCTGGGCTGTTGGGGGTGGGCGGCAGCCGGGGTGAACGGTTTCTTATTCGGCGTCTCGACAGCGGGCGGAAGGGGGGGAGGGAGGGGGGGGGGGCGTCTGGCTCTAGACCTTTGCTTAGCGCAACTGTTTGCAGCTGTGCGCCCTCTGGGGAGACTCCAACTGCTCGAAACAGGCGCCAAAAACAGCCAAAATCTACTCCAAGGGGGAGGGGGGGAGCGGGGGGAGTGCAAGGGCCCGCGCCGATCGGCAAAACAATCAATACAAAACGATCACCGACGGGATGGCTGCTTCGAGGCGGCCGCGTTTCCTGGATCTCGGCCTCTGCGGCCAATTCGAAGCGAAACACCACTGCACACAAGAAAAAAGGGTCGGTGCCTCTAGAATCACGCATTGAAAAGAACAAACATAATACATGAAGACAGAACAACAAAAAAGTCCAACGTCTGGCAGGGGAGACAGCAACGCATTGAGACCTCTCCCCCCTCCCTCTCCCCCCGTCGGCGTCGGCCGAAGAGGATAGGCGAGGTCCCTAGACGAACCGATCCGCACAATTGGAGGGAAAGCGGGAGGGAGACGCTTAGGAGGAGGATCGGGCGGGGCGGGAGAGAGGACCCTGAGACGCCGACGATAGTTCAAGATAGTTTCTGGCCTACCTCCAAAGAGGCCCGACGAGGGCCACAAGACAAGTCCAAGTGCTCTCGGAGCCCCCTCAGGACCCGCCCGACAAACCAGAATCCTTCAGAACCACTGGAAAATCCATGATGTGTGGCTTTTCGCCTTTTCGCCACCGATGCGCTTTGAGGTCTCAAAATTGTCCCAAGATAACCCTGGAGAGGCCCAAAAGGCCCCTCAGACGGCCCCATCCAAGAGCGCCCAAGAGCGGCCCAAGAGAACCCCAAGAGGCGATTTTGATGGCCCCAAGGGGGTGTACCAAATGTTACGACCACCTCTCTTGTCACCTACGCTCTCCACGATAGCCCCAAGAGACCTTCCACGGCTCCCCAACAGGCCCCAAAGAGAGCCCCATGAGGGCCCCAAGAGGGCCCCAACACCAACCAAAAGAGCCTCAAGAGGACCCCAAAATCCCCCAAAAGACTCCCAGGAGGGTCCCAAAGGCAATTTGAAGGCTCTGCCCTCGTCCTCGTTGTCCTCCTCCTCCTCCTCCTTTTCCTCCTCCTCCTCTTCCTCCTCCTCCTCCTCCTCTTCCTCCTCCTCCTCCCCCTTCTCCTCCGTCAAGGCCCCGACGCGGGCCCCAGGGATAGCCCGAAGAGGCCCTCCAAGGCCAAGCCGTTGCTCCCAGAGGGCTCTCTGTCCACCCTGGTTGCCAACCTGTTTTATTGCATGTGCCTCTTCATCCCTCTTCCGTCCACTCTCATGGGCAAGGTTTCCGAATGGGCTGGTGGGGATACCTTTTTTGGGTCAACGGCCTCGTGAACCAGGTCAAAAGGCGTCCAAACTCTAGCCAGGCGGCTGGTGGGGATATTTTTTGGTCGCGGCCGCAAGCGAAAGCGCAGGCGGCGAGCAAGGTGCCCGGGCCAACGGGCAAGCCTAATTTAATTAGCTGCAAGGCGCAGCACGAGCCGGCCGGGCCAGCCCTCAGAGGCAGCAGCTGCGGCAGCGGCAGCGGGGGGCTGACTGGCTGAACTGCAAGGCCCAGGGAAGCTCGAGCATCATGCAAACCTGTGGCAAAGTGCCAGGGAATTCTGTGCGCCGCGGCGCCAGTCCACCACGGTGTAGGTGCCATGTCGAGACAGACAGAGAGTGTCCTACACGCACAGTCCGCACAAACACTGTGGCGAGAAAAGGCCAGGTACACACTGGTCATGTCGCCAAAGGGCGCCAAGGGCCAGGGCGAATCGACGGCGTAGACCTGCCTGGTCGGCTGGGACGGGTCGAAGATGGAAGCACAGCGTCCGCCGGAAGGCTGGACCACTCCGAGACGCCACACACGTATCCTGTGGTGGACGCCAGCCCCGAGCAAGTAGCAACGAACTGGCCCGGGAGGCGATGGCACCTGTGGGCCCGGATCATGGTCACGACGTGAGCGTCGTAGAGAACCGCGTATGGCGCGGAGAGCAAGCCTTACTGGCGGGGATGGACGTCGCCAGCGCGGCCGGAAGAGTGGGCACCAGGGGGCGACAGCGCCAGGGGGCGATCACCCACATTGCGATGCAGGGCCACGGGGTCCTTGACAGGCCGCCCTGCCCGTGTGGGACCCTACTGTGGTGGGGGCGGTGGGGACAGACATCACCGGCCGGCCACGTGGAGGGGCCTGCCAGGGACTCCCGGCGCCAGGAGAGAGGAGTGGGAGAGAGGCGGGAGCCAGTGAGCGGCTGACGGCCGCACGGATTCGTATGGAGTACACGCCCAGTGGAGCATGCGGAGGCACTGGGCAGGGAGCCGGTGCCCAGAGCCTGACACCCACTGTGTCAGGGTTATGTTGCCACCGAACATCCCCACTTCCAGGACACTGCACGAGCTGAGCTTCCCATCGGGCAGCACTGTCTACTGTCGTCCTGCGGGTCCCCGTGTCGGTGGCCTGCCGGCATCACTGTACCTGCAACTATGCCCATGTTACCAGGGGTGCAACTGACGGCTGTCAGAGTTTTAACATAAGCCACGGAGCAACTGACGGCTGCTACAAGAGAGTACCGGGACGTTCCACGGAAGCTGTCGCGCTCAGGCCTTGTTCATGGGCCCGTCTGCAGCGCCGGGGAGCTGTCCCACTCCTACCGCCGTCCGACTGCCAGGGGCTGCCGGGATCCCGCCAGGCACCGATGGCGTGGTCAGCCTTTGGACCAGTGCTGGACCCCACCCGAGCCTGCTTCTTGGCAGGGGGGAGTGTCGGCCTCACCGGTTCCGCTCGGGAGGAGCTGCCAGGGGTGCGGCTGACGGCCGCCTGCATTCTTCAAACTAGCTGCTGCAAGGGCGGCCATAGGCATTTACAGTCACGAATCGGGGGCACAAGGGGGTGAGATATGTCGGGCGCCGGGGGGCGGACCCCGCCCGGGCGCCCGAAAGCGGTAGCGTATGGGCTGCGGCGTCCGTGCGTCGTCCACCCGCATCTAACCAGCCGAGGCTGTCTAGCTATGCTGCGCCAGGGGGGGGGGGGGGGGGCGGCCGCCTGCCCCAGCGATAGGCGGCCCCGAGGTATTACGGCCGACGGGCCGGGCGCAGCGAGGTGAAACGGGCCCAATGGCGGGCCAGCGTACACTGACGAGGGGAGCAGATGCGCCGCCAGCCATTACGCGCGGAGCGGGGGGGGGGGTTGGGTGGGTGTGAAGTAAACCCGTGGTCAGCTCCAGTGGCGGCGGGGGGGCCTCAGGGCCTGCCGTTTTGTAGGCCACCTTTTTCCGCAAGAGTCTACTGCGAGGCAACGGCTGACCTTCTCAGAGTCGCTGCCGTGTTGCTTCATGCCCACCAGCGACCTCGCTGTTCGGAGTCGCGGTGGTCGCCCCACTGGGGGGAGCGTTTGCCCCCACCTTTCCATTCGGTGTCGTTCCATGCGGGGTCAATCCCACCAGCCCTTTGGGCGTGAGTGTTTTAGCGAGCTCTCTCTGTTCTCAACCCCCCTTCTTCCCCTTCGGGGAGGGGTTTACCCCTCCCCCTACCCCCTCCCCCTGGGCCTGGAGAGGTCGTTCCGCGGGTCGTCAGGGGGGTCATTTTCGACTCCTGGGAGGGCTAAAAAACGACACCCCTCACGAGGATTCTGGCCCCGACGGGGGGAGGGAGAAAAAATGTTTTCCTCTTCTTTGAAGCCAAAATCATTGATTTTACTACGGTTTTGGCCCCATTTTGGCCTTCTGAGGGGGCAGCGCTCATTACAGCTCCCCTCTTCTTCCAAGGCAGAATCATTGACTTTACGAAGGTTTTGGGCCCATTTTGCCCTTCTGAGGGGGCAGCGCTAACTAAAGCTCCCTTCTTCTGTGATCGATTTCCTCCAGGATGGCCCCAATAAGCGCCCAGGAGGCACCAAGAGGCCCCAAGATGGCCCCAAGAGGCCCCAGGAGGCTCCCAAGAGGATCCCAAACGGCCCAAAGAGGCCCCCCCGAGGCACCCAAGACGCCGAAAAGCCCATCAGGACGACCCTCTACTCGCCTGGGCGTCGTTTCTGGACGGGCAGGAGGAGGGGCCCGAACGACTCACACCAGGACGAGGGGCCCGAACAACTCACACCACGAGAAGCCCGAACGACTCACACCAGGACGAAGAGCCCGAACGACTCACACCACGAAGAGCCCGAACGACTCACACCAGGAAGAAGGGCCCGAACGACTCACACCAGGACGAGAAGCCCGAACGACTCAAACCACGAGGAGCGCTTTCTCTCCCTCCTCCTCCGCCTCGTCCTTCTCCCGCTGCCTCCACAAGGAGGATGTACAAGGAGGCGGGAGGAAGGAGGAACAAGGGAGATATGCGGGGCCAAGCGGACACACGCCTGAAAAAAACACGACTGTCGGCATGCTTCGCAAGAGTTGCTGTTGTGAGATGGACTGGTGGGGATACGCGAAGCGTAAGGAATTTTGCCCCATGTTGACCAGCCCTGCCAGCCGTGCCATTGGTCGGAGCTGGTGGGGATACGTTTTTGATTAGCGGCCCACAAGGAAAAGTCCAAAGGGCGGTATGACCGAGGCTGGGGCGCAGCGCAAGATAATTAGCGCGAGAACGCGCGGAATGCACCTGCAAAACAAATTAGGAAGAGAGGCAGCCACAATTGGGCAACCAACGAACACAGGACCCGCTGGTGGAAGCCGGACCGGAACCCTGCCAGAAGGGTACACGCAGACCCCCCAAGCAAAAAACCGCTGGGCGAATGCCAGCGGAAGCGAAGCAGCCACAGGTGGGCAACCACAGAACACAGGCCGGACCCGCAGGTGGAGTACCGACCGGCATCCGGAAGAGAGAGAGCGGAGCCAGGTGGCGCGAGCGACACAAACGGCCCGCGACCTAACAGAGTCGACGGGGCAGAAACAGAGCGCAGGAGAGGCGGAAGCGCGGCGGACTCATTCACGTGGCACCCACCAGTGCGTGTACGTCACCAAGAACGCCGATCACTCTCAAAGCCACCGATGGGGGGGAGACCAATAGGCACTCATCAAGACTTCGAAGACTTCGAACGGTGACGCACGAGGAAAGGCCTTCAGCCAGTGCCTCTGCACCACGGCCCGCACTCACACGGGCAAAGGCCTGGGTGGGGTTATTTCAGCCGACCGCAGGAGTGGGAACCCACGCTGGTGGGGATACGCGAAGCATGAAGAATTGAAATGTCCGTCGAACATACGAAAGAAATACGTAGAATGCTCGTAGATCAACGAGCATTCCAAGTATGTTGTGCAGATTACTCGGTAAAGACAAGTTCAAGGTACTTCAATTTTGTTGTCAATCTCCTACTCGAGATCCCAGGGGATGTCAATCGAGGGTGGCCGAACCAGCTCAAGTAGCTTTTTTATCCCAGCGCCTCCCGGAGAGGCACCGGAGTAATTATTGAGAAGGACGCCTGGCGGCGGGACCGAAACCAGCTGCATGAAGCAGACTTTGCACGCCGCCCTTTCCCAATCCCCCCCTTTCGTCCAACCCGACTAAGCTAAGTGGGGTCGAGAAAGAGGCTGGAGGATCCAGGATCGAGGCCGGAGATCCAGGTTTAAAAAAATACCTCGTCCTTTTTCGCACCTCTGGGAGGTTTCTCGTCGCTACGGCTGGATTCCCCTCTGGTCGAAGCGGACCCCTGGACAGGTCTCCTTCGAGGAGTCAGGGGCAAAACCCGGCACAGAAGCCCGAAACACCGACGCTGCATGATAATTAAAACACAAGCTGCCGGCGCGGCACGGCACGGCACGACACGACACGCCTCCGCACCCCAAGACCCGAGCCCGGCCCGGCACCTGCTCCGCAGTCTGCAGCGCAGGTGCTGCACTGCACGGCACGGCACGGCACAGCACGCGGGCCCACGTCCTCCGCAGTCTCGAACACAGACACAGCATAACACCGCCCACGCCTTCCGCGCTCTAGAGCACAAACACGGCACGCCACGGCACAGCCGAACACCGCGTGGGATCGGCACGGCACATGTCTTGCCTCCTACCCCACAAGGACGGCACGGCACGCCAGCGTGGCAGGACACGGCACGCAGGCACGGCACATTGTTTGTCGCAACTACGGCACATGCACGGTACGGCACGGCACGGCACGCAGGCACGGCACATTGTCGCATCCTGGAACACAGGCGCAGCATGGCACTGCGAGGCACGCAGGCAAGCACAGCACGGCGGCGCACGGCACATTTTTCAAGTCAAGACAAGCACACCACGACACTGGCACGGCACGGCAGTCTGGCGGCACATGTTTCGCACTTCACGAACATGCAGAAACAACATTCTGATAACAATCGAAACCCTTACAGCATGTGCTGCTCTGGGGACAATCACGGCGAGAGGTTTGAGCAAAAGTTCTACACTCTAAGCAGCATCACAGGACCTCAAGATCGTCAAAGACTGTTCCGTGATGGGAAGCCGGTCCCAAAGAAGGGTCGAGACCTCCTGGGGTCCACGCTGTGAAACAGTCACGACGTCGAGTCAGGGGGGGGGCGCCTCCTCCTCCTCCTCCTCCTCCTTCTCCTCTTCCTCCTCGTCCTCCTCGTCCTCCTCGTCCTCCTCGTCCTCCTCGTCGTCCTCGTCCTCGTCTTCCTCGTCTTCGTCGTCCTCCTCCTCCGCCGCGTGCACTATGTTACGGACCACTTTCCCTTGGTAACGGGGTGGGAGCGTGGTGCGTGGTCGGTCTAGGGCGGTGGGGGGCGGAACTGGGATCTGTGGCTTCGTATAAAGACTTCCATCGACGCCGGAGCCGCGGGCAAGATCACGCTTGAGTGGGCTCCGTCTCATTTAGATGTGTAAGTGCCGAAAGGCTTTTCGCCCCGCCGGATGACGGGAAGCGCGCTACCCCCCTTACGAAGGGCGGCACCAGGGGGGACCGGCTCAAGGGGGGAGGGGGGACACTGGCCTGGAATCCCCGCCGCACCGCCGATGCCTCGGCGACGGGCCCGCGGGAGCAAGACCGCACCCTGCTGGGCACGGCGGGGTCCGAGACCCGACCGGCAGTAAATGCGCGGTTGTGAAGGGGGCCAAGGACACACAAATAAATACACACAGATCTACCCCCCCTCCCGCCCCAAGGGGCCCCGAAGAGCCCCCCAAGAGGCCCCCGGGGAGCCCAATACGCCGCCAAGGAGCCCCAAGACGCTCCCAAGAGGCCCCCAAGAAGCCCCCAAGACGGCCCGAAGAGGCCCCAAATAGCGCTCCAGGGCCGGCGGAATGAGCGAAGCGATTCAATAATTACTCACTGCGTGGAGCTCCCCATATGTGCATCTATTCGCATGGACCTGTCCGCCGTGAATGTCTAGGCGCAAGAGCTTTCGAATATAAACGGGCTTCAGTTGTGGCGGTCTGGTCATGAATCTAACTGCGAATGAATTGGAGTGTGAATGAGCCTCAGTAGTACGAGCGCGTCTCTGCGCATGAGCCTGGGGCCTCCTGGGGCCTCCTGAAACCTACTGGGGCTGTCTGGGGCCTCCAGGAGCCTCTTGGGGCCTCCTGGGACCTCCAAGGGAGGCTTCGTGCCCCAGGAGAGGCCCAATATATAGCAACCGACGTACATAAAACATTGCGGTTTGGAGCCACAGGAGAAGGGCAATCTATAGGAACACACGTAAAGCACCAAGGACTCGTGCCCCAGGAGAGGCCCAACATTTAGGAACATGAGTAAAACGTTTAGGACTGTGTTCACAGGAGAAGGACAATATATAGAAACATACGTATAACGTCAAGGATTCGTGCTCCAGGTGAGGCCCCATCTATAGGAGCATGCGTAAAACACATGGGATTGGAGCCATTCCTGTTGCCTTCTGAGGCCTCCTGCTCCTGGGGCCTCTCGGAGCCTCCTGTTGCCTTCCGAAGTCTCCTGGCGCTTCCTGTGGCCTCCTGGAGCCTCCTGTGGCTTTCCTGAAGCCTCCTGGAGCTTCCTGGGGCCTCCTGGAGCCTCTTGGGACATCTTGTGGCCTCTTGAGTCTTTCTGTGGCCTCCTGATGCCTCCTGAGACCTCATGTCGTCCCCAGGGGCCTCCTGGAGCCTGTTGGAGCATCCTGTGGCATCCTGAGGAGAACCTGTGCCCACGAGTCTGGCCACCAAAACAAGCATAACCGAACGAGACATCCTCAAAATCTGGCCCACCTGGGGGGTGAAAATGAGCGCCTCGCTCGAGACATCCTCCAAATCTGCTCCGAAAGCGAAGGACGCTGGGACAGAAAACAAGCAAACCGCTCGAGACATCCCCACAAAACGGCAGCGAACGGGACCGTGTCATACCCCTCGGCGGCTCCCCTTAGAGGCGTAAACATGAGCGTCTCGCTCGAGACATACTCCAAATCTGCTCCGAAAGCGAAGGATGCTGGGACAGAAAACAAGCAAACCGCTTGAGACATCCCCACAAAACGGCAGCGAATGGGACCGTGTCATATCCCTCGGCGGCTCCCCTTAGAGGCGTAAAAATAAGCGTCTCGCTCGAGACATCCTCCAAATCTGCTCCGAAAGCGAAGGACGTTGGGACAGAAAACAAGCAAACCGCTCGAGACATCCCCACAAAACGGCAGCGAACGGGACCGTGTCATACCCCTCGGCGGCTCCCCTTAGAGGCGTAAACATGAGCGTCTCGCTCGAGACATACTCCAAATCTGCTCCGAAAGCGAAGGATGCTGGGACAGAAAACAAGCAAACCGCTTGAGACATCCCCACAAAACGGCCGCGAATGGGACCGTGTCATACCCCTCGGCGGCTCCCCTTAGAGGCGTAAAAATAAGCGTCTCGCTCGAGACATCCTCCAAATCTGCTCCGAAAGCGAAGGATGTTGGGACAGAAAACAGGCAAACCGCTCGAGACATCCCCAGAAAACGGCAGCGAACGGGACCGTGTCGTACCCCTCGGCGGCTCCCCTTAGGGGCGTGAAAATGAGCGCCTCGCTCGAGACATCCTCCAAATCTGCTCCGAAAGCGAAGGATGTTGGGACAGAAAACAGGCAAACCGCTCGAGACATCCCCACGAAACGGCCGCGAACGGGACCGTGTCATACCCCTTGGCGGCTCCCCTTAGGGGTGCTGAAACTAGCGCCGAGCCTGGGACATTCTCACAATCTGCTGTGTGTAGAATTAGTCAGACAATGAGAAGGCCTGAGTATGAGTGAGTCTAGGTATGAGTGAGTCTCAGCATGAGTAAGTCTGAGTATGACTAGGTCTGAGTACGAGTAGGTCTGAGCATGAGTATGTCTGAGTATGAGTAGGTCTGAGTATGAGTAGGTCTGAGTATGAGTAAGTCTGTGTATGAGTAAGTCTGTGTATGAGTAAGTCTGGGTATGAGGAGGAGGAGGAGGAGAAGAAGAAGAGGAAGGAGTAGGAGGCGTCCAAGTAATAACATGAACCCCATCTTAGGATATGGGGAAATACACACAAATCCCAGGGCTCCCCATATTGTCTCATATTTCCTTGATTCTCGTCTCCCCACCCACTTCCCATACTTTCCCATGCTTTCCTGGGAATCGACGATTATCTGTGTCTGTGTTTGCGTTCCCCTCCTGAGGTTGGGCGTCGAAATTTCCCTCCTGAGCCTTCCCCGCCCTCTGTCGGGGAGACTTGAGACTCAAGTTCGGGGGACTGTGGTTGCCTCACGGGGCCATGAGGAACACGACGAGACCGAGTCGAAATCTGACGCGAGCTCCCGCTGCAGACATCCCACGGAAACTGCACCGTCAAGAGTCAGGACGGGCCCGTCCAAAAGCGCCGGCGAGCCCGAGCTCCGGCAAACACGTGACTCACACTAGACATGCGATGTCCTGACTTGTTGAATGCGGGGTCCGCGGACATCCCGACCCGTTCCCCCAGGCTGGTGTTTCATCCCGAGTCGCTTTTTGACGGTCCCCGAGCCCTGCAAGGACCCACAGAGGCCGATAATCGAGAAAACCCAGATCTGGGCCTGCCCTTTGGGCGCCCCTGTGAACCGCTCTGGGCCCATCTCCACCCGCTCGGACTGCTGCATCGCCCGCAGCCGGTCCAGCACATCGCCAGACGCTACGGGCTCGCCGACGGACCTGGCGGCGGCGGCGCCGCCGCCTGGAGAGAGGAACCGCTGCCTGGCATCCACGGGCCTGCCCGGGGCTGGATCTCCGTGAATATCGGCTCCCGGCCTGGCCGGGAGCCGATGTGCAGCGGGGCCAGCAATTGACGGGCGCCAAAGAGAGGCAAGGGTTCACGAGCGGCGAACAAATATATATATATATAGAGAGAGATATATATATATATATATATATATATATATATATATCCGTATCCGTATCCGCGCCCTCGCGGTCTGGATTCGGGCACGCTGTCCCGCGGATACGCGGCCGCACGGATACGTTCCGTGATGCAGGCGCTATTGATTGAGAAAGACACGCGAGAGGACGCAAGACCCTTCCCAGGGCCACAGTGCCACAGGAACGTAAAAAGCACGGGTCGCGAAACACAGGACACAAGGGCACCCTTGATTTGGCAGGGTTGACCTGCTAATCAAACTCGATCGTATTCGTTACTGGCCTGGTCGGGAGCCGATGCGCAGCCGGAGACAGCCATTGACGGGCGTCAGAAAGGCAAGGGCATACTTGGCGGCGAGCGAGGGGGAGAAGAGAGAAGGAAAAGGCCTTCTCAGAAAGCTCGGAAGTCCCCTGGCCTTCTGAGAAATGTTCCAAGCATTCCCCGAAGACAAAAAACTTCTCAGAAGGCGCGGGCTTCTGAGAAGTCCTGCCGCCTTCTGAGAAGGCCCTCCCCTTCTCGTTTCCCCCCCTCGCTCGCCGTCGATATACACGAGCGGCCAACATATTCGCATCCGCGCCCTCGCGGTTTGGATTCCGGGGCGCGGTGCCACCGACACGCGATCGCACGGGAAAACTCCGCGCGGGGCAGCCGCGAAGCAAAATGCACCGTATCCGCTGTTGTCGCGGTCCGGGGGCCTCGCCCGCGAGGCCGCGGATTTCGGAGATGTCTCGCCCTCGAACTGACGGGCACCACAGAAAGGCAAGGGTGCAATCCGCATCGTTTAACCGATCCCCATCCCCACCTGCGTGGGCGGGGCCCCACTGGACGATTCACCCCCCTCATGGGGGATACAGGCTGCTCTCTTCGGGTTTCGAAGGGCATATCCTCAAACGGGGTGGTGAGAGGGTGGGGCTCGAGATGTGGATGGGGATGGGGGTAGGGATCGCTTAAACGACACTGATGCAAGGCCCTTGGGCGTCCAAGCTGCGAGGGTTGCGCGACGAAAAGAAACAGGTCTTACGCTGGCTGACGCAGCGACCCTGCGCCGGGGCGTGCGCGGGCCGCTGGCGTGGCACGCCGAGTGGAGAAGCGGGCGCCTGCGCGCGACCTCACGCGGGCAGCCCACGAGCCAGTGCCGGCGCAGCCGAAGCCGTCTTCTTCCGTTGCTCCGCTGGCCAGCGGGCCTGGCCTGCATGCGTCGGGCGGGCGTGCGGGGTCGCTGGGCGCGCGTGGGGAGTGTACGTCGGCGGGTCGGGCGAGCGGACCCTGACCACGAGCGCCGAACGTATCCGTAGCCACGCCCTAGCGCTCTCGACTCCGGGGCGCGGTCCCGTGGGCGCGCGGTCGCAGGGGTGAGTGCCGTGAGGACACCCGGGGACCAAAAAGCTGCCCCGTACACCCCGGGGGCCGCAGCCCAGGAACCCGGCCCGCAGGGCCGTGGATACGGATACTTCCACTGAGACTCAACGTGAGCAATCACAGCCAGAACCCTGGACCCGATCTCTCTGCGCTATTCTTCGGGCCGGATCGATGTGTGAGGGCCTGGTGCCTGAAACAGGGCCACAGCGCCCGCCTGGGAAAAATTGAGACGCCAGGATCCCAGGGAACGGGGGCGTCGTGCGGAACGTCTGGTGGCTGCGCTTATGTTTCCCATTTCCCGGCGAGCACCTTCGGCGCCGAGCGCGTCGGTACGGTTCCTGGTCAGCGCTTCCGACGGCGTGCGCGCGTCCTGCAGGGACGCCCCGCGGTGCGACGTGCGTGGCAGAAACGGGCCTGCGCCTCTCGGCCCCTTGGAGCTGCACGCACGACTGGCCCTGCCGCCGTCGTGCTGCCATAACGAGCACCGAGTAGGGAACGGAGGGGCACTTCTTGCCACGGCGAACAACGGTCACGCTAATTAGGGTTCCCCTCCTAAGCCAAAAGCGGCCCCTGTGCCAGCGCTTTCACCCTGTGCGGGAGGTGGCCCCTTTGTGCGCGCCAAACCCTGGGCGCGCAAGCGAATCTGCTCATGCTGTGGGGACCCCTGCGGGGCCGCACTGCACCAAACCTCACTTTGGCGAAGGGTCGCTCTTGCGCGCAGCCGACCCAAGAGTCGACTCATCATCCCGAACCATTTCTCTCGCCAAGGGTCACTCTTGCGCTCAACCGAGCCTAGGGAAGACTCATCATCCCAGACCGTTTCTCTGGGAGGGTCCCGGGGCCCGAATCTGGCCTGCAGCGGGTCCACGATGGCGAGACGCTGGCGGTCTCGACGCGTTGTTTGGGCCGCCCGGAGTTTGGGAAATCACCTCGCTCAAGAGTGGAGACATGGGGTGGCGGCCCAGAGAGTTACACCAGCCGAAGCTTTACATATTCGAAGGGCTGCCCCCAGGGCGTCGAGTACAAATCAGAAGGGATGTTAATCAGACCTCATGCCAGCCATCGCGGACCACTAATGGGACCTTGTCTACTCGGCTGCTGGACCGCTCAAGCGATATGCATTGGAATGGCGGGAATTCAGTGAGCAATCTTGTCAAGGTCGACAGCGCAAATGCCCTGAGCCCAGGCCAGCTCAACAAAAAATTGAGATGTAACCCCTCGCCCCCACATAGCGGAAGCCGTGATTGTACGGAAATGTTGTCGCAGGCGGATCAGGTCCCCGAAAGACCCTGACAGAGCGGCCGCCAAATCGAGCGGTGGATTCTGTCATGCCAGACGAAGAGATAAGCGTAGATGTGCACGTACCTTCACAAGCACATGTCGATGTTCCCTGGGGACCGTGAGGTCGCTACGCGAGAATACCGCGGGCCCCTGATGTTGCCCAATATCGCGTCGTTTGCCCATCGTCTTCAGGTTTGGTTCCGACTGGAGCCGCCCTTAAACGGCGGGGCTCTGAAATCGACGATCGATGCCCTCTCATGTGGTGAACGCGACACACTGTGGAACCACTTTCGGCCCTGCAACCAACCTTTGGTGGGGCCTACGTCACCGAGCAGGCCATCCAGCAAGCATCAAGGGCAAGGCCCACCTGTGTTTTTGTTGTGGTTTGTGGGCCCCGTGCCACGATGTGCACAATCCCACTTAACTTTTCGGGCGCGAGTGGTTTAGGACGTTTCCTCTTCCAACACCCCGTGTTCCCCTTCGTGGGGGGTATCAAGCTTCTCCCATTAGCCCCCAGGCGGTTGGCACAAAACCCGGGGGAAAACAACAAAAAAAACGCCCAAAAAAATGTGTGAAACAAAACGTTGCGTCATGTCCGTGGGCACCGCGAACACGTTGTCCTGGATTCTGACAGGGGCTGCGGGGGGCGATTCATAATGCTTGCGCGAGGCCGCCACCTCTATCCAAACCATATAGAATGCATCTCGCTGCTAAATATTGATCGTGCCCAGCAACCCCGCGACGGGGCGGCGCTAGCATGTCGCCTGATGTGCGCAAGCCCGCCAATCACCATGATGGCCTCCACGCCGCGATTGTGCAATGGTTTCAAAAAAGGATGGCGGGCGCCGACATGTTGACCGATGTGCGCTGTCACGCGCGCGGGCGCACCTGGCATTCTCTGCGTGCGCCCCGAACGCGGCGCACTTGGCGCGCCAGGAACATGCGAGACACACCTGGCGCACGCAGAACACATGGCGCATCTGGCGCACTAGGCGTGCCTGGCGCGCTTGGGCCCCAGGTGTGCCCAGCGCTCGTGCCGTCCATTACGCGCCTGGCACACGTGGCGCACCTCGCCCCAACGTCGCGCACACGGGGTCTGTTGTGGCCCAAAGACTGTCTATCCATAGACGACCGCTGGACACGCTGCTCGGGCGCTAATTAGTGGGAGGGCGGGTGGGAATGAACGAGACACAGCATGCGGGCTGGGAGGGCGCTTCGGCCCCTCCCCCCACCCCTTGCATTGGACCCGGACAAATGGGGTCACGCCCCATTGGAGCGTCCAAGAAGGCATCGGCTGGAAAACAAAAAATGATCTACTGAGGCGCTGGGCCCACATTGGCCTCCTGAGGAGGGGGCAAGCCTACTTAAGAACGTCAGATGGCGATTACAAAAATGGGTTCGTGCGATAAAGAAACAAGTTTCCCTGACCTGGCGAATCGTGGGGTGGCTCCCGCAAAATTGAAACACAACGCGGCGGCGCCGGCGAATGGCGCCGAGGCCCGGCCGCCAACGAAAAGGCTATAGGAGCAGCACGGACTGAGGGAGTTGGGGGGGCCTGGAGACAAGGGCGGCAGAGGCAGGGGCCGTCGGCGCCGCCACCGCCGCGTTGTTTCCTTGTTTCGTAATCGAACGGACCTCTGGTCGCCGCGATGCGAACGGGCCCTGAAAGAAGCGGGCCCGGAACCCTGGAGTTCCCGCCAGGACCAGCTCGGTGGTTTTTCGGCTGCCTCGGGGCCCGCCGAAAGCCTGGGGACCCGAGAGCGGGAAAAACATGCCAGGGCTCACTTCCCGCAAGACACGCCTCCACCGCGGCGCCCCGCAGCGAATCCAAAAAGGCGAGCCAGCCAGCGCAGAGCGAAGCTCGGCGCGCCCGAAATGGGCGTGGGAAAATGGGCATGACGTCCACAAGCAAATGTTGTCCGACACTGGCTAGCGGCCGCTGCTGGGCAGGGGACTCGTTGCATCGAGCTGTTAACGTCCGCGGCGACACCCAGGATGCAAAACGGCTGTCGGTGTCCTTCCCTGCACATTTCGTGCCCGTTTCGAACGCACCAGAAAGCTCCGAGCCCTGGCGCGCGTGATACAAAAAATGGTTGGCGCCCCGCGGGGTCTATTCATCAGCACCGAGGGGGGGGTCCATCATCTGTTAATCACAAGCTGACATTGCCCCCCTTTTGTGATCGAACTCCTCCTAGATGTCCCAAAGATGGCCCCCAATGCTTAAAGAGTGCCCCAAGAGGTCGCGCCGCCGCATGAGGCGGGGCGTCAGGTCTTGAGCAGGGCCCGCCGCGCTGTGGCCGCGCGTCAGGTCTTGAGCAGGGCCCGACCGTCCTGGCATTCCCATAGGCCTACCACGAGATGCTCTGAGAACCAAAGAATGCTCGAACCATGAAGGCCATGCTCTCAGAACCAAGGACCCATGGGCTACAACAGGACGGCCTCAGCCAGGCATGCTCGAAGGACACGCCATACAAACTACACAAGGGTCTTAGAGCATGCTTGACAACCAGCCTTGACCTGAGCCCCACCCCTGGGATTGACAAGCCAGAGGGCGACGACAATCTCGGGGATGCGCCCTCGACAACTGCAGGAACCCCATGTTAGATCGGCATCGAGGGGAGGCGACGCTAATCTTCGGGACAGGGATGTGCTGCAGGCTGGCACACTTCCCTGGGCGCACGGGCGACCAAGGACTCTTCACAACTGACTACCTACCAGACCACCCCAACCCAACCCGAAGACCCGAATCTGACCCGAATTTCGGGTTGGGGGGGGTTACGGGTTCCATGTGTTTTTGTCCACGTTCCCCGACCCCCCCCCACTGGAAATGGAGGGCAAATCGAGGCCCCCGGGTTGGGTTGGAGTGGTTTGGTAGGTGGTGCACAACCGCCCGAAGCTCCTGGCAGGGACGCAGCGGCGGCAGCTCGGCGCCCGCCTCGCGCAGGGCGCGGTGGGGCTCCGGCAGCGGCTCGCGGCCGGCGGCTGGCGCTCGCGGCTGCCGCCTGGCGCTCGCCGCTGGCACCGGCGCCGGGGCGCCCGGCAGCGGGCCGGCCGGGGGCGGCTCTCCGCGGCCGCGCGCCCCTGCCATCGGGGCGGTCGCACTGGGTACGGGAACAGTGGGTCCTCCTCCCCCCCCCCCTCCTCCTCCTCCTCCTCCTCCCTCCTCCTCCCTCCTCCTCCTCCTCCTCCCCCCTCCTCCTCCTCCTCCCCTCCTCCTCCTCCTCCTCCCCTCTCCTCCTCCTCCTCCTCCTCCTCCTCCTCCTCCTCCTCCTCCTCCTCCTCCTCCTCCTCCTCCTCCCCTCCTCCTCCTCCTCCTCCTCCCCTCCTCCTCCTCCCTCCTCCTCCTCCTCCTCCTCCTCCTCCTCCTCCTCCTCCTCCTCCTCCTCCTCCCCCCTCCTCCTCCTCCTCCTCCTCCTCCTCCTCCTCCTCCTCCTCCTCCTCCTCCTCCTCCTCCTCCTCCTCCTCCTCCTCCCCCTCCAGCTCTTCCTCCTCCTCCTCCTCCACAGCAGCTCCCGCCTCCCTCTGCTCCGAGCTCGCTGTCGGCGCGGTCGCGGCCGCGGCCCGTTCTGGAGGCGGGAGGCCGCCCTGCCCCCGCAGCGGCCGCGGCCGGTTTTTTTTTTGGGGGGGGCGGCATGCCCGTGGTTGGGCCGTCGTGCCCAGGCTTGTCCGTGCCCCCCCCCCCCCAGAGATCCGACGTCGTGATTTTTTCAATACGGGGTCCCCAGAAGTCTGGACCCATTCCCCAGGACCGGCTTGTCGTCCTGAGTCGTTTTTCGACGGTCCCGAGGCCCGGCGAGGGCCTCCAGAGGCCGAAACCGGCGAAAAACCTCCGTCTTGGTTTTTTCACTGCGCTGGATCTCTGGGCCCGCGGCCGTCCAGGCCCCAAGTCTCCGGCCAGGCGTGCCCCGTGTCCATCCCGGCATGGTTGCTCCCCCCGACTTCGGCCCTCGGGTGGGCCGCTGCTGGGCCCCAAGGGCCCCGGGGCCGACAAGCATGGCGCGTCGTCGGATGTGCTCGGGGGCTCGCGTGGGAGCCTCCGGGGCCGCAGGCCGAGGCTCGCGGGCGGGAAGCACCCCCACATGGAGGAAAAAGGACCATGCATGCACACACATACACACACACACACACACACCGAATTCTGGCCAGGCCCATCCTGAGCCCAGGATCGGTGCGTACGCCCTCCTGCCTTGGCCAGGAAGGCATATGCACCGATCCTGGGTCAAGGATGGGCCTTGCCAGGATCGGTGCATGTGAATAGTTCTCTTCGCCCGACCACATCCTCTCTCGTCGTGGGAAACAATCGCAGCGGACGGGTTTTGACAGCTTCGACCTCAGGGGGCCCTCACGGGGCCAGTCGATGATCCTCTGAACGTGTGCTGGCGCTACCGTGTGCTTGCCCACTGAAGGGGCCCTCCGCACGACGCAAGCGCTGAAACGATGGCTGACGCAGGCTGCGTGCTATCTGTGGAGCCCGAAGGGTAAACACACATCGGGCTAACACACGCTCTGAGGATCATCAGCCCAGGACCGTCAACCAAAACAGCTCTGGACAAAAAACCGGTCCTTGGGGCGGGGTAGTCGAGTGCACCCCCCTCGGAGGCCACGATCCTCGTGAAGGGTGTCGAAAAAAGACCCTCAAACCATCTCTGGGTAGACTTGGTCCGGGATACTTTTCGCCGGGGGACCCCCAGGGGCCGCCCCGCGCGCGCGAACTAGAAATGTTGTTCACCAGTTACCGGAGAACTTAGCACGCCTCTGGCCCGTTGGGCCGGCGAATTTTTCGTCGAAAATCCCCCTGTAGCGGGACAGGCCCGACGTAAGGCCGGTCTGGGGCCCGCCGAGGGCAGCCAAAAGATGGCCCAGGGCCAAGAGCTGGCCCCAGGCATAGAGACCTCCTAGGTGCGGTCCGAGTAGATTAGGGGGCAACACGCGAACCCTACCCCTCCCCCTCAGAAATCGTGGGGGGTAGGGGTAGGGTTCGCGTGTGGCCCTCTATAGATGGGGTCGGCGATGCATCTGCGATGCATCGGCAGCGCCGGTGACGCATCGGCGCCATCGGCGTGGAGAAACTCGGGCTCCACGGCGAGCCGCAGCGGCGATGCATCGGCGGTGCGGCGCGATGCTCCGACCCCGTCGGCTCAGACTTCATCCGGGAGGCCTAGAGAGAGAAGGGGCCGAGAGGTCCAGTGGCCAAAGTCTCGAATAATCGAGCCGATCTTTGGGGTCCCAGATCTCCAACGATCTGGGTTGTTCAATCTGGACGTGTTCATCGATTTCAGCGTCTGGGGGCCCCCTCATAGGGCCCTGGGACCATCAAAGATTAATCTTGGACGGAAAACTACGCCTGGGGAAGCCATCGGGACCCCTGGGGCCGCGGATTGAAATATCATATGTATATATATATATACACACATATATATATATACACACATATATATATATATACATATACATACATACGGGGGGAGAACCCCTCCCCCCCGCCCCCACAACCAGACTCCCGGGATCTGGGGCTTTGGGACCCTCCAGACGGGCCTCGAAGAGGCTCCCCGGGCCTCGCAGGGCGTTTTGCCAAGCCTTCCCAGCACACCTAGGGCGATCAGGGGGGTCATCGGAGACGTCCCCGAGACCCCCAAGACAGCACAAGAGCGCTCCAAGAGTCAACAACGTGACCTTAAGATGGCCCAAGAGGCCTCCCGGACGGCCCCAAAGAGGCCTCCAAGAGCACTTCCAAGAAGGCCCGAAGCGGCAAAAATCATTGACTTTCTGTTGGTTTTTGGTGAATTGGGGGTTCTCCTCTTTTCGGCTTCCCGGCGCTCCAAGACGGCGGTCTTCTGGGCGTCCGAAGCCGTCTGGAAGGCTCCAAAATCGCCCCACAACCATCCGAAAGGGCTTCCGGGCAGTCCAAGAGAGCCCCAAAACGGCACAACACGGGTCCAAGATGGCCCTCAGAGAGCCCCATGGCGGCCCAAGATGACCCCAAGACACCCTCCGAAGCATTCCAAATCGTGACTCGGTCGTTCAGGTAGACCGCGGTTGGAGGCAGGGTGGCCCGAGGAAACCCCCAGAGGCCCCCAGAATACGCCCAGGGGGCCTCCAGAAGGCCTTAAGAAAGCCTGACACAACTTTTGTCAGGCCTCCAGAGGCTCTCCAAGGAGGAGCCTCCGCAAAAAAGACCTGAAGCGCATGGGGAGCATGCGCAGAGTATGGCGAAAATGAAAAAATAAGCATGGAGGAAGGATAACAAATAACATCATTATAGCGGCGATGCCGGAAAAGGCAACAAGGACTTATCGCCAAATTGTCGGCTTGACCTTCCTGCTACTCCGCCTGCATACCAAACTTCAAGGACCAAGGTGCATGGCGCGAAGCGCCACTGCAGTCTTGTATATATATATATATATATATACAGATATATCGGTGGATGCGAGGGGTCGAGGTTCGAGGCGTTTAGACGTTTGGGGGCCTTTAGGGTGGTCGACCTACGACCCTAAGACCCGGCGGGCACAAACAAACCCTGAAATCCCGAGGGACGACCCCAGACAGCGTAGGCACGACCCACAGAAGCGAGACAGGACGATCCAAGGAAACGAGGGAGTGCCTCCGCCGGAAGGGAAACCCAGGAGAGCGCCCCCAGGAGGCGGCCGACGTCGTGGGTCGTCGTCGTCGGTTGTCATCGTCCTCGTCATCATCGTCGTCGTCGACGTCGTCGTGGCTGTATTCGACGGTCGATATGTCACAACGCCTGGGGGCAAAACAAGGCAATTCTACTCTACCAGTCACGTTACAGCGCGTAAACGGGCGGAAACAACTCGTATTCTGCACGACCGTCATGTGGCAGCGCTGGCACTCGCCGCGTCGACAGCGACGACGACGGCAGAGACGAGGGCGACGACGGTGATGAGGGCGGCGACGGTGACGTACGACGACGACGACGACGACTACCAGGACTAAGGACCCCTACTAACCTCCCTCATCACTTCTCCCTCAACGTCCCCCTCCCTACCTCGAACTTCTTCCCAACAATTTCTAGAAAATCTCTCTGCCCATACACTCCCTGAACACGGCGGGGAACCGAAGAGCCGCCACAAACTCCCTGACCCCTTCCCTTTGGAGCCCCCCCCCCCACCCCCGGACCGAAGCCCCCCCCCTCCCCCCATTTCGGCCACTGAATCCCACTAGCCCCATGGCGCGCTTCGCGCGCCAGAGAAGGGGGGTCCAGCGACGGTCCAAGAAACCTGCGCGGACCTGCAAGTGTTTATGATTATGCCATCGTTTAGTTCTCTATCCACCTCTTTTGTTTTACGCTGCGCATATCTTAAGCCACTGAGCTGGAGCGTACCACGGGTGTCCTCCACCTCCTCCTCCTCCTCCTCCTCCTCCTCCTCCTCCTCCCTCCTCCTTCCTCCCTCCTCCCTCCTCCTCCTCCTCCTCCTACTCCTCCTCCTCCACATCCTCCTCCCCTCCCCTCCTCCTCCTCCTCCTCCTTCTCCTCCTCCTCCTCCTCCTCCTCGTATTCTTATGATTCTTCTTATTTTTCTTCTTATTATTATTATTCTTATGCTTCTAATTAGTATTCTTCTTATTATTCTTATTATTATTATTCATATTATTCTTAGTATTATTATTATTCGTTTTCTTCGTGTTCGTCTTCTTATTATTCTTGTTATTCTTATTTGTCTGATTATTCTTCTTCTTCTTCTTATTATTATTATTATTATTATTATTCGTCTTATTCGTCTTCTTCATATTATTCTTAGTATTATTATTGTTATTGTTGTTGTTATTATTAATATTATTAGTATTATTACTACTATTATTATTATTATTACTAGTATTCGTATTATTATTATTCTTCTTCCTCCTCCTCCTCCTCCTCCTCCTCCTCCTCCTCCTCCTCCTCCTCCCTCTCCTCCTCCTCCCCTCCTCCTCCTCCTCCTCCTCCTCCTCCTCCTCCTCCTCCCTCCTCCTCCTCCTCCTCCTCCTCCTCCTCCTCCCCCTCCCCCCTCCTCCCTCCCCTCCCCTGCCCTCCCCTTCCTGCCCCCCCCTCCCCTCCCCACACAGAAAACATATGAATACTACTCTCCTCTCTCCCCTGGTGGCGTCCGGGAAATGTCTGCCCTCCCTCCGCGTACTGGCTTTTTACACACAGGATTCCCTGGGAGTGGGGTTGTAGCTTGGGCGTTTTTCAAAATGCTGCTCTCGCTGAAGAGCTGGCCTCATTTTCGGGCTACCGCTCGTTCCCAGTCGTGCTCCCGCTGCAGCGCTGGCCTCATTTCCGCGCTTCCGCTCGTTCCGAATCCTGCTCCCGCTGCAGCGCTGGCGTTATTATTTCCAGCGCCATGCCCCGGCATGGCTTTCTGTCCTTCCAAACAGGCCCAACATGTACATATATATATATATATTACCAATGTATTCATACAAAACAATCAACAACAAAAATGAACAACAAACAGCGCAGAAGCCATCGGAAGTGATTACACCTTCGGTGTCGATTCGTTGATTTTGTTAGGTCGCAGGAGCCCCCCCACTTTGGGGCGTCGCCACGCCATGATATGTCAGGCTACGTGTCCTCCGAATCGTGCTCCCGCTGCAGCGCTGACCTCATTTCCGCGCTTCCGCTCGTTCCGAATCGTGCTCACGCTGCAGCGCTGGCGTCATTATTTCCAGCGCCATGCCACGGCATTGTTTTCGGTCCTTCCAAATAGGCCCCATACACATATATATATATATATACACATATATATATATATACATTAGTTGAATGAAACAGTCAACAACAAAACAAACAAAAAAACGCAGAAGCCATCGGAAGTCATTACACATTCGGTGTTGATTCGTTGATTTTGTTAGGTCGCAGGAGCCCCCCCCCACTTTGGGGCGTCGCCACACCATGCTATGTCAGGCTACGCGTCCTCCAAATCGTGCTCCCGCTGCAGCGCTGGTCTCATGTCCGCGCTTCCGCTCGTTCCGAATCGTGCTCCCGCTGTAGCGCTGGCGTCGCCATGCCACGGCATGGTTTTCGGTCCTGCCAAATAGGCCTCAAAATGTACAAAATGGCCCCCCGAAGAAACCATCGGAAGTGATTACACATTCGGTGTCGATTCGCTGACTCTTTGGACCGCAGAAGCCCCCCCCTCAATTTGGTGCATCGACACGCCATGCTATGTCAGGATACGCGTTGATCTTCAATACCATGCTATGCCATGTAACGCTATGCTCTGCTACGACATGCGAGTGTGCGAATAGAGAGGAGACGTACGCCATGGTAAGGGATGGGAGGGAGGGTTAGGACGTCAGATATGACGCGAGCGCACCTAGCCTGTCCCCATCCCCTGCCCTCCCAGCCCTCCGTCCTGCCGAGGGGCGAGGGGATCGCCAGCCATGGCAGCCGCGGGCGGCGCGGCGCCCCGCCTTCTTGACCCAGAGCCGACCGCCAGTGCCGCCAGAGAGCCCACGATCTCCCCCTCCTCGTCCATCCTCGTTCCTCCTCATCCTCCTCCTCCTCCTCCTCCTCCTCCTCCTCCTCCTCCTCCTCCTCCTCCTCCTCCTCCTCCTCCTCCTCCTCCTCCTCCCCCTCCTCTCCTCCTCCTCCTCCTCCTCTCTCCTCCTCCTCCTCCTCCTCCTCCTCCTCTCCTTCCTCCCCCTCCTCCTCCTCCTCCTCCGCCTCCTCCTCCTCCTCCTCCAGCACTTTGGAGGAGGCGAGCGCCATCCATGCCTTTGGCGGCCCCAAGCCTCGATCATCATCATCATCATCATCATCATCATCATCATCATCATCATCATCATCATCATCATCATCATCATCATCATCAGCAGCATCATCATCAGCAGCAGCAGCGTCATCATCATCATCATCATCATCATCATCATCATCTCATCATCATCATCATCATCATCATCATCATCAGCGTCATCATCATCAGCATCATCACCATCATCATCAGCAGCAGCATCATCAGCAGCATCATCATCAGCATCATCACCACCATCATCATCATCAGCATCATCATCATGATCATCATGATCATGATCATCATCATCAGCAGCAGCATCATCATCACCACCACCATCATCATCATCATCAGCAGCATCATCAGCATCATCACCATCATCACCATCATCAGCATCAGCATCATAATCAGAATCAGCATCAGCATCAGCATCAGCATCATCATCATCACCATTATCAGCATCAGCATCATCATCAGCTACAGCATCATCATAATCATCAGCAGCAGCAGCATCATCATGAGCATCGCCTCGCCTCTTCTCTCCTTCTGATTCCTGCTTCTACTCCTCCCTCCTCCCCTCCTCTCTGACATCCCTTCTTTCTCTCTCTCGCTCTCTCTCTCTCTCTCTCGCTCGCTCGCTCTCTCTCTCTCTCTCTCTCTCTCTCTGCTTCCATGCATTCCCATCTTCCCCCTGCACTCCTCGTTTCTCTGCCGCCGTCGGGCCCCAGACCAAGACCCCCCTGGCGCCGTGACGTGATCACGACGGAGGGCTGCTCGCAATGCGTTCGGCTTCTGGGGGCCTCACTGGGTCCCTGGGGCCGGGCCGCTCAGGGGTGATAAGCCGATCCTGGGGATCGGGTCGAAACCTCAGGGGCCAACGTTGTTAAATCACCCTGGCACGTACCCATCACATCTGGCCATCTGCAACGTGTGGCAATATCAACTGACATATCGAATGCGAACATGCCCAAGTTGTCAACGGAATGCAATCCCGTGCGATACCTACACGGGAAACCTAGTCTTTGTACGCCCAAGCGGAACTGTACGAGGCGACACCCAAAATGAAGAAATGGATGGGAGTCCCTCCAGACCTCAGGGCGCAAGTGGTTTAACGAGTTCGGCCTTCCAACCACCATCTTTCACTTCGGGGAAGGGATCACCTCTGCTCCCGACTAATGAACTCCCCCTCCCCCACACGACCAGCAACAAACAAAGGACAATGCCAACACACACCCCGCTATCCCTGCAAAAAGCAAATGCAGCATCAAAGTGCATTGCGGATAAATCTAGATCGTGCTCGTGCGCTCCACGGCCACTTTCAAGTGTTGTTCGCAGCCCTCCTTGCTTGGGCTCTCGTTCTGAATCGGGCGCTGTGGTCGAGCCTTCTCCCTCTCCTCCTGCCTCCTCCGCCCTCTTGCCTCCTACGTCCTGCATCCTGCCTCCTCCTCCTCCTTCTCCTCCTCCTCCTCCTCCTCCTCCTCCTCCTCCTCCTCCTCCTCCTCCTGCCCCTCCTCCTCCTCCTCCTCCTCCTCCTCCTCCTCCTCCTCCTCCCTCCTCCTCCTCCTCCTCCTCCTCCTCCTCCTCCTCCTCCTCCTCCTCCTCCTCCTCCTCCTCCTCCTCCTCCTCCTCCTCCTCCTCACTCTTCTCTTCCTCCCTTCTCTCTCTCCTTCGTCCAGCTCGAGTCCCTGGGGGGCTGCGGGGGGCGCGGCCATCGCCGCTGTCGTGGGCCCCTGGGAAGGTCCAGCGGAGCGGAGCTGCACGGAGGTCCAGCTGGGACCTCGCGACTCCCTGGGGGGCTGCGAAGCGCGCAGCTCTCGCCACGTTCGTGGCCGCCTGGGGTGGTCCAGCGGCGTGGAGTGGTCCGTGGACGCAGTTGGGACCTCGCGGTGCCCTGCGTGGCTGGGAAGTGCGCGACTGTCGCCACGTTCGTGGGCTCCCGGGAGGGCCCTGCGTGGCTGCTAAGTGCGCAACCGTCGCCACTTTCGCGGGCTCCCGGGAGGTCCAGCGGAGTGGAGTGGTACGCGGACCATGTTGGGCCCTCGTGGCGCCCTGCGTGGCTGCGAAGTGCGCAACTGTCGCCACTTCTGTGGGCTCCTGGGAGGTCGCGCGGAGTGGAGTTGCACGGGGGTCCAATTGGGACCTGGCGACTCCCTTGGGGACTGCGAGGTGCGCAACTGTTGCCACTTGCCGTGGGCTCTGGGGAGGTCCAGCGAAGTGGAGTGGTACGCGGACCCAGTTTGGCGCCCTGGGGTGCCGCGACGTGCGCAACTGTTGCCACTGTTGTGGGCTCCTGGGAGTCGCGACGGGAAATGCAACTGACGACAATTACTCGCATCCAAAATGGCAGGGGGTCCCATTGCGCGCGGTGCTGTTTCGTCACTGAGCGCTCGGCGCTGTCGCATCGCAGCTCGCAGGGAGCCGCTGCGCCAGGCAGCGCATGGCGCTGTTGCTGTTGTCTGCTATCCGCGTGGCCTCCCATCCTCAGCTCAGGTGCCTCTGGCCCACCTTGCCTGGCTTAGCGCGGCGCGCTCTTCTGCTGTATGGCGAGCGCAGGGCTCTGTTCTTTCCCGCGTGTGTAGCTCGGCGCTGTTGCTGTTGTACTGGACGTGTATGTCCCTCCTTCACGCCCCTCTTTGTGCTTCTGTCTCTGCCTCTAGCTTGCATCTTCCTGTATGTGTTCGTGCGCACGTCTGGGAGTTCATGCGCAGTGCGGGTCCTTCAACATGTCAGTTTGCAATTGGCGGTCTTTTCTATATGCTCCGTATGTTTAGAAAGTGTTGGGAACGTCATCGTCCATTTGTGTACACGGGCGAGGGGGTGTTGCCTCACGTGTGCAATCTCGCCAACCCTGCCAATTATCTGGGCGACGGGCCCAACCACATGCAATTGTGAATACCGCCGTTGTGGGGACTGCCTTCGGTGGAGCTCCACGTGGGCACGAAACGCGCGAAGGGTCGCCGAAATGGGGCGGGGCCGCCATGCGGACGCTGCGGCTGGGGGCTTCGGTGGGGTTCCCTATGGGGCCACGGAACGTGCGAGGGATGTGCCAAAATGGAAGAGGGCGGCATGCGAACCGTGCCACTGGGGCCTTCGGTGGAGCTCCCTGTGGGGCCACGAAACGTGCGATGGGTGTGCCAAGGTGGAGGGGGGCGGCATGCGAACCATTCCACTGGGGCCTTCAATGGAGCTCCCTGTGGGCCCGCGAAACGTGCGAGAGGAGTGCCAAAATGGAGGGGGCGGCGTGCAAACCATGCCATTGGGGCCGTCGGTGGGGCCGCGCAAGGGGCCACGAAACGTGCGAAGGGTGTGCCAAAGTGGAGGGGGGCGGCATGCGAACCATGCCACTGGGGCCTTCAATGGAGCTCCCTGTGGGCCCGCGAAACGTGCGAGGGGAGTGCCAAAGTGGAGGGGGGCGGCGTGCGAACCATGCCACGGTGGCCTTCAATGGAGCTCCCTATAGGGCCACGGAATGTGCGAGGTTGTGCCAAAGTGGAGAGAGCGCGGCATGCGAACCGTGCCACTGAGGCCTTCGGTGGAGCTCCGTACGAGGGTGTGCCAATGTGGAGAGAGCGTGGCATGCGAACCGTGCCACTGGGGCCTTCGGTGGAGCTCCCTATAGGGCCACGGAACGTGCGAGGGGTATGCCAACGTGGAGAGAGAGCGCGGCATGCGAACCATGCCACTGTGGCCTTCAAGGGAGCCCCCTGTGGAGCCAGGGAACGTGCGAGGGGTGTGCCAAAGTGGAGGGGGGCGGCATGCGGGCCTTCGGTGGAGTTCCCCACGGGGCCACGAAGCGCGTGAGAGGTGTGCCACATTGAAAGTTGGGGGACGGGCGGAGGGAGGGGAGGGGAGGAGGAGCGAGACCAGGAGAGAGAGGAGGAGGAGGAGGAGGAGAGGAAGGAGGAGGAGGAGGAGGAGGAGGAGAGGAGGAGGAGGGGAGGGGAGGGAGGGGAGGGGAGGGGAGGGGAGGGGAGGGGAGGGGAGGGAGGGGAGGGGAGGGAAGAGGAGGGAGGGGAGAAAGAGGAGAGGAGGAGGAGGAGGAGGAGGAGGAGGAGAGGAGGAGGAGGAGGAGGAGGAGGAGGAGGAGGAGGAGGAGGAGGAGACGCGGGGGCGTCCTCTTCAAAACGAGGACCCGGCACCACAAAATGGTCGGGGAAGGAAAGCCATGCAAACGCAAACTGCCACTGAAAAATTGGACCATGCGCGGGTGCCCCACGACAATGTTGCACTGTCATTTGACCGGGGCGTGGGCGGTGCCCTGGCACGCGCGGCTCACTTAGCGGGCGTCGCGCACCTGGCTGGCGTCTGAAGTGGTCCCCGATGGTTGTCGATGGTGGCCCCTGTCCGTGCTGAGACTCGGCTGCCACGGGCGGGAGTGAGCGAGACGGCTTGCGGCGTGTGGGTAGCTTGACCCCTGCCCCTACCCACTTCTCCTCGGACTGGAGGGGGGACGGCTGTGAGTTGCCACGGAGCCTCCCAAGGACGCCCCCGACAGGCCCAAATCCTCCCAAAACTGAAAGGACAGCAAAGTTGGTTGCCTTCTCGCCTTTTCGCCTTCGACTACCCTCGGAGGCCTCAAGACGGCTCCAACATGGCTCAAGAGAGCCCACAGAGGGGCCAAGAGGGTTCCCAAGACGGCCCCAAGAGCGCCCACGAGAACCCAATAAGCGACCCCAGAGAACGCCAAGATGCGACTTGTCCGCCGCCGAAGCGGAGACCGTAGTTCGTTACTCTCCCTTATGGGGCAGAGACCTCCAATACAACCCCAAGGGAGCCCCTAAAATCCCCTCAGAGAGCGCCCTGAGAGCCCCAAGAGCGCCTAGAGGACTCACACAAGGGCCCAAAAGAGCTTCAAGATGGTTCCAAGAGTCATCCCAGAGGCTCTCAGAGCCATCCCAGAGACTCCAAGGTTTCTCCGTTCACCATTGTCGGTCTCCTTGCTTCGCCACGTGCATATCTCAGTCTTCTTCCGACAACTTTCCTGGGCATCGTTCCGCGGAGGCGCAAGCCTGCGGCCGCGACGCGCTCACTCATGCCGCTGGGGCTGAGAACGAGGCCCGGTCGGGGGCAGGACGAAGAGAGGGGAGGAAGGAGGCGGGGGGCGAGGAGCAGCAGCAACCGCCGAAGCAGAAGCTGGGGGAGCAGAAGACACCGGCACCATCTCCGCCCAGGCCTCTCCGGGGGCGCGCCCTGGCAGAAGCGTCGACGAGAAGCCAGCCGCGGCCACGAGGGCGCTCCAGGGGCGAGCGGCGGCGTCGGCGCGGAACTTCGGCGCTGGACAAACCTCCCTTTAGTAGACCTCCCCTTAGTGAAAACGGCCTGGGACCGAAACCGACGGACCTGGACCCGCAAAAATGACGGCCGCGACGCCCTCTCGCGAACCGAAAACGGCCGATTCCTTGATCGACGTGTCAGGGTAGGAGGTCCGTCCACCCCCGAGAACTGAACTGCCTCCTCCGAGAGGCGGCAGCGGCGGCGGGCGGCCTTGAGGAGCACGAACACCAGCTGCCTCGCGGCGGCGTCCGAGATGAAGCCCAGCGCCCCCTCGTGGATCCACCCCTTGGTGCCCACCAGCGCCCCGCGCTCCCGCTCCGCCTCCGCGCCTCGGGCGGCCGCCGCCGCGCCCGCGAGGGGCGGCGCCACGTAGGCGGCCGCGAGCAGCGCCTCCGCCGTGCCGTGCCAGAAGAACACGAGGATGGCGTTCATGCCCACGGCCCGGCGGAGGCAAGAGTCAGGAGGAAGAGAAGCACACAGACACAATTAATCCTCGACTCCCCAGAAAATATGGGAAAATATGGGAAGTGGGGGGGAAGACAGAAACCCAGAAAATATGGGAAAATATTGGGAATAGTTTTATTTGTGTGTATTTATTTGTGTGTCCTGGGGCCCCTTCAAGGGGGGTGCCCAGAGATGGACTTGCTCCACCTCAGGTGGGCGGCACTGGGGCATGATGACCCAAAGGGGGGGCGGAAGAGAGGGGCCCTGACGGCAAGGGGCCTGTTAGGGCCCCGTTTGGAACCAGGTGGTGCTCAGAAGGGGCCCCAAAGGAGCCCCTTGAGGCCTTTTTCTTCTTCCCCCCCTGTTGGGTCGCCCCCCATTGCCACCCGCCCGACAATCCGGCGGTTTCTCCTGGAGTTCGGCCTGATGGGGCCTGCTTATCCGGCCCAGGGACGACAAACCAACCCGAAGAGAAGGGGTCCGGGGTCGCGGCTTGAAAACGTCACATCGGCGGATGTCTGGGTGGGCAGCCCTGGGGCGGGCCATGCGCGTGCTCGCCGGGGGAGCCTCGCCGAAGGCATGGGCGATCGTGGCCACGTCATGCACTGCAGTGCTCCCCCCTGCTGGACCACAGTCACTGGACTACCATAAGGAGCGCTGGCCACGGAACGAGGGGACTTGCCTGGCCACGGCGAGACTCCGCAGCGAATAGGTCTCTGCACCTAGACTGAAGGAACGACCCGAACACTGTGGCACCTCCTGAGACCCGACTGGCCCTTGTTGCAGTGTCTTGACTGCACTGGGGAAACCAAAAAATGTACCGATATCGCCACTCCGCGGACCTCTCCCAGGGTGCGCTCTGACCAGAATTTCGAGGCGCATCCAGGCATGGCGCCGAGAGCCTCCCGGGAGGCCCACACAGGCGCAAGCGAGGGAAGGCTAGGGGTAGGGGTGCCCTTTCCTCCTCCGCTGTGTCCGCCCCTCTTGCCGCCGCCGAGATGGCCTGCAGCGGGAACAGGACCAGCCTGGCCCACTGGCGCGCGCGCCCCCGGCTGCAGCCGCCGGCCCCCCGCGCGGAGGGGCAGCCGGCCGCAGGCTGCTCGCAGGGCCCGCCCGCGTCGACCGCCGCGTACACGAGCGCCAGTGCGCCGCCGCAGCTGCCGGCGGTGCAGAGGAGGTTCGGCGACCCCGAAGGGTGCTTAACGGGCGAAGAACGGTAGAAAATAAACTTTTCGTTGTCGGGGGCGCCTGTCCCATGGCGGCTGGGAAGTTTATACCCTTACGGTGGCACCGTAGGGGTATAAACTTTTCAGCCGCCAAGGGGCAGGCGTCCCCGACGGCGGAAAAGTTTATGTTATACCGTGTTTCGCCCGCTGAGGTGCGGTTTGCAAAGGGTGTGGTTGGCAACCCGCACCTGGGGAGGAAGGGCGAGGACCTCGGCAGAGAGGTCCGTCGCAACCCCGACGAGGGCTCGTCGGGCACTTGGCGCAGCGCACGGGCCCCTGTGAGCCCCAACGGCGCCGATCGCGACACCACCCGGCGCAGCTGGAAGAAGAAGAAGAAAACACAGCACAAACATCATAAACTTGTGGCGCTCTGCGCGGCGGAGCTCTGGGATCTGCGCTGGACCCCCCCTCCCTGGCGCGCCGAGAGCGCCAGGGGCGGCGCCGGAGGCGCCGCCAGGGGGGCCCCAGCGCCGATCCGGGAGATCCGCGCGGCACTCCGAAGGCTTTTTATGTTGTGGCGCTCCTTCTCTTCTTCGAGGAAACAGCACCCCTTGCAGGTCGCCGAGAGGTAGGAGGGCGACCACAGCTGCTTGTTCATCGGTAGGGGGCCGCCTGCGAACCCTACCCCTGGCCCCCACGATTTCTGAGGGGGAGGGTGGGGGTCACTTCGTTCGGGAGCTCTCCAGCGAAGTGAACCCCACCCTCCCCCTCAGAAGTCCTGGGGGGTAGGGGTAGGGTTCGCAGGCGGCCCCCTAATCGGGAGGCCGGCGGCCTGCAGCGCCAGGCCCGCCGCCAGGAGCGCCGCCGAGCAGAGCCCCCAGTGCAGGAGCGGCCCGCGCCCGGCGGGCCCGGCCTCGCGGCGCAGCGCGCGGGCGTAGTGCGCGCCGAGCCACACGCTCGTGACCGCGGGCAGGGACGCCAGCGCCCCCTCCGGGTCGTAGACGGTGCAGAGGAACCCAAGACGCCACATGATATGAGCAGCAACCCCTGGAGCTCCGCGCGGACCTCTCGGGTCGGCGCTGGGGCCCCCCCTGGCGGCGCCTCCGGCGCCCCTCCCTGGCGCGCTCGGCGCGCCAGGGAGGGGGGCCCGGTACCGATCCGAGAGCTCTGCCGGGAGCTCGAGAAGGCTGAGCCTGTCGCGTCGTCCGTTCCTCGAGCTGTGGGCGTAGCACCAGGGCGCCGCACCGCGGCCCGGGTGCTCGCTGCCGGCGTCGGCCGTCGGGGTGGTGGGCGCTGGGTAGGGGCAGCTGCCAGGCGAGCAGGAGGAGCACTGCGGCATCCTGGCGCTCATCCAGACCCCCAGGCGGTCCTGGCCGAAGAGCAGCCGGTCGTAGTAGCCCGCGGCGCTACACTCGGGCGTGGCGATCGCACCCCGCACCTCGCAGGCTATCTCGAAGGGCTCCCGCAACAGCGATGGGTACCCTGCAGCCGCATCCCAGCCGTACCGCGAGGTCCAGCTGGGCACGTAGGTGCCAAAGGTCAGCGCAAGGTGGAGCACGACGAACAACAACGCCACGGCCCACTGCAGGAGGTGCCTGCTGAAGACTGCGAGGGCGGGACGGCGCCCTGGCGGCGGCCTCAGCTCTGGGACCCACAGCTCGATCAGGGCAGCAACCTCAGAGGAGAAACAGATGGCAATGACGACACTCTTCCCTCGTCATCACCTTCTGGCGCCTCCTGGGAGCGCCGGCGTGGCCGTGGCTGGATTCGCCTCCAGTCCTACTCGGAACGCACCCCTGGAGAGGCGAGGGGGGAGCAGCGGCATCGGCATGACCTCTCCCCCCGCCACCAGGAAAGCCCATGCAATGCGCTGCAAGATCCCACAGAGTCTCATCGTACGCAGATTGTAGCCGTACTGGTAGTCGCCAATCCACCCGCCGCCCTGAAGCAGCAGCCCCAGCGCGAAGAGCTTGAGGCTGCGCACGCAGACCGTCGTCGTCCCCTGCAGCCGCAGCCGCCGGTCTCCCTTAAAGCGCCCCAGGGACAGCGCCATGGAGGCCCCGACCATGAACAGAAACCACGGCATCACGAGGTCCGCGACAGTGATGTGGTCCCACGGCGAGTGGTTCATCCCAGGGTATCAGATGCAGGGAAAACTACACCAACATGAATCTTCGAACGTCCGCGCGGGTATCTAGGATCGGCGCTGGACCCCCCTCTCCGGCGGCGCCGCAGGCGCCGCCAGGGAGCCCCAGCGCCGATCCGTGAAGCCCGCGCGCAGCTCCGAGAGCGCATGCGCCTGCAGCTTCCTCCTCTTCGGGGCATGCCTCCCCGATCTCGTCGACAAAGACCATGAGCGCAACGGTGAAGCCCCTCACGATGTCCAGCGAAGCCAATCTCGGGTCGGGCGAAAGGGGGGGATAGCAAAGGGGGGGTTTGGGAATCAGCTCGCGTAGCTGATTTTCCCGGCGCCTCCCGGCGCCGGAGGCGGCTATGCATCGAGGGATGGGCCCCTCGGTGAGGCCGAAACCAGCTGCATGCAGCAGATTTCGTAACCCCCCCTTTCCCAATCCCCCCCCTTCGCCCGGCCCGACAATCGCGCGTGGTGCCTCGACGGCGACGGCCCGCCCGGCGCCGGCCCCCTGGCCGCCGGCTCGCTGCGCAGCAGGCCGCTCTCCGCCGCCCCCGCCGCGGCGCCGGCGACGTCCATGGCCGCCCGGCCGCCCGCAGGGGCCGAGAGGCGCCCACGCCGCCCCGGCGGGCCCGCGCGCTCCGCAGTGCCTGCCGCCCGCAGGCCTCTGCGGTGGAGCGCTCAGCCAGGGCGGCGAGGTCTGCACATACATACGTGAACGCATGCATGCATACGAACATACGAACATACGAGCATGCATACATACATGCATACATACATACATACATGCATACATACCTACATGCATGCATGCATGCATGCATGAATGCATACATACATGCATGTATGCATAAAACATACACAGATACATGCATGAATGCATGCATACGTACGTACATGCATACATACGTACATGCACATATGCATGCATACATACATACATACATACATACCCTACCTACCTACCTACCTACCTACCTACCTACATACATACATACATACATACTTACTTACGTGAACGCATGCAAACATACGAACATACGAACATACGAACATACATACATACATAGGTACAGACATACATACAGGCATGCAGTCATGAATGCATACATACATCACACATGTGCATACATACATACATACATGCATGCATACATGCATGCATGCATACATACATACATACATACATACATACACACATTCACACACATACATACATACATACATACATACATACATACATACATACACACACATACATACATACATACATACATACATACATACATGCATGCATGCATGCATGCATGCATGAATGCATACATACATGCATGTATGCATAAAAACATACACATATACAGGCATGCATGCATGTATACATGCATGCATACGTACGTACATGCATACATACGTACATGCACATATGCATACATACATACATACATACATGCATGCATGCATGCATGCATGCATGGATAAATACATGCATACATACATGCATGCATGCAGTCATGCATACATACATACACACATACACACATACCTACATACATGCATACGTAAATATCTGCATAGATGCTGACATTTAGACATGCATGCATGCATACATGCATTCGTGCATACATACATACATGCATAAGTACACACGTACAAACGTGCATGCATGCGTGCATGCCTGCATACATACAGACATACATATGTGCAGACGTACATACGTATATGCGTACATTCATGCATGCATGAAGTCATGCATACGTGCATGTATGCGTACATGCATACATAAACACATACATACACACATGCATACATGCATACATAATTACACATGTACATACGTGCACGTATCCATACATGCGTACATTGATACATATCCACGTATATACCTACATACATACATTCGTACATACATACATACGTGCATACATCCATACACACAAATGCATACACGCATGCATACATACATACGTACATGCATACATACATGTATACACACATTGTATACATGCATGCATACATGAATGCACACATACATACATACATACATACATACATACATGCATGCATGCATACATACATACGTACGTACATACAAACATACATACATACATGCATACATACACGCACATACAAACATACATGCGTACATGCGTACATACGTAGATACGTAGGTAGATGCAGGCATGCATGCATGCATGCATGCATGCATACCTACGGACATACATACGTGCATAGCTGCATGCGTACAGGCATACATACACACACAGACATGCATGCATGCATGCAGACATGCATACAAACGTACATACATGAATGCATGAATGCATAGATGCATGCGCACAAACACCCACACATAAATACATACATACAAACATATGTGTACGTTCGTACATACATACAATATACAGTCGTACGATCCTGCAAACAAAGGAAACAAGTACATGCACATATCAACATGTGTACAGACACACATGCATGCATGCATGCATGCATGCATGCATGCATACAGCTACGTACATACGTGCATACATTCACGCATACAGACATACAGTATACATTAATGCATACCTTCGAACAAGCACATAAAGCAAATATATGCACTATATATACATACGTACAGACACGCCTGCATGCAAACAAACATATATACATATATGCATACATACAAACAAACGTACAGACATACATACATACATGCTTACGTACAGACATACATACATACATCGAGGCAACGCTAACGGCGATATTGCTGAACGGTGGTGTTGGGAACTAAAGTGTAGAAAATCACGAACCACACTTTCCTACATCCCCAACATTCGAATGTCTCTAACGAAAACGACACAGCGAATTGTAGGAAAGCACGAGCCACGCGTCCCCACAATGGCGAAACCTACATCGCCGTTGCCTGCATCGCCGTTAGCGCGTCTACGGATACATCATGCATACAGTATACATTCACACATACATAACTACCAACAAAGACACAAAGACAACACATGCATGCACATATATACATATGCACAGACATACATGCATACAAACAAACAAACACACATGCACACATCCATACAAACACATATACGTTTATAGATACGTACGTATATACAGTATGCAGTCATACAAACCTGTAAACAAACAAATGAAACACATACATGCACATACGTACATATGTACATGTATACATGCATACAAATAAATATATATACACACACACACACAGACATACATGCATGCATACATGCATGCAAGCAAGCAAACAGACTGACAGACAGACAGACAGAAAGAAAGACAGACAGGCAGGCACACAGACAAACAGACACACAGAATGCTACACACGTGTATCACCCACGGCCCTGGGCCAGGCCCCTCCTGGGCCCCAGCAGGGGCCTGGTCGTGGGCAGCGGGGCAGTGGGGCAGGGGGGATGTTTCCTGACGTGGACCCCCAACGGTCTGGACCCCTTCTCCGGGACTTTTTTTTTCCTCCCCGAGTCGTCTCTTGACGGTCCTGGGGGTCGGCGAGGGCCCCCAGAGGCCGAGAGGAGCGAAAGAAACCCGGCGCGCTTCTTCATGACCCGAGGGTGTCCGGGGGTGGGCGCTTGAGAGGGCAGTCGGCGGCGAGCGAGGGGGGGAAGTGAGAGGAAGAAGGCCCTCTCAGAAGGCGGCGGGCTTTCTTCTCAGAAGCCCTCGCGCCTCTTGAGAAGTCTTCTGCTGCGTCGTCGGGAAAGGCTCAGAAAGCTGCCCACGAGGCCGGGAGACTGCCGAGCCTTCTGAGAGAAGGCCCGCCCCTTCTCGCCTGCCCCCCTCTTTTGCCATCGCTCCGCCGTCCATCCCCGTGCATTCTTCGGCACCGCGCGTGTCATTCTTCGCGAGAAGATCCACGAAGCTCCTCGATGGTCCTCGCCACCCCCCCCAAAAAAAAAACGCACACGTCCGAGCGAGGATTTTTTTCACAGATAGATCACGACGCAGGTGGCGTCGTCGCGGTAGGAGCCCCACTTGGCCCACGCCTTCCCCGCGGCTGCGACGACTCCCGCCGCGGCCGCCGGCGCGTCCCTGGCGCGGCGGTGCAGCAGGCACAGCTGCAGGACCTCGGCGTCCGACAGCACGTCGAAGACGCCGTCCGACGCCACCGCCATGACCAGGTCGCCGTCGCCCAGAGGTGCCTCCAGCGCTGCCGCGCCTGCGGAGACGCCACAACACTTGCCCAGCGCGTCGCCGAGGCTTCGGGTGACTTGCAAGCCAGGCGCCCCAGGGATGAGCCTGCTGTACAGCCGCGGTGGCCCGAAGCCGGCGAGGTCGGTCGCGCCCTGCCCGTTGGCGTGCCTGGGGCACTGCAGGCGGCCCCCCGCCGCGGCTACCCGCGCCGCCTCCGCCGGGTCGGTGACGAGGTGATCCTTTGTGAGACGCACCGCCTGCCAGGCGGCGCCCGACGCACCCTCGCCGCAGCCCCTGCGCCCGAGCAGCACGCGGCAGTCGCCGACGTGCGCGACGGCCAGGCGGCGGGCGCCAGAGCGCGCGGCGGCGCCCGCGGCGGGGTCCTCCACGCGCACCACGGCGCAGGTTGCCCCCGCCAGCCGGGCGTCTACCCGCTCGCTCAGCAGCACGGCCCCGTCCGCCAGCACCACCAGCTCGGCCACCGCCGCCGCCGCGCCGCCGCCCCCAGGGACCCCAGGCAGTGCCCCCGCGAGGAACTCCCGGAGCTCGGAGGCGACCAGGGCGCCGAGCTTGCCGTGCCCGTCGAGCACGCAGACGCCGAGCGAGGCTTCGTCGGCCGAGGCGAAAAAGAACACGTCCTGGTTCTCCTTCTCCGTCCCTGGCCGGCCGCTGCAGCCGGCCGCCGATGCGCCTGCCGCGACGCACGTCCGCGACCTGCACACGGCGGGCTCCCCGGCACGCGGCTCCTCCGCTGGCAACCACCGGGCTCGAAGCACCGCGAGGAGCTGCGCCGCCACGCGCGCCACCTCCGGCTCCCAAGGCCGGCAGAGCGACAGCGCCAGGGCGCAGTCGTGCAGCGCAGCGGGTGGCAGCAGCCCGCGCTTGGCAGCCGACGCCGCCAACCTCCCGACAACGGCGAAGAGCCCGTGCCTCGCGACAGCGCCGCTCCTCGGGTCGCACAGCGCGCCGCTGGCCGCGGCCGCGCGCGCGAGGCGGCACGCCGCGGCGACGTCGGTCGGGGCGGTGCCTCGCCCTGTCGCCAGCAGCCGCTCGAGCACGGCGCCCGCGGTGTCCAGCAGCAGGCGGGGCGGGGCCGGCGGGCTCAGCCGCGCGCGCGCCAGGAAGCCGGCGGCCTCGGCCAGCCACGGCAGGGGCGCGGCGCGGAGCCGCGTCGGGTCGGCGAGCTCCTCCTCCAGCCGCTTGTGCGCCCACAGGTACGGCGACAGCGCGGCCCGCTCGGCCGAGGCCTCCGATGGGCGTGACGGCAACGCTGCCGCCTCCACCGGCTCGCCTGTGGCGAGGAGCGCGCCGAGCTCCTCCGCGCCCGCGGGCACGGCCTCGGCGGCCAGCAGCTCGGGCAGCTGCCGCACCGCCAGGGCCACGTCTTCGTCACCGGCGCCGCCCCGCGTGCCCGCGGCGCGCAGGCGCGCCAGCAGCTGCTGCAGGGGTGCTCTGGGCTCGAGGCGCCGCCGCTTTGCCCCCGCGGCCGCGGCAGCGGGCGCCTCGGGCGCGCCGGCGCCGCCCCGCGCGGCCATGGGGCGGAGGGGGGCGCCGCCGCGGAGAGGCGCGCGGTGGCTCACGCGAGGGCATGAGAGGCACCAGCGGACCCGAGCTTGAGCCAAAGTGGCTGCGGAGGAGGAGGCGGCGGCAGAGGCGGAGGAGGAGGAGGAGGCAGAGGCGGAGGAGGAGGAGGAAAAGGCGCCGCCGAGGCCAAAGGGGGGCTTCTTGGGAGCAGCCCTCCCGCCGTCCACGGCGCCCTCCTGGAAGCCCCAAGGGCTCTTCGGAGACGCCCCCGGGGCCGCCCCGCCTGCCCCCGTGGTCCCCGGTGCGCGCCGCCGGCCTCCCGGGGCCCTGGAGCCCCGAGCCAGGACCTCCAGGGAGCCCTGGAGTCGGCACAGGGCCGCAACGGGTACAGTGGCCATGCAAGCTCGGCCCTCAGGAGGACATATTTGACAGCCCATGGCAGTCCTCCTCCTCCTCCTCCTCCTCCTCCTCCTCCTCCTCCTCCTCCTCCTCCTCCTCCTCCTCCTCGTCCTCCTCCTGCTCCTGCTCCTGCTCCTGCGCCTCCTCCTCCTCCTCCTCCTCCTCCTCCTCCTCCTCCTCCTCCTCCTCCTCCTCCTCCTCCCTCCTCCTCCTCCTCCTCCTCCTCCTCCTCCTCCTCCTCCTCCTCCTCCTCCTCCTCCTCCTCCTTCCTCCCTCCTCCTCCTCCTGCCTCTCCTCCTCTCCTCCCCTCCTCCTCTCCTCCTCCTCCTCCTCTCCTCCTCCTCCTCCCTCCTCCTCCTCCTCCTCCTCCTCCTCCTCCTCCTCCTCCTCCTCCTCCTCCTCCTCCTCCTCCTCCTCCTCCTCCTCCTCCTCCTCGCCTCCTGCACCTGCTCCTGCTCCTGCTCCTGCTCCTGCTCCTCTCATGAACGGTTACTTTCTGGAAATTTGCCAAAGGCTGCCACTTTAGGACCTCTTTCTGGAATTGCAGCGTTGCCCATATCGGGAAGGGTTGGTTCCGCCGGATCAATGGCCACAATAACCGTTAGTGGAGTCCCGTTACAAGGGCGCTGAGCCCTGAAGTCGGCGGCGCGCCAGGTGGGTGAATTGTGGCGGGGAACGGGCCCTTTCGGACGGCTCGGAAGGGTTCCAGCCTTTGCTGAAAAGTGCTTTGCGCCGTCCCCGAAGGCACATCTCCGAAGGCACGGAGGCTTCTGAGAAGCCCCGCCGCTCTCTGAGAAGGCCTGCTCCTCTTCACTTCCCCCCCCCCCCGGCGCGCCGCCGAAGGAGGTCCCCAGATACCCCTGGAGACTACAGAAAGGGCCAGGAACACCTGCAGAAAGTTCGGCCCTCGGACCTCGGGGGGGAGTGCGGACACCAAAAGGCACCAATACCGCTGCTCCGCGGGGTGCGTTCTGACCAGACTACCGAGGCGAATCCAGCCGTGGCGCCGAAGGCCTCCCAGGAGGCCCAAAAGGGCGGAAACGAGGGAAGGTTTGCGGTATCGGACCCTTCTGGTCCTCTGAGGGAGGGAAAGGCCCATCTCAAAGGGAGGGGAGGCGGACGAGGACGACGACGACGACGACGACGACGACGACGACAACGACGACAACGACGACGACGACGACGGCGACGACGACGACGACGGCGGCGGCGGCGGCGACGACGACGCCAACGAGCAACCTCGGCTGCGCGGCGACAGGTCCACGCGATAGAAATGATGAGGTGTTGGGGCCGTCTTGCACCCCTCCTGAAAAATCTCAAGATTCATTTTGCGCGACACTGAATGCTATTTATCGATCTCAAGTACATGGGATTACAACTATGTCCATCGCGGATCGTTTCGACATCGTTGCGCCGCCCGCCCTGGTACAGTTCGTTGTATCACCCATGTTACGTTCGTTGAGTTAGTCATCTTTGCGTGCCCGCCGTAGACACTGTAGTTTTCAGCATCCAAGGCATCAACATAATCGTCGCGCCTAGGCCAGTGTACATTCGTAAGCCCGACGGAATTCCCATTGCTTGTTTCCCAATACCTTCAGAGATTGACATGCTCTTCACACATTAGCAGATGGTGGCACGCTATTCAGATAAAACTGCACAAATAGACCACCCATCCACCCGGCCGACCCGCATGAGGAACATCATGGACGCCTCGCGCGGTGGCGGAAACGCGCCAACGGTGGGCGTTGTCATTTGCTTGTGGATCCAGCCCGCGCGGCGGGCCGTCGTGGCGCCCGGCACGGGCGCAACCGCAATGTGGTCAAGGGCCCTGGGAGGCCCCCAGAGCCAAAAACGGCAGCGGCGGGCAAGGGACCTCAACGGGGCCCCAGGCGGCCTTGCGGGGCCTCAGAGGAGGAAGGTGATGGTGTCCATGCGGGGGAGATAGGACAGGAGATGGTAGGAATGTACGCACACTGTCAGCTCCTCCTTCCTGCCAGTTCCAGGCCGTCGGACCCATGAGGCAGGTGAGCTGCCGAGCTTCATCGAGCCATTCGGCCAAAATCCGCAACCTCTCTGACCACTGGAATGCCGTCGAGTCTTTCGCGGGTCAACTTCTCCGGCATGGCCTGGAAGCCGCAGTCCTCGGGCATCGTCTTAGCTTCCTCGTCTCGCCTCAGCCTCCGGCGAAGCGCGAGCTCCTGGCGAAATAGTTGGCCTCCATGGACTCGGGGTTCTTCTGCTCAGCCCGCGGCCCCCCGATGCCCACTCCGGAGATCGCCTCGTCGCTCTCAAAGATCGCCTCATGTTTCTCGATGTTCGTCGGATCCCTGGCGGACAGGTACTTGGCCACGATCAGCCTGCAGCCCTGGTAGCAGATGATCTCGAACATCCTGAGGCTCGCGCGGCCGAGGTGGCAGCTGGTCTGATTCGCGCACGCGATCCACTGCTCTTCCGGTCGCCCTCATACGCCACGCGAGGCGCGCCATAACGATGCCCATCACGGCCAGGATGGCCAGCAAGGTCTCCGCGAAAACATCGTCGCCGTCGTCTCCACTTGGGGCCGCGGCCGCCGCGAATAGTACACTCGAAGCAACCATCGCGCTGCGGATCCCAATCCTTGCCGAAGTCGCTCCACTCGCGGTTGAACGTCTCGGAGGCATGGTCGCGATCGGTCCTCTCTCGGTCGGAATACGCGATGACCATGACGCACCCCTCGATCTACTCCTGGTCGAAGGCCCTGTCGGCGCCCGCGACGTCCAGGGCGTTGAACTCAACGGGGCGGGGGGCGGCCGAACTTGACATAGACAAAATCAGAATCGACGTAAACTCGTCGGCCTGGCGCTTCCGATGGGAAGGTGGAACAACAAACCTCTGACCACTGAAAAACGCGATCCAAATAATGAGGCATTCCAAACTCGCGGTCAATCCGTCGGCCACCACGGCCTCAACTCTTGCCCAAACAAGCGCGACATTCTCCGGAGACCGTGCACTTCCACGCAGCATGGAAGCCACAATTCGCAACTTCTTGTCCGCAAATGAACCGCGACCCTTGCTCACCGTTATCTCCAGGTTTCCACCATCAGCCACGACAAGGATGTGCCTCGAGGTAGAGAAGCTCTCGATATCTTTTCGCCCCGCGCCCAGACAGGACTGGCCGCGCCCCCATCACTTCGCCGACGCCGCAAGCCTCGGCTGCCAAGGTTGATCGCACCGTCCTCTTCACACGAAAGTTCGCCCACGCCAAAGGGGCCCGCTTGCCAAACTGCCCATGCACCACGTCTCGGGGCGCGCTGGCCAGGCACAAGACGGCGCTAGCCTGGCTTTTCTCGACCGACATGTTGGCGAAGGACGAGTCCCCGCACGCCGGGGCGATGGCCGTTGTCATATCCACCACGCCCTTCCCGAAACCCAAGCCGTACTCCATGCTCTGGTTCGCGTGCTCCACGAGCTTGATGGCGTCGGCGAAGTCCTTCACCTTCAGATCCGAGGTGCACTGGGCCAGTCTGTGCTGCTCGAAGACGACGCCTGGTCTGGATCGGTGCGATCCACTGGAGCTGGCCGTCAATGTTCGTGAATGTGTTCACTCTTCCGCGGTCGCCGACTCGTCGTGACTCTTCTGTCTGTCCGGGGTCTGCGGGATCTGCTTCACTGTCTTGATGGCCCGGGCCTGCGCAACGTATATCCCGCCCCAGGCACCCCCGATTTGCACACAGCAATACTCAAACTCCCGATCGCGCCTCTCAAGACGCAAGCACTTCGCCATCTCGCTCAGGACCTCATCAACCTCCAAGCAACTGATCTGCCCGGCGACGAGCAGGTCGCCCGCGTGGCTGTGAATCACCATCATGAACTCGCCGTCGAGGTAGTGCCTGAAAATTCCGCGCTCCAGCTTGGACTCGAAGATGCCCGTCTTCTCGACATATGCCTCTTAGTGCGCATACCAGGCCCGACCCGCCTCTCTGGCACCACAGATGGAACCCTGCGCGTAAGAGCCTTTCACCCGGTCGGCGGGGCGACGCTTGGGCGCCCCGAGGAGCAGAAGCCAGTCGATGCCCTCGGCCTGCAAGCACGCGGACATGGCATCGCGGGGGCATCCTGTCCAACCGCGCTGGGCTGCAAGGCCCAAGGTGACCGTCAGCGCGCCCACGAAACCCGTAGCGGCGTCACTCCTGATGCAGCTTGCCCGCCCCTGGCAGCCCTGGACCAGCAGTCTAGACTTGAACTTGGACCGCTTCGTCTGCTTCGGCGTGGCGACCCAGCGCGCACCCACCAACTTGACACTGTTGGCTAGATGCTTGGGCTCGCGGTCTGGGCAAGGCCGCGCAGCTCCAAACGCGACCCACTTCTCCCACTCATCTTCCATGGAGGCCAGGAGCCCCCTGGCGTCCCGGCATCCCCCGGGCAGTCCCGTCCTCGACCTTCAAATCGCTCGGCATTCTTCCTTGCTCGACGGAAAGAAGGGCGTCGTCGCGGGGGTTGTGGCGGACGGTCTTGCACTGTGCAGGGCACGATGCTGGCGCCGAGCTCCATGACGACGCCCCCCCGGAACCTGACGCTGCACCTGTCCTGATCCTCTTCGCCGTCCTGGAACGCGTCGCAGTTTCCCCCTCCGTCGCTCGGCTCGACGTCGACCTGGCCCTGGAACCTGGTTCGGCGCCCCGACCTCCTCCGCGGCCTCTGGATGACGCAGCCTCCGTTGCTGAGGTGACCGCGGCGCCCACCCGCCTGTGGGCGGGAAGGAACAGGAAGATCTGGATCAGGAGGGCCAGGAGGGTCACGGTGAGCGAGGCGACGTCGCTGGGGACGTTGACGCCGCGCGCTCGACTCCCGCGGCTGTAGCCGCAGAGCCCCCAGCGAAACACGCGCGCGGGCCCGGCGGCCGCGGCGGTAGATGCCGCGCCTGCTCTGGCAGCTCGGCCGGCCACGCAGGGCCTCCCAGCGAGAGCTGCGGGAGGGGCGCAGGGCCCAGCTCGGCGGACCTCCCACCCCGGCCGGCACGTCGCCGACGCTTGCCAGAGGGCGGCGGCGCGTAGGGAATCCCGCCCGTGCCTTGAGACCGCTCAACGTCCACGGGCGCCCTGGCCGCTCGTCTATGGTCATGCGCAGGCGCGTCTGATCGCGATCGAGGTCGGCAGGCGCAGGTTCCGCCGCCTGCGGGGTCTCATCGCCGACCTCCACGGGACTGGCATGGTCGCCCTCCCTGGGCGGTGACCGCCAGGCCCAACGGCGGGCCGGCTGCTGGTCTCCATCGCGCGCTCGAAGATGCCCTTCCAATCGATGAGCCCCGACGCCCCCGCAGCACGAACGCGTCGAGCCGACGCCTTTTATACCGAGGCTGCGGTGAGCCAGCCAGACACTGCGAACTTCTTGTCCGCAGGCGACCGCGGGCCCGTGCCAGCGCTCAGCCCAGTGACGTTTGGCGCGGGCCTTCCCAAGGCCCCTCGGCCCCTCTGGCACAACACATGGGCGCCAACCCAGTGCGCAGCCGCCGCAAGGGCCGTCGCGGCGAAGGCCTTGCTGGTCTCGCGGTTCGCCTCGAGCGACGCCACGGAGCGCCTGGCTGCGCTAAGCGGGCCCACGCGCTGCCTCAAGCAACGCCCCCCGTTGCCCAGCATCCGTCGACGCAGCCTGCGGCTGCCGCGCTGGCTGAGGGGCTGGCAGGGTAGCTCGACGCCGCGGCCGAACACCCACTGCGAGGGTGAAAACCCGGAAGGGCCAACTGCTGAGCTCACCGCGTTGTTGATGGCCGACGTCATCCACTCGATTTGGTCGTGTTCCTCGAAGCTGAGGAAATACTCAGAGGCCAGGGCGCACGCGCGTGCCGTTCACGTCTGGCCATGTCTCTCACAGATCGCATTCTGCGACGGGCTGCGCGGCGCGCTCGAGGCGATCTTCGACCCCATGCACTCACGCCCCTCCTTGATTTCGCGCTCGAACTCGCCGCCCACGTCTGCCATCGCCGCGTTCGGACCCCCCAGCGTCAGCAGCCAAGACCCCGACTTTGCCAGACCCCCCAGCGTCAGCACCGTCGGCTTGCGGGAAAAGACACGCATGACAATCTGATACTTGGCTGCAATGCCGATCTGGCCCAGGGAACCCACGCCGACTCCTTGGGCATCGGCTAGCTCGAAGGTGCCGACGGCCAGCAGTCGTCAAACTCGCTCCACCGATCCCAGCGCGAAGAAGCCGACGCGCCCGGTGGCGACGCTCGATGCAGGTAAGAAAATGGTAGGGCGGCCGAGCTCAGAAGCTGCCAGAACGAACCCCCCGACTCTCCTTCTCCATGCCCTCGCCCACGGGGTATCTCTGAAACATAGATTATCCCAGTGCGACCCGACCTAGGAGTTGGAACCCTAGGAAAGCAGCATTAGTAGTAACAGTAACGCTCGGCTAAAGCTAATTTAAAGCTAAGCTACAGCCAAACTAAAACTAAGCCACAGCTAACCTAAAGCTAAGCTAAAGCTAAGCTAAAGATAAGCTAAAGCTAAGCTAAGGCCGAGCAACAGCTAAGCTAAAGCTAAGCTACAGCTAAGCTAAATATAAGCTAAAGCTAAGCTACAGCTAAGCTCAAGCTAAGCTAAAGCTAAGCTAAAGCTAAGCTAAAGCTAAGCTACAGCTAAGCTAAAGCTCAGCTAAAGCTAAGCTAAAGCTAAGCTAAACGCTAAGCGAAAAGCTAAGCGAAAAGCTAAGCTACAGCTAAGCTAAAGCTAAGCTAAAGCTCAGCTGAAGCTAAAGCTAAAGCTCCCAGGGGACTGGGGGGAACCGCTCCCAGGGGACTGGGGGAACCGCCCGGGGCGTGTTCCACTGCCCGGCCCCTTTAAGCTAAGAGAGTAAGAACCTTCTAGGCAGAGCCTAGGTAGGGAACAAGGCGTAGTCGACGTCCGCGAAGCCCCTCCACAATCTCCTCACCGCCGCTCGGCGCAGGGCCCTCGTGCACAGGCCTGTATTATTGGACGTCTTCTCGTTGATCTCGCGGCCTCGAAGGTGTTCGCGATCCCGCGAGCATCTCACTCAAAAACTTCTGCAATGGCTGATGGCTGGCGAGCACCTTCCGCGGTTCCCTGACGCACTCGTCGGCCCCGTCGCCCACGGGGCCGCAGGCGCAGCCGTCGAACGCGCACTCGATGGGCAGCAGACCCTAGAGCTCCATGACCTCGGGCCCATTGCAGCCGCGACAGTTTTCAGGCCATTCGCACGCGATGATCGCCCCCACTTCCTGGGCCCGCTTCGCCTCCACGATGAGTAGCCCGATATCGTGCCTGCTCTCGGCCCGCTCGATGGCCAGCCGGTCGCTGCTCTGCGCGATGTTCAGGAGCGCGGCTCAAGGGTTACAGGGCAAGCGACCCACAGTGCGTCGGCGTGACCGCCGTTGTCCCTGGCTGACTCCTCCAACAAGTCGCCTGCCATCTTTGAGCGCCCGCGTCGTAAATCTTCAGTTGGGAGTCCAAGTCGACGTGCCACGCCGCCCGCGGCGGCCCAGACCACTGCCATGAAGCTGTCCAGCTCGCAGCAGCACTCAACCAGGCACGATGAAGCCGCCGACGCTGCGGCGTCGTTCAGGCGTGCCTCCTGCGCCTCCTTGACGAAGGCTGGCCTCGCTCCGTGTTCGCGCAGTGCACTAGCATGTCGTGGCCCCACCTTGCGTCTAGCCGCTGCGCCGCTGCGGAGTCGCCCCCACGCTCGGCGCTGCCTCGCGAACTCGGCGCCGCCCCCGACCGCGGGCGCGCCGCACGCAACTGCGCGGCAGCACCTCGCACGCCGCAGCCCCCGGAGACACGGCGCGCACGCGCCAATGCCACGCGCCCTGCGCTCAGAGAGGCGGAGGCCCTGCAGCACCCAGAGCAGGCGCCACACAGGACGCACTTTGCAGGAGTGACCGAGGCCGAAGGAAACGACGCCGTCAGTGCCCGCGCATCGCCCGCGCCCTGCAGGTCGCCCTCTGGCTCGGCATGCTCAATCGCGTTGACCTTCGCGCTGGCCCTGGAGATCTGGTTGACCCCTGGGCTCTTCTTCTTGCTTACGCTAGCCTCGGCACAGCACATGGTCGCGGCGATGGCAAAGACCCCCAAGACCAAAGCGCCCGCGCCACCTCGCGGCGGCGGCGCGGGCCGGGCACGCTGACCTCTTCGGCGGAAGCCCCCCCCCCCCTGCCAGCGCACGCCTCGCGGAAAGGCCCTGTGCCCATCGGGCTTCAGCTCCAAGCCGAAGCGGCGGCCCTCGCAGTTCAGCGGCGGCTGGGGGCCCGAGCCGACAGCGAGCTTCCCGCGCGCCCCGTCGATGCCAGCGCCGATCGCCAGGACACTCACCAGCAGTAGACTGAGCCCCTCACTCTGCACGACGCAGGCCCCGACCGAGACTGGCAGGCAAGCAACCGCGGCGGGGAGCCAGGAGGCCTCGCAAGACATGAGGGCACCGCCGTCGCCGAACCTAAATTTCTCTGCGATCTGCTCGCGCTCGACCAGGTTGCCGACCCCGATCTCACGCAACACCTCGTGGTCGGCCCCCACCAGACGCCCCCCACCGGGGAGATGACGCACGCCGCGTCGACCGCGCCACTGAGATGGCCCTTGACCCTGCTCGCCAGCACGTCGCGGAGGATCCGCTTCTCGGACAACCCCTCATCCTTCAACCGCCCCACGGCCAGGGCGGCTTGACCTGGGCCCGAGTCGTCGCCCACTGCCGTCGCCAAGGTAGCCCGTGGAGCCTCGAGCTCAGGGTCGCCAGCCCAGTGTCCCTGAAGCTCCCGTGCCTTGCAGGTCGACTGCAGCTTGCGCTGCTTCAGCTTCTCTGCTAGCTCACGCCCGCTGCCGCCACCGCCACGCGGACCGTGGCCAAGCCCGGGAGCTCCGCGTCCGGCCGAGCGCCAACGAGACTCCCCTTGGCCTCGCCACCACCATCTCGCCCCTAGATCCTGCCGGCGCGCCCCTGATCACCTCGAGCGCCTCGGGCAACTGGGGCGCCTGCAACGCGGCCTCCTCCAGGGCCGTGGTCTGCTCGGCCGAGAGATCCAACGCGGCGCCCCCCACCTTCGCCGCTGCGAGGGCCCCCAGCTCCTGGCGCGCGAACCCTTGGATCTCGGAGACCTCCACCTCGTTGACATCGCGGTCGTCCTTGCCGCGCTCTTCGCGCTCGCCGATCTCGTCGCTGAGCTCGTGGTCGTCGTTGTCGTGGAACTCCTCGTGCTCGGCAGCGCGCACGCTCTTCGCGCCAGAGCCACCACCTGGAGGAAACCCTCGATGGCCTCGCTGCTGCTGCTGCCGCTTCGGCAGCGACCTCCTAACCTCAGTCATGCGCAAGTCCGGTAACATCTGGATCACGATCGCTCCGGCGTCCTGGCACACGTACCTGTCATCAGGCAGCTGCGCGACTACACGTTCGCGGCGCTCCGAAGAGAAACAACACTTCTCCAGGAACCACCAGCCTAGGATATCGCCCTGATCCGCGAACCTCACGCCGTCGTCCTCAAGCCTTTGGACACCTTCTTCGAAACGCACCACGCAGTCGGCCATGCGCTCGCCAGGTCTCCGGTTGTAGCGAGCGCCCTTGGAAAAATCGCACATCGTTGACATCGTTTCACCTCTTCTGATCGCAGACTTGCCCTCAAGCGCCGCCTCAAGCGCCGCTAGCGCGTTGTC
>CAUYUJ010019124.1:162500-186981 GCA_963575745.1 Prorocentrum cordatum
AGGAGGAGGAGGGAGGAGGAGGAAGAAAAGGAGGAGGAGGAGAGAGGAGGAGGAGAGGAGGAGGAGGAGGAGAGGAGGGAGGAGAAGGAGGAGGAGGAGGAGGACGAGGAGGAGGGAGGAGGAGGACCCACGGAGGGGCAAAACTGCCGCCGTCGCGGGGGGCGGCCCACCGAGCTGTGTCCCCAGACCTCCGGGGAAGCCTGGGGAGATCGGGTCCGCGGGTCCTCGGCATCTGTGCGGCCCCAAACGAGCTCGGGGATCCACTGGCCCGGGCCAAGCCACCCCCGGGCCAGTCAGGCCTGGCAAGATCCTGCAGGATCCTGCAGGATCCTGCAGGAAGGCCCAGGTCACTGCACCCCTGGCGCTGCAGGATCCTGCGAGATTCAGCGCTCTGACGGATCCCCGCTTGCAGTGGCCCCCGCCTCTGGAGCCCCGAAAAGCGACTCAAGCTGAAAAAAGCCGGTCCTGGGGCGTCGTCGTCGTCCTCTTCGCCGTCGACGACGACGGCTGCGTCGAGAGTTCCACGGGCCCCGACTCGTAGATATCGAGCCGTCGGAGGTCTATGGGACCTGCGGTTTCTGAGGCCCTTGTCGGGATCGATCTACCAGAGGGGGGCCCCGGCACGAAAATGCGCCGACCCCATCGGCGTGTATGAGGGGATGACGGCCTGACACATCCGCCAATGCTCTTCCCTCCTCTCCCTGTGGTCACCTTGGGCCACAGGATGGAGAAGTTTCCCCCGAGCCCCCGGTATTTACCAGAATGCACCCCCAATGAAGCCCCTTTGGCGCCCCAAGGAGGGCTATTTAAAACACTCCGCGGCGCCGTCGTCGCTGGCGCGCGTCGACGTCAGCCGTCGTCGTCGTCGGTCGGTCGGTCGGTCAGACGTAGTTCGTCGTCGTCGTCGGTCGTCGTCGTCATCGTCGGTCGTCGTCGTCGGTCGTCGTCGTCGTCGTCGTCGTCGTCGTCGTCGTCGTCGTCGTCGTCGTCGTCGTCGTCGTCGTCGTCGTCGGTCGTCGTCGTCGTCGTCGTCGTCGTCGTCGTCGGTCGTCGTCGTCGTCGCTCGTCGTCGTCGTCGGTCGTCGTTGTCCTTCGTCGGCGTTCGTCGGCGATCGGTGGGTCGGAATGTCGTTGTCGTTCGTCGTTATTCGCCGCCGTCGTCGCCGTCGTCGTTGCGTTTGCATTGGCTATCCAAGCTGTACGAGCAACTCTCTTCAGTCTGACTTAGTCGCCAGTAAAAGCGCAACGACGCCAGCGACGACGAAGGCGCCGACAACGGCGACGACGAAGGCGCCGACGAAGGCGCTGACGACGGCGACGGAACTAGTCTGGTGACGACAGCGACAACGGACGACGACGACGACGACGACGACGACGACGACGACGACGACGACGACGACTACGACGACGACGACGACGACGACGACGACGACGACCACGACGACGACCACGACGACGACGGCGAAGACGACGACGACGAAGACGACGACGACGACGACTTGCTGATCTGGGGCGAACGCCAGGCCAGGGGGCCCGTTGGGCCTCGCTCCTCGCACCGTCATGTTGCCCACGTCCGCGGCCTCCTCCTCCTCCGCGCGGCGGGCACGAAAAAAGAAATCGAGGATCGAAAGATCGGGTGCTCGCTCTGGGGACCTCCCCGGAGCCACCCGCTCCCCTCCTGTGCCGGTGCGGGGCGTCGAACCTCCGCCGACCTGGGCCGAGCCTGAGCCGAGCCTGAGCCGAGCCCGGGTCGAGCCGGAGCCGAGCCGGAGCCGAGCCGGAGTCGAGCCGGAGCCGAGCTGGGGTCAAACAGGTCCGCCGGGTGGGCCCGAGGGGCGGCCCCAGAAGGAACATGCGAGGAGGCTCCAGGGCCCAGGGTCCAGGTCGTCAACGTCGTTGCCCCTCGGCGGGCCTCCAGAGCCCGCGACACCACCCGAGGAGGCGCTGCATGGTGTGACAGGCCCTCGCGCGGCCGCGAGGCCGACGAAGCGCCGGGAGCGCCGCCTCCGTCTGGCTCGGAGGGCGTGTCCGGAAGAGGAGCCCCTCTCGCTTCTGAGCCTCCCCTCCTCCTCCTCCTCCTCCCCTCCTCCTCCTCCCCTCCTCCTCCTCCTCCTCCTCCTCCTCCTCCGCTTCCTCTTCGCCTCCTCCTCCTCCTCCTCCTCCTCCTCCTCCTCCGCCTCCGCCTCCGCCTCCGCCTCCGCCTCCTCCTCCTCCTCCTCCTCCTCCTCCTCCTCCTCCTCCTCCTCCTCCTCCTCCTCCTCCTCCTCCTCCTCCTAGGTGGCTCCCCAGCGCGGCCTCGCGCAGCCGTCTTGCCCGCGGCGGGCGCGGCGCGCGCATGGGCCCGCGAGGACGGAAGCCCCCAGCCCCGACGGGCGAGGCGCCGTGATCGCAGGACGGATGCTAACCGAGCTGTGGAATGGGCCCCCAGGCGTGGAGAGGCCCCCCAGGGCGTCGGCAAGCAAGGGTCAGAAGCGAGCGACGCGCAGGCTTAGGCTAACCACGTGCCGGCAAGCGGCGTTGGACTGGGCCTGCCTTCAGCAACCGGACTGGTGGAGCTCCCCGTGGACAAATATCTACGCGGAGGAGCCGTGGCAGCCTGCCGTGATGTGCGAGAAGGGGCGAGAGGCGTGCGTGCGAGAAGGGCTAGCAGCGACTGCCACTGTAGAAGAGGCGAAGCTGGAGCCCACCATCGCTAACCATTTCCCGTCGCTCCTCGCCGCCACGGCTGGATCTGAGAAAAAGGATCGCGAGAAAGCTGGCGAGGCGAAGATAGAGCCAGACGCGACCAGCTACAGCTCAGAGATCGGGGCATGTGAGATGCGGCGAGAGGCGCGCGTGCGAGAAGAAGGGCGATCAGCGGCTGCAACTGTAGCGGAGGCAAAGCTGGAGCCCAACATCACTGGACACTCCCCGTCGAGCCTCGTCGCCACGGCTGGAGCTGCGAAGGTAGTTAGCGGGAAAGCTGGCGAGGCGAAGATGGAGCCAAACGTGACCAGCTACAGCTCAGAGTATAGGGCATGTGAGAAACGGCGAGAGGTGCGCGTGCGAGAAGGGCGAGCAGTGGCTGCACCTGTCGAGGCGAAGCTGGAGCCCAATATCGCTGGTCATTCCCCGTTGCAGTGGAGCTGGCCCTGGTCAGCACTGTTGGCGTGCGTGCAGAGGGAGAAGGCACGGGAGGCCGACACTAGCAGCAACAGCATTGCCGTGGTCTGCAAGAAGGGGCGAAAGGCGTGCGTGCGAGAAGGGCAAGCAGCGACTGCCACTGTAGAAGAGGCGAAGCTGGAGCCCACCATCGCTAACCATTCCCAGTCGGTCCTCGCCGCCACGGCTGGATCAGAGAAAACGGATAGCGAGAAAGCTGGCGAGGCGAAGATAGAGCCAGACGCGATCAGCTACAGTTCAGAGATCGGGGCATGTGAGATGCGGCGAGAGGCGCGAGAAGGGCGATCAGCGGCTGCAACTGTAGCGGAGGCAAAGCTGGAGCCCAACATCACCAGCTACAGCTCAGAGCATGAGGCATGTGGGAAACGGCGAGAGGCGCGTGAGCGAGAAGGGTGAGCAGTGGCCGCACCTGTCGCGCAGGCGAAGCTGGAGCCCAATATCGTTGGTCATTCCCCGTCGCTCCTCGTCGCCTCGGCTGGATCGAGCTGCACAAGCGCGGCGATGTGGCGGGGGCGCGCCGAGATCTCCCGCAAGTGGATAGGCCCGAGCAAGGGGCAGCGCAAGCAGGAGGAGGAGGCGAAGCCGAAGCCCGACGCCGTCAGCTACAACGAGGAGATGTCGCCTCTCGCGGGGCGCCTCGGGGAGATCCTCGAGGAGGCCAGATGCACAGCGAGAAGTGCGAGAAGTGGGAGGCGAAGACTGCGCCCGACATCACAGCTACAGAGCTGGGAGCAGGGCGTACGAGAAAGACGCGAGAGTCCAAGAACAGCCTCGAGAACTACTGCTTCGCCATGCGCCACACGCTGAGGGAGCAGAGGTTCAAAGCGAAGTTCGAGGACGGCGCAGAGGAGAAAGTCGAGAAGGCAGTCCAGGACGCCCTCGACTGGCTCGCCAAGAACCAACTCGCCGAGCAGGACGGGTTCGAGAGCAAGCGGAAGGAGCTGGAGGGCATTGTCAACCCCCTCGTGCAGCAGCCGCTGGTCTGAGGATCTCGGGGGTGGACCGCGACCTTCACAGAGGGCGCGCTCGGCCCCGTGGCTCCACACGCCTCCGCAAGACGCGCGCGGAGAGGTAGGCGGCCCCCCGGGCCGCGGCCCACCCGAGCCGTGGCCCGTGCGCGGTCCGCGCGGGGCGGCCGCCGCGGGACAGACAGCCACTGCGGCTGGGGGGGAACTCCTTGGGAACTCCTCCTCCTCCTTCTCCTCCTCCTCCTCCTCCTCCTCCTCCTCCTCCTCCTCCTCCTGCTGCTGCTCCTGCTCCTCCTCCTCCTCCTCCTCCTCCTCCTCCTCCTTCTCCTCCTCCTCCTCCTCCTCCTCCTCATCCTCCTCCTCCTCCTCCATTCCTTCTCCTTACAGATAGCTCCTCCCTGTCGCAACCCGAAGCAAATGTTTAGGGCGGACCAGGCGTTTCGCCTCAGACTTCCTCACCACTTGTGACCCTGAAGCTTAAAAAGTGACACCAGTTTCACAGATGTAGGGCGGGTCGCTTTCAAAATGTGGCTCTCGCGTTAGCGCCGCGCAAATTCGTTTTAGTCAGTTGTGAGAGCTTCACGGATTGACGGGTCGTTTTCAAAATGTGGCTCTCGCCTTAGCGCCGCGCACATTCGTTTGAATTTGTTTGCCAGTGCTTCACGGATTGAGGGCGGTTCCTTTTCAAAATGCAAGAGTTTCGCGGATTGAAGGCAGCTCGTTTTGAAAATGTGGCTCTCGCCTTCGCGCCGCGCACATTCATTTTAACAGTTTGCAAGAGCTTCGCGGATTGAGGGCGCTTCCCTTTCAAAATGCGGCTTTCGCCTTAGCGCCACGCACAGTAGTTCTAAATGATTGCAAGAGTTTCACGGATTCCCATGATCACCGTACCAGGAATGACGTTTTGTCAGGATTCGGGATTACGCGGGCGCAGTAGTTATGTTGATTCGCTGTGTTGAAATCCAAGAAATGGCGTTCTGGTACGATTCTGTATCGTTAAGACGCAGCAGTCAGGTTGATACGTGGCGTTGAAATCCCGAGAACACTGTTTTGGCCCGATTCTAGATCTTCAAACTGTTGTTTTCCAGCGAGGCAGTATGGAAATTAACCGTTGTATGGGCCTATGAAGAGGGAGCTTGGAGGGAGGGTTATTTACAACATCGTTGATGGTTCTTGGGTTTCCACTGGTCCTCCTCCTCCTCCTCCTCCTCCTCCTCCAGGAGGCCACGAGGAAGCCCCCAGGAGGCTCAAAGAGTGTCCCGAGAAGCTCCCAAGAGGCCTCTCCCTCCTCCTCCAGCTCCTCCTCCTCCTCCTGCTCCTCCTCCTCCTCGTCCTCGTCCTCGTCCTCGTCCTCGTCCTCGTCCTCTCTCTGTCTCTCTCTCTCTCTCTCTCTCTCTCTCCCTCTCTTTCTCTCTCTCTCTCTCTCTCTCTCTCTCGGCGGCTATCATGCGCCCTACTTGTTGCACGCTGCTTGGGAGATAACCTGAACCTGCCTGAACCACGTATGCTACGGACAGCTCGCGTGCCTGACGCAATCGTCACCACAGGACAAAACACTAACAACATCGAACAAGGCAGCGGGGAAGAGAGAAGAGGAGGAAGAGGAGGACGAACAGGGAGGAAGGAAGGCAGCGACTCAGGCCTCACTCGCCTGCAGAGTTCGTGCTCTGGAGATCGCTGCGTCGGACGCTTAGCGCCTGTCCAAGGCATCGCCCAGGGCATCGTCCACAGCCTCCGTCTATGCCCCTTTCCATCGCGCGGGGGCAGCATCAGCATTATCATCAGCGTTATCGTGATCGTCGTCAGAAGCAGCACTACCATCATCAGCATCCTCATCAGCAACAACATCATCAGCCGCATCATCATCGTCAGCAGCAGCATCATCGGCATCAACAGCATCAGCATCATCTGCATCACCATCATCAGCAGCAGCATCAGCAGCATCATCATCGTCATCAGCCGCATCATCATAATCAGCATCATCATCAGCAGCAGGATCATCATCGGCATCATCCTCATCGTCATCATCATCATCATCATCATCAGCACCATCAGAATCATCATCATCATCATCATCATCATCATCATCATCAGCAGCAGCAGCAGCATCATCAGCAGTAGCATCATCAGCATCATCATCACCATCACCAGCATCATCATCAGCATCATCAGCATCATCAATCGCCAGCATCCTCATCAGCAGCAGCATCATCAAAATCATCAGCATCAGCATCAGCATCAGCATCAGCATCATCATCATCATCGTCATCATCATCATCATCATCATCATCATCATCATCATCAGCATCATCATCATCATCATCATCATCATCATCATCATCATCATCATCATCATCATCATCATCATCATCATCATCATCATCATCATCATCATCATCATCATCATCATCATCATCATCGTCATCATCATCTGCATCATGATCATCATCATCATCCGTCGTTGCTTGGTCTGCATTGCGCGAGCCCTGAGTGATGCGTTGCCTGTGGAGTCTTTAATCTTCCCAGCCCTCCTCCGCGTGCTGCGTCTTGAGTTATCCGCAAACACGCCGAAAACTTCTGTATTCAACCAAACCTTCAAACATTGTCTTGACAACGGGCAAAGGATGGTGACTCTTGCCCTCTATCCTCTCCCTACCCATCCTTCTCCTAATTCTGGCCGGTCCTCGAACGGGATTTCTCTACATACGATCTCAAACAGAATCATGGCGAACGAGTACACGTCCACCTTCGGCGGGGGCATTCCCTCCCAAGCTCATGTTGCCATGAGCCCCTCGCTGCTCGTCCCTGCTGGACCTGGGATCACAAGTCAGCGGGACGGGAGGGCGCGAGGGGGAAGCGATGGGGGGCGGCGGGGGAGAAGAGGGGGAGGGGGCCAGCAGAGGGGGAAGGGCCCACCTAGGTCGCCCACCGCACACCGACCGCGCCAGACTCGCACACGTGGCGACTGCGGGGCCGAGGCAGGCCGGGCGGGCCTCAGTCCTTGCCCCTCGCCGTCGAGGCAGCGGCGAGGCCCGAGGGTGCCGAGGCAGGCGCAGGCGGGCTGCCGGTGGGCGGGCCCTGAGGCTTCCAGACCCCTCCTCCTCCTTGTCCTCCTCCTCCTCCTCCTCCTCCTCCTCGATCCGTGAGGGTCCCCGGGACCGACTTGCCATCGCTCGGACTAGGCGAGCGCGTTCCACTGCTCGCAGAGTGACGACTCGCAAGTGGCCAGGACCCGCCGCGGGGGGATCTACGGTAAATTACACCGGTGTAGACATGTGCGTTTCGGACGTTTGCGAGCAGGCACTCTGCGAGCAGCGGAACGCGCTCGGCGGCGGACGTCCGTGCCCTGTGCAGTTGTCGACGTCGTGCACGTGCGCTTCTCCCGCGGGAGGGTCCGCGATGCTCCGAGATGGTCCATGATGTCTGGCGCTGGCCGCGCCAAGGCAAGAGGCACACGCCCGAGCGATGCCGAGACGAACACGGGCGACGGCGCCCCGCTCCAGAGAGCGGAAGAACGCCGGGATCTCGGGCCCCGCCGGGGCCCCGGCGGCAGCGGGCAGGAGAGGGCCTGCAAGGGCGGCAGCACGCACCGAGCATGTCACGAACCACGGCCCGCAGACGCGGAAGGAGGAGGAGGAGCAGGAGGAGGGGGAGGGGGAGGAGGAGCAGGAAGAGGGGGAGGGGGAGGAGGAGGAGGAGGAGGTGGAGGAGGAGGAGGAGGAGGAGGAGGAGGAGGAGGAGGAGGAGGAGAGGAGGGGGGGAGGGGGGAGGGGGAGGAGGAGGAGGGAGGAGGGAGGAGGAGGAGGAGGAGGAGGAGGAGGAGGAGGAGGAGGAGGAGGAGGAGGAGGATGGAAACGACCGCTGCGCACAACGTGCGGCGAAAGCAGCGGGTGGGGCGGCGAGGGGCCGTTCCGCCTGCCCTGGGGCCGGAGGCTGCAGCGGCCCGAGGCACGGCGGGGGGGGGCGGCTTCTCGGGCGAGCGCGGGCAGCAGGTCGGCGACGAGCTCATGCGCGGAACCACCCCCAGGACAGGTTTCGTCATGCTTAGATATGTGACTGCCTACCAGGGCACCCCAACCTGACCCGAAGAACCGAATTTCGGGTTGGGGAGGGGTAGTGGTTCCACACGTGTTTTTCCAATGATCCCCGACACCCCCCCCACTGGGAATGGAGGGCAAACTGGGGCCTTCGGGCTGGGCTGGGGTGGCTTGGTGGGTGGTGGGTATGTGTCAGATGTCATACGAAGCCCGTGCACCTGTGTACAGTGCGGGCGCGGCCGCAAGAAACCCTCGCAAGAAACCCAACCCTGAGAACCCGTGCGCGAGGTGCACCTGCAGAGAAACCTGGAGCACCCTGAACGCAGCAGCTCCTTCAACGGCTGCGGAAAGTCACCGCGCAGCGCGAGGAGCGAAGAAACCCAGGATACCCTGACGAAAAGCATATGGTTTCTTGATGCGCGCCCCCACTTTAGAGGGACGCGCCGTTCCCTGGCACCGACCCCCTCCTCCTGAGCGCCCGGCCGCCCCCTCGCTCCCCCTGCTCCCACATGACGGCTCACGGAGAGCACCGCAGGTAGCGACCATGCCGCCAAATGGAGTCCGAGACGGCCACTCGTGCCCCGTAGTCGGACAAGGTGGCCTCAACCCTGGCCCCAGACGCCCTCAGAAACTGCCGCGGTGGAGGTTCACGGACGCACGGGAGGGTAGCAGAAGCCTTTCAGGACGCCCACAAAACGCTAAAAACAAAAAAACAAAACTGAAATTAGGCACTGTATTCGAGCTATCGCTTGTTTGCCTTCACAGCGACCAAAATAACCCAAGGTCCACATACGGTTCCAAGAAAGTCCAGGAGAGGCCCCCTTCAGCCCCAAAGAGGGCCTCGAGAGAGGCCCCACAGGACCTAAAAACAAGACCCAGGAGGTCCCAAAGGGGCTTCCGAGAAGCGTCAAGAGATCCCCGAGAAGCTCCCAAGAAGTCCAAAAGAAGCTCCACGTGGCCTCCCAAGAAGCCCCAGGAGGCCCCAAGAGATCCCTGCGAGGCCTGAAACCTGGAAGAGGCCCCCGAAAGCCACCCGAGAGGCCCCAAAACGGGTCCTCGGCAGACCCATGAGGGCATCGACACTCGCAGCACGCAACGTCGACATAGGCTGTTCGTCATGCTGATGTCCTCTCCTTTCGGGCCGGGCGAAAGGGGGGGATAGCAAAGGGGGGGGGGGGAGAATCAGCTCACGTAGCTGATTTTCCCAGCGCATCCCGGCGCCGGGAGGCGCCCATGTATCGAGGAATGGGCCCCTCGGTGAGGCCGAAACCAGCTGCATGCAGCAAATTTCGTACCCCCCCCTTTCCCAATCCCCCCCTTTCGTCCAGCCCGATCCTTGCCCGCCTTCACCAGCACAGGCGCCTCTCCGCTTTGACGCCGCTTTTCCCTGCCCGCCTCCCACGGCGCGCGACAACGACTGCCTGAGACCGCACTGGCCTGCGGCCGCGCGCTCTCCCAAGCGGCCGCAGGAAAGCCTCAGGTCGGGCATGCCCTCCTGCAGACGGATTTTGGAAGGAAAACAAAATTACAAGAATCATCATAATATCATCCAACAGATGCAGGCCACAAATCCCCTCCCCTGATCATGCTATATCGGTCTTGGATTATCAAAAATATGCAAACCAAGTACACACTGTCGGATGATCATCAAACAGATGCTCATGTTTGAGCTATTCTTGGATCCCCCTCCTGCAACCGAAGGATTGAGCAGGGACCGACCGTCCCGGCATTCCTATAGTCCTACCACGAAGTGTTCTTAGAACACCAAAATGTTCTAAGAACAAAAACAACGTTCTTAGAACATAAGCACCATGTGCCAAAACAGGACAATCTCCGCCAGAAATGCTCAAAGAGCATTTCGTGGGAGCCACACAAGGCTCTTAGAACATTGCTTGGTGGGGCTATACGCGAGCCAGGACGCTTCGCCACTGCTGGAACGGAAGGCCCGAAGACGGCCCGAAGACGGCCCCCGCGCGGGGGCACGGCGCGAGCCCCCGGAAGGCGGCCGGGGACGGCCCGCCGAGGCGCCCCCCGGCGCGGCTCCCGCCGACGCCCGGCGGGCCTGCAGGCGCGCCCGAGAGGAGACGCCCCGAAGATCCCCCGAGGGGCATCGGCAGCAGACCGCGCCTCTCGACGCTACGGCTACGTGTATGTGCATGTGTACAGATTCATGTGTGCATATGTTTGTAGGTGTCTATCGACGCCTCTCGACGCTACGCTCGACGTGTAGATTCCTATGTGCATAGGTTTATGTGTGTAAATGAAGAGATGTACACACTGCACGTGTGCATATATCCGATACCGGAGAAAAACCTCCCTCACAACCTGTTTAGGGCTACAGGGCTATGTGGCTATGGGGCTATGGGGCTGTAGTGCTATAGGGCTGTAGGGCTATAAGGCTCTGGGGCTACAGGGCTATAAGGCTATGATGCTATAGGGCTATGGGGCTATAGGGCTGTAGGGCTATAGGGCTATAGGGCTATAGGGTTATAGGGCTATAGGGCTATGGGGCTAAAGGGCTATGGGGCTATGGGCCCATGGGGCTATAGGGCTACAGGGCTAGATGGCTACAGGGCTGTAGGGCTATAGGACTACTAGAGCGATCAAGGCTGTAGGGCAATAGGGCTATTAGGGATATAGGGCTATAGGGCTATAGGGCTATAGGACTAGGGCTATAGGGCTATCGGGCTGTAGGGCTATAAGACTATAATGCTATAGGGCTACAGGGCTATAGGGCTATACGGCTACCGGGCACCGGGGCACCCGGGCACGCGGGCGTGCCACCAAAATCGGCGCCACAGCTAACCTAACCATACGGTACCGGAAAAAAGCCCAATCATAATCGGTTTAGGGCTAGAGGGCTATGGGGCTATGGGGCTGTACGTCTAGAAGGCTCTGGGGCTATAAGGCTCTGGGGCTATAGGGATATAGGGCTAGAGGGCTACAGGAGGCTATAAGGCTATAGGGTTTTAGTTAAGGCTTTAGGGCTGTAGGGCTATTAGGGCAGTAGGGCCATAGAGTTATGGGGTTATGGGGCTATAGGGCTATAAGACTATGGGGATACGGGGCACCCGGGCACCCAGGCGTGCCGACGAAATCGGCGCCTCAGCTAACCTAACCATATGTATATACTAGGATCCCCACAGAGGCAAGCTCTGATTTGGGAATATGTATGTAGATGTAAAAATATGTACACTGACACCCCTTCGGACTCCGAGGGCCACTATGAGGCCTCTGGCCTTTCTGCTCGCCCTCCTCCTCCTCCTCCTCCTCTGCGCTCTGCGCTGCCAAGCGACGCATCCCGTGACGACAAGATGCCCGCACTGCACATCACCCTCACCGATGGAGGGGCACGGGCACGACCGCCTCCGCCTTCGGCGCGGACGGATTTTTGCCCTGCTTCAAGAGGCGCAGTGACCTCTTCTTCCATTCGCCGACGGTGCGAGCCGCACACCTCTCAGCTAGGTCTTTGACCTGCTGCTGGGCGTACACTCCGCACGCCGAGCACCACAAGACAGGCCCATTGGCCCAAAGGCGGTGGGTGGTGTGAGCTTTCTGGAAGACCACAGGGACCCCAGGGCACGGCAGCTGCACCAGCCGAGAGCGCGCAACCCGCCCGATCCCACAGACACAGCATCCCCACCCACCAGGAACCTGTGATATTTTGTGACCCTTATCATCTGGAACTATTTCAAGCAGGGGGGCCTCTGAATTAACATGGGCCCGCTGCCTACGCTCCTTGATGGCCTCAACGTCAGGGTACCCTAACTTGTGCACATGCTTCAACACCTCAGTCAGGAACCTGGCCAACAGGGTAACTTGATCATGATGAAACCTTATCCTGTCACGGACGTGGAAATTCATCGGGTGCGCCTTGGCACCCTTCTTGGCCCACTCGTCGGCGAGCCTGTTCCCATGGAAAAAATGAGGCGGTACTCCATGGTTGACTGCCGCACGCCGCGACTGGTGCGCGGCAATCTTGACTACCTGAACGTTCTCTCTCCCGACATCGACGACTCTCCTCCAAATCTGCCTCCAGAGCTCCGCATACGCCTTGTTTGGGTGGGTAGTGCCTGCCTCCCCAGCCTCCCACCCGTCGACGACCATCTGACAGTCCGTGCAAATCGTGATCGTAGGGCCCATGAACGACAGGGCCATAAAAAAGGCGAAGAGCTCTGCACCAGGAACGTCCTGCACTGGAAGCGGTGACGGGCCGTACGCAATGGCCTCCACCTCCAGCATAGAGGAAACAGATACTACTGCCCATCCTGCTCTGACCAACCATCGGTAGTCGTTGTCATATCCAGAACCACCAACACAAACATATGGCCCCAGGGTTCCATCACGGTGAGGAGGATGGGCCCACTTAAATTCAGCTCCGTGCAAAATCTTCGGGATGGACTCGCGGTCACTGGGCACCAAAGCTCGCGTCCATCTAAGATCTGCCTGGGCGTCGATCCCTTGCTGCAGCAGGCTTCCCCCTGGGTCGAGACCACGCCGTAAAAGCCAGGAGCCATCGCAGCCCCATAACCTGTGGTGCACGGACCCTTCTCGGGCCTTGCACCATCTGCAAAGCGGGTCCAAGCTGTAGCGCTGCTTGAACAAGTCTTTCTGCGTCCAGAGGCCTCCAGAAACCTGAGCGATAAGAAGGCTGATCCCAAGATGGTCCCCTCTCATTCTCTGCTCGGCAATAACACCTCTGATCGGTTCCAGGAAAGGCTCCCAAGACAGGTCGTAAAACTCGCTAACCTTCTTTAAACTGAGCTGCTCCGTGGTGTCGTCTACGAGGGCCTTGATCGTTCGAGGACCCAACTCGCGCAAGTCCAGACGAAGCCCCGACGAAGTAACCCAACTGCACCAGGAGGTCCCAGTCCAGCCCAGCCTACTCAAAGTCTGTACCACCGCTCCAGCGGGGCCAATGACACCACTCCAGCCTCTAGCAGCTTCTTTCTTGGCCTTGTCAAAGGCCGTCTGCATCTGCGCCTCCGATGACCACTGCAAAAAAAAATAGCCTTGCTCCACATCATGAGCGGCAAGGCGTTCGCCAGGAACGACGGGTCAACCTGCGGCACCTCTGCCAACAAAAACTGCACTGCCCTGCACCTTCCTTTGGCTGGGCCAAAAAGGGCAGCTGCCGTCGTGGCACGCTGTTTCTGGAGGGCGGTGTTGGACATCCCCACCACCCCCACCCCATACATCGCAGCTGGCGTTCCCCCACCTCTGAAGACCTGCTGAATCGGTTTCTTCGAGAATCGGAACGCTCGATATCGTCGCACTCTGCCTCGCACGATGGTGATTCGTTTATTCGTCACCTGCCTGCCCTTGTTGAAGGCCAACTTAAAGTCTACGCCCAAGTTCTTGGCCGCGGGCACATACTTGAAACTGAACTCTCTCAAACTATGCTGCAGAGATCTGCCCACTTTGATGTCAGATGCCACCAGGATGCATTTTTTCCTGGAAACCTTCATCTCCAAGGCCTCCAAACCCCGACAAAACTGCAACGTTCCCGACACCAGTGCTTTCTTCACGAATGGCTCGGACCCCAACGCTTGAATGGTGGAATCGTCGACCACGAGCGCCAACCCAAGACGGGGCCATCTAGCCATAAACTCGTCGCACACATCTTTAAGCACAATCTTCAACAGCGTCGTCGCGAACGAGCACCCCGCGACTATGCTGCTGTTGACTGTGAAAGGGAGGGACAGGGCCTCGCCAACCTTAATGCTGCGAGGCCCACCGTAAACTAAGAGGAGCACTCGAATGCGTCTGATGCTGAATCCATGCCGATGACACGAACGAAGCAAGAGCTGGTGCGTCACTCTCTCGTACGCCTTCTCAAGATCTATCAGCGTGCAGGCACTGAAAAACTTGCTGGCGATAGCCGCCTCGTTGTTAATCGCTTGCCTCCATACCGCCATCTCACAGCTCCGTCCCTTCCCCCCGTACATGTACTCCTTGTGGTTCGCCTCCTCCCATCTCTCCGCCTCCCTATGACGCAATCCCCCAAGAACACGAACAGGTGTGGGCAAAATACCAATTGGTCGCCGCCCACCTTCTGGTTTCTGGAGGAAAGGGAGGATGAGCAGCGTGATCTGCTCAGGAAGACAAACGAACTTCTCCCACATGTGCAGCAGGAGACCGAAAACTCGAAGCCCGTCGTCACACAGGGACTTCAAAAGTGATGGCGGCCACCTGCAGGCCCCCACCGCCGTACGACTCTTAAACTTTCCAAGAACTCGACGTAATTCCTGAGGCTCAGGTGGCTCTGGAGGGTCATCCATGGGTAACGACTGCAGAAAATTGGCCTCTGGCTCCTTCAGGTCACCGTACCCCCAAATACCCTTCCATTCACTTTCGAGAGCCTCGATCTGGTCCATCGCTCCTCCTGGGGTTCCGTCAGGGCCTGGCTCATCTGGGATCCACTCGTTCGGGACCTTCACCCACCTGTGAGCCATACTCCCCCCGTTAGACACCGCCTCAGAAGCCCAAGATCTCCACCTCTTTTGACGCTGCCTGACCCAAGACGCCTCCTCCGACTGGATCAGCTTGCTCAAATCAACCAAGGCGCCCCTGATCGAGGCCGCCCCATAGCCCCTGAAACTAAAATGACAAGCACGCCACTCCCGCCAGCCTGAAGAGTGCCAGAGCAGCTCGGGAGCCTTCTGAAGCTTTCGGTTGGTTTCACAAACCTGCATAACGTCATCGACGTATCCCTTACGCTTGAGGTGCCCCAACTCTTCAAGGCGCGTGTGGAACTTTCGCATCGCCCTAGACACTGGAGACCCAAGGGGATGTGGCCCGCCAACCTTGACAATGGCTGGTTTATACACGAACTTAAACTTGTCGCCTCTGCCGAAAAAGTTCCCCTTGGAGCCCGACAGCTCCAGCTGGTACATCCCCGCGAGCTCTAGCTCGGCTGCCTGACAAAATGATGCATGAGCCTGCGAGACCTGAGCTTGCGTGACTGCTGGTTCACGGATCAGCTGCTCAACCTGAATCTGAATGCCTTCCCACCAAACTGGTGGGGCTGGCGCTGGGCCGATCGGAAGATCAGGAAACCTCTTGGGCGTCCACAAACATCTGATCTGACCCAGGTGAGTACTAGTCCTGATCGACATTCTGATGGGGTAGTGGGTGGACAATTCAGACCCTTCCAATCGATCGCAGCGCCAAACACAGGGCACTAAGCTCGCCGACACAATGAAGAAGTCTATCTCGCGCCAATCCTTGCCCACTCTGCACGTAGGCGTGCCAGTCAGAATTATGACCCCGTCGATTTTCTCAAGTAAACCAGTGCCTCTCACCTCAGATTCCAGAGCGTTGAAGTCGCCGCCAATGACGAACGGCTTTCCCATGGAGAACAGAAACTCCCCAACCTGGAAAAGAAAGCGGCGGCCCTCGGCACCTACACCGCCCCCGCTCGGGAGGTAAACACTGGCAGCGTAAAAAACCTCCCGCGACGCAGCCTCCGACCCAAGCCACGACGGCCCTGGAATGAGGTCGAGGCTCCAAGGGATTGCTGCCCATGCCTACCCCCTTGCGGACGGCCAAACCAACCCCTGCTGATAAACCTTCAGACTGGGTCACATCACAGGTTCCAAAACGAACATTCCAACCTACCTTGGCCAAGGTGTTCGACGCCTGAGCGGCATCGCCTACCTTGACCTTCGTCTCTTGAAGGAAACAAACTTTCGACTGACATTCGGCCTCTAGAAAAGACTGGCACCGTGGCCAGCTTGTGACATTAGCTGAGACAAAATCCCAACTCAGGCCGTCAGGAGCCGCACGAGCGTGTCGGTGACCTGCTGCGGTTGCCCCTCTTGCCAGCCTCCTCTCTCTCCTTCTCCATCTGCTCTTTGACTTTGTCCAGCACGGATGTGACGCACTGCTGCGCCCGTTCATCTCCATGGAACTCCGAACGTAGCCCATCTCCCACTCGGGCGAGGGCATTGTCGGTTCCCTCCATGTGCTGGTCCTGCTGGTCCTCGTCGATCTCGATGTCCGTTGCGTGTCCTCCACTGCCTCGGCCGCGAGCAGCATCAGCACGAACTGCACGACGACCCTCAGCACTGGCGGCGTTCTCCACTTCGCCACGTTTCTCCCGCTTCGCCCGCGGCTGGCCGCCCCCAGCGGGGCCTGGGCCGCCTGGGGCTGTGCCGCCTGCGGCGGGGGCGGCAGCCGCGGCTGACGGCTCCTTCGCCTCCGCCGCTGCCACCGCCGCCTCCAAGGTCTCGCGCATCGTGTCGAAGGCCTTGCGCAAACCCTCGCCCGCCTCCCCCTCGGGGAGTGCACCGACGAAGGCGTCGAGCGCCTGCTGCAGGGGCTGGGCGAGAGACACAGGCGGCGCCGCCTTCGCCTCGCCCGCACCGCCCTGCGCGCCCAGCGAAAGCCCGCGGGCCTTCGCGTCCTCGAGCTGCTGATGGACTGTGTCCAGCTCCTCCTGCGCCACGATGGCGGCCTTGACCGCCTCCTCTGCCTTCGACTGCATGCGCGCCACCTTCTGCTTGAGGTGTACCATCTGCTGGCTGTACTTCCCAATGAGCGCGTTGATCTGCGCTGCCTCCGCCTTGGCCCCCGAGAGGCCATAGTTCTGGAGCGCGCGCTGATGCATGAGTGAATATCTCTGGTGGCGTGGGATGGACTGCGAGGCAAGCGCGAACTGCTCCTCCGAGAGGTTGAGCCACAAAGACTTCTCCTCGGACGTAAGCTCACGCTTGGGAGGTGGAGACGCCTTGCCTCCTCCCCCCCCTCCTCCACCGCCACCGCCACCTTTTCCCTTGAAACCGTTCTCCTTGCCGCCGCCGCCGCCAGGGATGAAGGCGCCACCGCCCTTGCCCCCTTTGCCGCCGCCGCCAAACCCGCCCATGCCCCACCACGGGTTCCCCCAGGAGAACTGGACCTGCGGGATGGGGCCTTGGGGGTTGCGACCGTTGCACCCTGCCTGCTTGCACGTGCCGCGGTGCCCGAAGTTGTGGAAGCCACAGGTCCCGCACGTCCACGCCGGCGCCATGTCCGCGTCTCTGCACGAAGGGACCTCGCTCGCAAGTCACGGCGGCTCGGGCAGCTCGCCGTGGGTTCGAAAAGAAAAGCCTCGGCCTCCAGCCGGCCTCGAGAGTGGCCACGGAGTGCCAAGGCTAATCGCTGATTCTCGGGCGTCTATAGCCCTTGAGCCAAAATGGCTACGGATCCTCCTCCTCCTCCTCCTCCTCCTCCTCCTCCTCCTCCTCCTCCTCCTCCTCCTCCTCCTCCTCCTCCTCTCCTCCTCCTCCTCCTCCTCCTCCTCCTCCTCCTCCTCCGCCTCCTCCTCCTCCTCCCTCCTCCCCTCCTCCTCCTCCTCCTCCTCCTCCTCCTCCTCCTCCTCCTCCTCCTCCTCCTCCTCCTCCTCCTCCTCCTCCTCCTCCTCCTCCTCCTCCTCCTCCTCTTCCTCATCCGACTATTCCTCCTGTTTCCTCCCTCCTCTCTCTCCCCCTCTCCCCACTCCTCTTCCTCCTGCTCCTCCGATTCCTCCATCCTCCCCCTCCTGGGGTATGACGTCTTACCCAGCCCTCTATTCCACTGCATGCTCCTCCACATCCCTGATCAGGGAAACTCGTCTCGGCGTCGTTTCTGGATGGGCTGGTGCGGCTACGCGAAGCGTCTAGGATTCATTCAAAAAACGTTCTATCGACGCCAGCCTTCATGCAGTTGCGGAATCATGGGGAATTTTCTCGCCAGAGTCTCTGTCTCCCATTCCGCCGCCGATTTTGAGGTTCAGCTGGAGAACGCCAAGGACGATATCGCGACTGAACAGCACCTAGCGTTTGCGAAAAGTTCTTTTCAGAGAGGCCTCCTGCGCGCCGCTGTCAAAGGGGGCCCGCGTGGCCCGCGCCTCGGGAGCGGGCGATCCCGCTGTCGCAGGCCTCCCACCGAGCTGCCGGCGGTGGGATGGGGTCGGAGGAGGAGGAGGAGGAGGAGGAGGAGGAGGAGGAGGAGGAGGAGGAGGGAGAGGAGGAGAAGGAGGAGCAGGAGCAGGAGGCGGAGGAGGAGGAGGAGGAGGAGGGGGAGCAGGAGGAGGAGGAGGAGGAGAAGGAGGAGGAGGAGGAGGAGGAGGGGGAGGAGGAGGAGGAGGGGGAGGAGGAGGAGGATACTGCTGGGGAGGTGGAGGAGAAACACATGCCTACTTTGCGGGCCCCGTGACCCCCTGGGGCGGGGCGGACCCCACCGTTGCGCCCGCAGGCCAGCCTTTTTAGGCCAGCCTTGCACCATGCAGAGGTTCTCAGTGCTACATGACAGCAACATCTCCACTGGCACGGCTTGCAATATACCTCCTCTTGCGTCGGAAACCTATACGTCGCCAGCGAAATTCCGAAGTCACGCCATATGTCGCCCGCGCACTGTGGGAGGCCGAGATTTGGGACAAAGACGCAAACTAGGGCCGGCGCATGGGCGACGCACGGGCGACGCACTGAACGAAACTTAAGGGGGGGTCGTGCTACTGGGCCTTAACACTCTTGCCTCACTTCAATGTCGCCCCGTCACGCTTCTTAGCCTCGTCACTTACCTTTGGCAGCTCTGATGCTGATGCCGCAAGTTTCCTGCAGATCTGCAATCCTACAGGCCTACCTTAGGGGGAGTACAAAAGCCACAGTGGTGGCCACAGTGACGGGGAACCCCCTCTAGGAACTAGAACAGATAAGGGGCCTCCCCCCGAGGAACCGAAAAGAATACAGGTAGCAGCCCAAGAATTGTTTTTGCTACTCAGTTGGACCAGCCAGTACATGTTGTGCCAGCCCCAACACCTTTCGCATCTTTTTAGGCCCGCCGTACTTACTCCCTCTCTGTATGTTGGACTGTCCTTTTACTCACCGGTCCAGCCAGCACAGCCTGTGCCAGCCCCAGACACACACCCTTTCTGCGCACCGCGCCTGCATCACATCAACACTTGCGCACCTCCCTGCTGGCAGCCCTTTTTTCTGTTGCCCTTCGCCCTCAGACACGGCACGCCTGCACCATGAAAAATCATCGGACTGCGGAGGCTGGGATGTTGGCGTTGGAGGAAGGGGGTACCTACTGAGGCACAGAGTAAAACAGAGCTAGGATCGGGATAAATCGCTCCAGAGCGTTCCGGAGCGCTCTCAGAGCGTTCCGGAACGCTCTGGAGCGGCCGCGGCGCCAAATACATCCTCCAAACCCGCCGATTCTCAGAGATTTCGAGTTATCCCGATCCGATTTTGTCCCGATCTTCGCGTCGTTTTACAAAGGCCGACCGTACTTGACCACCTGGCGGGCGCCTGCTCCGGGCACTCCGCTGCGCCACTCTCTGTACCTTGCCGCTTCCGCGGCGCCCGCCGGGGATTTTGCCGTAATTACCACTTCATCAAGTCGGTCTTACACATGTCTGTTGTTTCGCACTCGAACGCGACAAGCTTGCGCTTCACGTCTGGGCAACTCGAAAAAGAAGACGAGAACTAGGAGGAGGAGGAGGAGGAGGAGGAGGAGGAGGAGGGGGAGGAGGAGGAGGGGGAGGAGGACAAGCTAGGTGCGCTCGCGTCATATCTGACATCCTACCCCTCCCTCCCATCCCTTACCATGGCGCAGATCCCCTCTCTACTCGCACAGTCGGATGTCGAGCAGGGCAATGATCCCGAAAGGGTACGCGATGCATTGTAGAGCACGGCATGGCATGGCGTAGAAGAGCACCGCAAAGCGTAGTATCAACCTAGCATTGCATTGCACGCCGTGGCATGGCACGGGAAATGACGCCAGCGCTGCAGCGGGAGCACGAGTCGAAACGAGCGGAAGCGCGGAAATAAGGCCAGCGCTGCAGCGGGAGCACGATTCGGAACGAGCGGAAGCACGGAAATGAGGCCAGCGCTGCAGCGGGAGCCCGATTCGGAACGAGCGGGGCCCGAAAATGAGGCTGGCGCCTCAGCGAGAGCAGCATTTTGAAAAAAAATGCATGCGAAAACCCAACTCCAGGGAAACCTGTGTGCAAAAAAAGTACGCGGGGGGGGGGGCGGACACTCCCAGGCCGTCATCAGGGGAAGAGGGAGAGAAGTATTCATATTGAGCAACTGTGGAGGAGGAGGAGGGGGAGGAGGAGGAGGAAATGTCTCTCCCAGGAGGGGCGCCGACCACCCGAGTTCAGGATCGGTGCCGGCGCCCTCCTGGCCTGGCCAGGACGGCGCGCACCAGCGATCCTGGGCCCAGGACCGGCCTGGCCAGCGTCGGTGCAATCGTACAGTGGAGACCCATGCCAAGAAACACCCTGCTTGCCTCCAGGGTGCCTCCGCTGCATATGCAAGAAGAGAAACTACATCATCATAAACTGAGGTCGGGCATGTCATCCTACGGGCGGATTGCTGGAAAGAAGCTTGAAAAGTAGTCAGAACAGAATCGCGCATTGTCAGAAGATAAGACAAATACCACCAGACAATACTCTTAAGTCGGGCCTGTCCCCCTACAGGTTAATTTTCGACGAAAAATAAAAGAGACCCAAAAAAACATGAAAAAAAAAACAAAAAATAGTCTGGGGACTATGTTTTGAATATTTGTGTTTGCCTTTTTGGGGCATTTTTGGGGTATTGTTTAGTTTTCGTCGAAAATCCCCCTGTAGGGGGACACGCCCGACATAACAATACTCCCCCTGCAGAGGGACATGCCCGACCTAAACAGAAAGTCTCGGAGCTCCGCGCTGATGTCTCGGATCGGCGCTGGCTCCCCCTGGCGGCGCCTCCGGCACCGCCCCCGGCGCCCCCTCCGCGCGCCAGGGAGGGGGGCCCAACGCCGATCCAGGAAATCCGCGCGGAGCTCCGAAGGTTTACAGTGCTTTCTTCCCCGCAGAGAGCTGGAGCCCTGTTGTGGGGACGATGCCTCCCCCGCAATCCATCGGAGCGGTGGAGTGCGGTCCACTTTGGGGCTCGGAACGGGCTCGACGTTCCTCTACAGGGCTTCACTCGGGCGCTGTTCGTGCATCCAGGCGCAGCTGCTGATCAAAAAAGGGCCGCGTTCCTCACAGACGCTGCGTGGTGGCAAGACTTTGACTGACTGTAGGCCAATCGGAGGAGGATGCCGCCAGAGGAAGCCGCGGCAGCGCCGCCGCGCCGCGCCTTTTCGTCGTAGCTGGACCCCGTGAAGACCTCCGGGGCCATCCAGTGGCAGGTGCCAGCCGCTACGGTCATCTGCCCCCACTCGGAGTTTTCGGCCTCCGGGGGGCGCTCTTGCGGGGGCGAGGAAAAGGACGGCGAGGAGGAGGAGGAGGAGGAGGAGGAGGAGGAGGAGGAGGCGTGGGAAAGCGTGCTGCGTGGTCTGCACCACGACGCCTTCGACACGAGAAGCACTCTCCAGACTGACGACCCAGCCTGGGCGAGTGCTTCCTAAACTTCGCCTGCACGCCTGGGTGGGGGAAGTGAGGAGGCCTTTTCCTTCTCACTTTCCCCCCTGGCTCGCGGCAGAGAACTGCTCAAACCGCCTGACACGATGGATAGATGCCCTGCCCGCCCGAGCGGGCCCTCGAGCCGACGCCCGTCTCCCGCCAAGCGGCCTCGCAGGCCTCGTCGGCCATGGCAGCGCGTTCCGCGCGGTCAAGCGCCACGGGATGGGCAGCGGATACCGCACCAACTGAGAAATGGCGAAGTTCAATCCTCCTATCCCCTCCGCTTTCCTCCACCTCCTCCTCCTCCTCCTCCTCCTCCTCATCATCCTCCTCCTCCTCCCCCTCCTCCTTCTCCTCCTCGCTTTCCTCCTTTCCCGACAAACTACAACAACTCCCTATCAGTGTATACACTTCCTAGAAGGCTCTACGACGTCAACACGTGTCCTTGTTAGAAATGGCGTGAGGCGCACATCGTGCGCGGAAGGGCTGAATGTTGTTCTCGCACAGCGCTGCGCTGATCTGATTGAAAACTGACTTCTGGCTCGCGCGCGGCGCTGGTCGCCCAATCGTCAGAATAGCGCGGTGCCCGAGAGAGGGAGAGAACGAGAGAGAGAGAGAGACAGCGAACTGACAAACAGAAGACGGAATGCCAGTATCGTCGAAGCGCAACCCAAATGTTGTTAGAAGCTGCGCTGCCGCTAGGGCACAACACGTGTTCCCGAAGTACCAAGTCGTCGGAAACGGACCCCCGCGCGCGCGAGCGCTCTCCACTCGCTACGTGAGAGCAGTCGCGGGCCACTGGCGCCAGGATTGGAGGTCATGTCATGAGACAGAAAGAGAGGAGTCGGCGGGTCCGCTGACTTTCGAGCTGCTCCTGTTCCTCTGTGTTTTGCTGTCAGCAGCGCCCGTGCCTCAAACGGTGCGCGCCCCGCCTCGAAGCGCAAGAAAGAGCACACATGTCTGACTCGGGCTGCAACCGCACCACTGCAATGGAGGCATCAATGTCTTACAATATCTTCCCCCGGCTCCTGTCTGTATTCATCCCCCTCTTCATATGATGTTTCATCGTTTGTTGCCCACTCTGACTTGTTCGTATCATCCTCGTCCTGCTGCTCCTGCCTCCGCCCTCCATCCTGCCCTCCGCCCCGCTCAAACTCCATCCGCCCCATTCCACCTCCGCATCCACCTCGGCCTCCTCCTCCTCCTCCTCCTCCTCCTCCTCCTCCAACTCCTCCACCTCCTCGACACTCCACTTCCACCTCCTCCGCCTCCTCCCACTCCTTCTGCTCCTCATTATCCTCATCATCATGGAGCATCATCCTCATCCTCATCATCATAATCATCATCATCATCATCATCATCATCATCATCATCATCATCATCATCATCATCATCATCATCATCATCATCAGCAGCAGCAGCATCATCACCATCACCATCAACATCACTATCACCATCCCCATCATCATCACCATCATCATCATCATCATCATCATCACCATCATCAGCCTCAGCATCATGAAGCATCATCATCAGCAGCATTAGCATCAGCATCAGCAGCATCATCATCATCAGCATCAGCATCAGCATCATCATCATCATCATCACAATGATCATCATTATCATCATCAGCATCATAATCAGAATCATCATCATCATCATCATCATCATCATCATCACGGTCATCATCATCATCATCATCATCATCATCCTCATCATCAGTTATCATCAGCAGCATCATAATCAGAATCAGCATCAGCACCAGCTTCAGCATCATCATTACAATCATCATGAAGCATCATCATGACAATCATCATTATAATTATCAGCATGATCATAGCGGTCACCATCATGATCATCATGATCATCTTCATCATCTTCATCATCATCATCAGCTTCTTCATCATCAGCATCATCATCACCATCACCATCACAATCACCATCGCAAGCACCATCACCCTGACCATCACTATGACCGTCACCATCCCAATGACCATCATCACCATCAGCATCATCAGCATCATCATCGTCATCATTATCCTCATCCTCACCAGCATTATCATCATCAGCATCATCATCACCATCACCATAACCACAACCACACCATCACCATCATCCTCGTCATCATTATCAGCACCAGAACCAGCATCACCATATCATCATCCTCATCCTCATCGTCATCTACATCCCTATCATCATCATAGTCATTATCATAATCCTGATCGTCATCAGCATCATCAGAATCATCATCAGCATAATCATCACCCCCAGCATCATTATCATAATCGACGGCATCAGCATCACCACCACCACCACTATCATCATCACCATAACCATCATCATCAAGATCAGAAGCAGCAACAGAATCAGCATCATCATCGTCATCTTCATCAGCCGCATCGACATCAGCGTCATCAACATCATCAGCATCATCATCACCATCACAAACACCACCATCCTAATCGTCGTCGTCATCATCACCATCTCAACCACTATCGCCGTCATCATCATCATCATCACCAACACCAACATCACCACCACCATCACCATCACCATCACCACCATCATCCACATCAACATCAGCATCATCATCCTCACCAGCATCACCAGCAACATCATCATCATCATCAGCATCAGAATCGCAATCATGAAACATCATCCTCAGCATCTTCATCCTCATCATCACCGTCATCATCCTAATCATCATCATCATCCTCGTCCGCATCATCAGCAGCATCATCATGATCATGAGCATGATCAGCATCATCATCACCATCACCACCGACATCACCCTGACCATCACCATGACCGTCGCCATCACCATGACCATCATCACAATCATCATCATCATCATCATCATCATCATCATCATCATCATCATCATCATCATCATCATAAGTGTCCTCATTGTCCTCATTATCATCATCATCACCGTCACCATCGCCATCACCACCATCACC
>CAUYUJ010019125.1:0-20000 GCA_963575745.1 Prorocentrum cordatum
CAGTTCCAACTAAAGTAAGGGCATTGTAACATGCTCGTAAATGATTGCGCATTGCACTTACAACTCGTAAAGGGCATCCTTTGCCTCTGCAGTGGCGATGCATATGTGAAGCGCATGCATCGGGATGCGCATCGAGCTTCAATTTTCCGCACACGTTTTGGCTCAAACCAATATGTATCAACCGGCCTCCATCCAGCCACTCTTGCTTTTCGTGCTTTCGATGTTTGATCGTGGCCTCGATGGGTGATGGAAATTGGGACCACATACGAGCCCGTTTGGCTTCTGAGGATGAGTCGGATGATTCCGATCATGACAACTTTGGACATCTTCGAGCCCTCCTGCACTCGGATCCACCGACGCCCTGCACAGAGGCGGAGGACGGCGAAGCTGGTCTCGACGACTCGCCTGCCCCCGCTGTCGTCGATGGGGAGCCCGTTTGTCCTCGGCCCCCCAGCAGTCCTCCTCCTCCTCGAGCTGTGCCCTGGGAAGCAGTGGCGCGAGAGGTGTGTTCCAAGTTTCTGCCCGCTCCTCGGGCCGAACTGCTCGCGATGGAGGATGCCCCCGAGGATGTGGAGTCGGGCGGCGAGCCGATCGTTGCACAGGTCCCGCGGGACGCCGTCCCCTTGAGCCAGTGTGAGTTAGTATACTTTTAGCGGAAGAGGAGGAGGAAGAGGAGGGCACTGAGGATGAGGAGGGTGAAAATGTAGATAAGGGAGGGGGCAGGGGGGAGGAGGAAGAGGGAGGATCAGGAGGAGGACGTGGACAAACGGGAAGAAAAGGGGGAGGGAGGATGGAACAAAAGGAGAGGGAAGGGAGGAAGGGAACGAGAAACTTGAGAGGTGGAGGAAGAGTGCACACTTCAGAATGTACGCTAACTCGCACTGTCTCTTTCGAAGGGTGTGGTGTTGGTGCGGCCACACACGTGCTTCGAACCATGCGGCCCACTGCCATCATTCTGTGATCTCTCGTTGTGTCCAGCGTTGTTCACAGAGTTGGCCTTGTACGACGGCATGCAGATATGTGTTGAGATGTGTACGGGCGACGCGATTTCGCACGCACCCCAAGATCCTGAAAATGTTGCAGCTGTGAAATATTGTTTGGTTTCAGGTGGTTTAACATTGAGTTCTAAAGCCGATTCTGCATTTGTCCAGGTTGATCGACGTAAATATCGCAGCATCCAGGCAGATCTCGCAATGGCATGCATTATGTTTGAGCGTTTTCAGGCTGTGAAATTGTGTAGAGGTATCGTGGCCGCGTTGTCTGGCAAGCCAGGTTGCAGGTTGATCAGTTATGTGGAGTTCGCCCGATACGATGAAACTCCACTTCGTTTCAATGTCAGAGGACAAGCCCTTCCAGGACAGCGTTGCACACTTGAGCTCGAAGAACTTCCAACCCTTATTTCTCCTCATGCCGTCCCAAACGACTCATTGACTGCGAAGGTTGTGAATTCAGAGACATCTGTTGTTGTGGTGTTTGAATGTTGCAGTGATCAGTTTTGCTTGGAGTTCAAGTTCACGCATTGGTTGCAATCAGTTCAGAGCACATCGCATAAGTGCTATCTCCGAGCTGTCCATCAAGCTAGATTGCCCATGCACCAGGTTGCTGCGAGTTTCGAGCGCAGGCAACGCATTGTGACCAGTGACCAGGATGCTGCGGTTGAAAAGGCTGAGGCGCATCTGCACTCTCAGGACACAAGCATGTCATCGATGAGAACCAAATGCGGGGTCCACATGGCGCAGAACATCCGCACAAAAAGTATGAAAGGTTTTTCTCATATCGTGAGCTTCTTAATTCATATTTTGCTCTCCCTTGGCATGTCGTCTGCGATGAAAGCAATGAGGGAGGAATTGCGCTTCATTCTTCGAAATGGCGTTCAGTGCGTGAGAGCCGAACCGCCATCGCACCACAAGGGCCGCCTCAACTCACTCCTTGACACGTTCACGATCAAGAGCTGCCGTAAGGATTCCCTTCGCAGGGCGGTCATCCAATCTCTTTTCACAGGTGACCCGAATGCGGATGAGGTTGTACATTATTGTCCAGGTTGTTGTGCGAGCGAGGATGAGTGCATATTGAAATTTGAACGTTATGCAGTGGAAGCGTTGTGCAATAGGAGGCCGACCCCGTTCCCGATGCACCGGTGGACCAGACAAGAGGAGAGTGTCAACTTTGTTGGGGTATTTGAAGGCCTCAACCGTTTGCTGTCCAAAACGTTCGCCAGATTTTGCCAACAACTTGGTGTGAAGCTTTCGCGGCAGTTGCCTCATCATGGGAAGTGGGGGTCTAGAATGTCAGTGCTGGAGGATTGGATCATGAATGGGGATGTTTTAGACGGCCCTGAGGACAAGCAAGATTCAGCCACGAAGCCTGCAGCCGCACCTGAACATAACCCCCAGCAGAAACAACAATCAAAGTCTCGACGTGTGTGCCTCCAGATGCTCAGCTTACAAGGTGAAGGGCCGCTGGCTGAAACCATCGTCTTGTCCAACGTTATAGAGCCTCAGAGGAGGTTTATGACAGAGTTGCTCGTGCTTGGCGGCCACCGCTGGGAGGATGAACAACGTTTTGTGTCTATTGCCAACATTGTAGCTGGCGCAGATCAAGCGTTCAGATCTTACCGTGGGCTCGTGGCAGCAAGTTGCAAAGTGGAGCTGGCTCTGATCAGTGATGTGGCCGATAGAATGTCGAAGCCTTCTCTGTGGGAAAGTGTTCCTTTGGAGTGCAGGGACGTTGCGCTGCGGAATAAAGCTTTCAAGGGTTTAGCGTCAACATTGTGTCTGGCTACATATGTCATGGATTTCCACCAGGGGTACCCTTTCAATATGTTCAGGTTGTAGGAAACTCCGAGCGACGAGCTTGCTAGAGAGATCGCCAATGATCGCCACCTCTGGTGCGATTGGTCTAAAGATTTTGTCTTGCATTGGCTGGATGTAGGTGGTCTCACTTGCGCAGGTGCCTTGCTTGAGATCCGGGTTGTTCTTATTATTGCAAAGTTCGACGCGGCTGCAATCGAGGCGAAGCGCGCTGCCATCAGACGAGTCTTGAAATCACTGGGTAACCAAGCGCACACGCCTTTGTTGTCGACTGCGTCTGCCATGGAAGTGCTCAGGTTGTTCAGGGTGCACGCCAAGTCAGTTGAACGTCATCTGTTTCCACCTGGCCCTGATGTGCTTGATACGTGGGAAGACGACGACGACCCTGGCTGTGAGCCCTCGGCAAAACGGCTACGTGGAGGGGGCGGCTCTTGGAGGAAGTTCGTGAGTGAGAACAGGGGCTCTGGAGTGTTCGTGGACTTTGCTGCTCTTGCCCGTTCGTATGCTGATATCCCGAGGGATTCTGATGAGTGGGCTCGCTTGCAGGAGGCGGGGCGTGGAGGAACCGAACGGCATCGGCAAGGCGGTCCCCGAATTCCAAATGCTCAATCTTTTTTGGAGCTCGCATCCCCTCCAGCTCCATGCGCCCCCAAACGAAAACCTGGTTGGACGTGGGATTGGGGGAGGAGTGATGTGGGAGGGGGTGGTGTTATTTGTCCCTCTCCTCCTCATCCTCATCCTGCTCATCCTCCTACTCTTCCTGCTGCAACTGCTGCTCCTCCTCCTCCCCCCGCTCATCATCATGCTGCTCTCACTCCTCATGCTGCTCCTCGTGTTCCTTGTCTTCCTCCCCAAGTTCCTCCTGCCCCCTCGCGCCCTTTTATAATCCGCCTGATGCTGCTTTTCCGCCTGCTGCTGCTGGTGCTCCCCTTCCACCCGACACCCTTTATCCTCATCCTCCTCCTCCTACTCCTAACCCTCACCATTCATCTCGCTTCCTCGCTTCTTCCCTCCTTGTCTGCATTCCTCCCTCGGGCCATCCCTGATCCCCACCAACCTTCTGCTTCCTCCGCCTCCTCCTCGTCCTCCTCACCGCTACATTCCTCCACCTCAGTCCGAGGGGGGGGGAGGAGGTGGATGATGAGTTTTTGGAATTTGGGACACTGCCATTGCAGGCGAGGCGCGTTCTTTTGGCAGCACGGCTAGGGACCGAGAGCGGGCTCACGCATCGATGGCCCGCCAGAACAGCGTCGCCTATGCAATCGAATGCAGCGCAGATCCCGTCGGCGATTCCACCAGCGCTGAGATCCGTGCAGGGCCGTTCCATGGACCACGGTCTTGGCACCACGTGCTGGCATTGAAATGCGAGTTGAAGGCCGATGCTGCCGTGCAGAAGCGCGTGGAGCACCAGAAGGATCGTAACCTCCAGAAACCCCGCCCCGTCGTCCGAAGTTCGCGCTCACGTTCTATAGTGGTTTATGCACTTGTTTTTCGGCTCCCTGAACAGCGAAAATGTTCAGTATGGGTGTCATGCCTTGCTGTAATTCGGGCCTCCTGCTGGCTAGGGTCTCCCTGCACACGCGTTCCATAGTTTAGGCATCATGCGTGGGTCTTCCGCATGGGCCACCGCCCCCAGCACGAGCGCCAACCCACACCCGTGCATATGCACATATGTGTAGTGTTAAGGCTGTCGCCCGCCACGCCGCCCCAGCACTCACCAATAAATGCATTAGCGCACGCACATTGGCAACGCTGTCGCCCACATCGCCGACCCATGCCGCCAAAGCCGATACCAAAATTACAGTGTATATTATAGTTGGGGTTCATGTGGCCCCATCAGGGAGCAATTGATTGGGAGTTTGGGCTATGAGTAGCGGGGCCGCCTGAACGACGAAACTCGCAGCCAACAAACAATATGCATGTATGCTGCGATTCATTCGCAGAGCTGGGTAGCAGGGTGCACGGAGCGATGTGCAACGCACCATTGCGTACTGTATCGAATCACATACCACTTGGGGGCACGCGCACACTACTACGCGTAATGTTGCAACGTTGCGTTCGTAAGTGTGGGTTCCGTCGTGTCATTGGTGTTAGCCCTTGGAAATGCAGAACCACGGTTGGGTCGTAGTGATCGTCGCCGCAGCTGTGCCTCGCTGATCGCGCCTCCTGGGAAGGTCACTGGCCAGTGAGGGAGCGTTCGCGTGAGCGCAGCTGCTGCGGAGTGGGGGAGGGGGGGGGGTGCCGCAATCCAGCCTCGCCGATCGCGCCCCCTGGGCACTGCCCAGTGAGGGGGCTTTCGCGTGAGCGTAGCGGGCCTGCCTCGCCGCTGAGCGCGCCTCCTGGGGGGGCACAGTGCTAGAATACCTAGTGAGGGTGCGCTCGCGCGCATGAGTGCAAGCATTGCGCCTCGCCGAGAGACGGTTGGCATTGAGGTGAAGGTCGGGGGGGTGGGTGGGGGGGGGGGGTGTGGGGAAAATTGTTAGCCCCACGGGTTCGCCCTTCCCCCTCCCTGCAATCCGCACAGTAGGCGCGACTGAGGATAGACTGGGGAGGGTGAAGGGGACAAGGGAAGGGCTTTTGCAATATATGTGATCATTGAGTCCGTGTTAAGTATGTGGGAGCCGCTGTCAGCTGCTCGGCTAGCTGAACCTACTCTCACAGTGTGTGTTCGCCCCCTCAGGACGAGATTTTACGCAATGCTGAGCAATATTGCGATTCTAGTGGGCAGCGGTCTCTGGAGAAACTCGTGCAAGCAGTGCCTGCTCTTGGTTCCTGGTCTCGGGGTTTTCACCCCCTGCCCGCCCATCGGTGCACTGACGGTCGCGAGTTGCATCATATACTTGTGGAGCCCACAGAAGCCCTTGTCACTGCAGGTAAGTTTATCTCAGTTGATCGCCAACTTGGTATCTCCAAAAAGGCACTTGCCAGATTGCGCAATCAATGGGATCTTTTGCATCGGCAGTTAGATACCGTGCGTGTCCCAGACGCACGCCCCGTTCGCATGAGTGCTTGTCGTTTCGCTGGCATGTGTGTTTGCAGAGGTTCAGGGAATAGTCACGTACCGCGTCTTGCAGACAAGGCTAGGTTGGCCCTGAAGGCTGTCGTCAAAGGTGACCCAAAGGGGATGGCTGACCTCACGCAGGGTTCGTTTGTAGCTTTGTTCCTCGGCTCCACCAAGGCGCACATTCTCGACCAGGTTGGTCCGGATACGCCGCCTTTAGAAACCATCTGGAGGCATGTGGGCCACACGTCTCACAAGCCCGCTTACATGCTGTGGCATCACGTGCGCTTGCTTGAAGACAACGGGGACCCATTTGCACGTTTAGAAGATTTTTGTAATGACAACCATGTGTTGATTAGCGAACTCAAAGCTTCGACCCATTGGAAATCCTTTCAACATATGAGCGCAGAGAAACGATGGGACCTTATAATGTTCAAAATGGTAGAGTCACACAGACCAGTTGCACATGTTACTCCAAATATCATTGAGGTTCAGCGAGTGCCTGGTTCTGAGGCGGTACTTTTGTGGGACCCGTGGGACAAAAACAATGTGTCGAAATGCACATTCTCATTCAAGGCTGAGGAGTATATGAATGATAAAAGCGACGAGGAGATGAACGACGGCGAACAAGATGAGCACGCCGCCGCCGACGTTTTTGGCGGTGCGTTGTTGGGCGATGCTGGAGGTGTTCCGATGGAGGATCCAGGTACATATGTCAGCTCGTTGGGAGATGGGCCGTCCGATGGCGACGATGGCGACGAGCCGCCTCCACCAGCTGCGCCCCCTTCGCCTGTATTGCCTATTCATGCTCCAGTGTTCTACAGAGTTCCTGGCGGTACAATCACATACTACCCCTTTCCGCGTTGCGAGTTCAATGCTGTCTGCAACCGTTGCAAGAAGAGTAAGAAGTGCCTAATTTCCAGGACTTCGAATGAATCGGGTTCTAAAGCTGCGCAAGGCAGGCCTTTGGGTTTATTGTTGTCTTATCTTGATTTCCATGATCCATCAATGGAGTCGGCTAATCATAAGAGGAACTACCCTAGAGATAAAGACAGCAGGGAACGAGCGAGATATCGACACACAAATCGCCCTGATGCTAAAACAATCTTCCAGTGCGAGAGAAACAAAAAGGCCAGGTGAGCCAGACGAGCCGCCTGGTGAACCTTGCATCGCTTGTTTGAGCACGAGAGAAAAATGCCAACTGAGCCTTGAGCATGATGAAAAAAGAACACGGCCAGGATAGCTCAGGGCCCCTCTGTACGCTGAACGGCATCGGTCATTCCTCCCTCCTCCCTCCTCCCTCCGCCCTCCGCCTTCCTGTCTCATTCATACCCAGCCTGCCTCCTCCTGTTCCTTCCTCCTCCCTCCTGCTTCCTTCTGCTCGTCCCCCTCCCGTCCTCCTATCACCAGAATCCCCTCTCCTCCCTCCTCCCTCTTCCCTCCTCCCCCGTCCCTCTCATCTACCCTCCCTCCCCCCTCATCCCTTATCTCTCTTCCTCCCTCCTCCCTCCTCCCTCCTCTTGCCTCCCGTGTCCCTCCTCTGCTGTTTAGGGTCTCAGAGGACAGATGCTTGGCCACCCCGTAGCCCGAGTAATTGGGGGCTGGACGAGGGGGGGGGCGAGTTGCGTCTTCGCGCGCCCACTGGTATTTTTAAAGGCTTAGAACCCCCAAGGCCCTTGATCGCGTCTCCCCTGAGGCCCTGACGGCCCTTTAAGACGTATAGCCCCCAAGGCCCTGAAAACTCAGAGCCCTCGTTGCCCGTAAAGACTTGGAGCCCTCAAAGCCCTTGCGACGTAGAGCCATCAAGGTCCCTAAATAATCAGAGCCCTCAGTAGCAGTAGCGCATGCATTGTCTTAACGACTTAGGGCCCTCAAGGCCCTCAAGATTTAGAGCCATCAAGGCCCTTGCAACCCAATTGGCCCCTAGAGCCCCCCTGGGTTTCACTCCCCTTACAGTGCTTGCACTTCAATGCTCGTATCTGCGCTTTGAAAAAAAAAACTGACCCTAAAAGTAATGCGTGTACCTCTGTGGCTCGTGCCCATGGTTGCCGTTAATGGTTGGTGCGCATTGGTGTTCAAGTGTGTTCTATTGGTGGTCCCCTATGGTGTTCTATGGGTTATGGTTTCTGGGTAATGCCCATGTTGTTCTATGGGTTGTGCCCTATGGTGCCATATGCGGTGCCACGGTTGCAATTCTACGGTCCCGTGTGGTCATGATATATGGTTAGCGCCTTGTGTCGATTCTCGTCCTATGGTTTGTGAATATGTGTATGTGGTTAGCGTGCTGTCCCCATGGGTAGTGCCTTCCATTGCTAGTGTCCTCTATGGTTGGCACCCTGTGTCTACGTCTATATGGTTAGTGCCCTGTGTCTACGCGCCTATGGCCTGTGTCTATGGTTCGGTCCCTGTGTCTGTGTGTTTGTGGTTAGTGCCCTGTGCCTAAGGTCGTGCTCTGGGGTTACTGCCCTATGGTCCGCCCGTGTCCAAGCGATCATCCACGGCGTTTCAGCGCAGGTGCCCTTCATGGCGCCCTATTGTCGGTGCCGTATGGCTTCCGTCCCCGAGCTTGCACTCTGGGGCGCTATATACATGTGTTTGGGGTCTTGTGTTTGGGGTCCACATCTATTTATGTCAGTAGCCGTTTTGGCTCAAGCCATCGGAGTTTTCGTTTCACGATTTACGATTCGATGCTACAATCCATACTTCTCGTCTTGGCAACGATGGCTGTCCCAAGTGCTCCCGTCGACGTTGCTCTCCACAAGTTGCGCGGCAAGCCCCCAGTCCTCACCCTCAAAGTCGACGGGCTGCCGCCAGAATACGAGGGCACTATTCGGTGTCAGCTGCCCATAGAGATTGAGATCCGCTCCCGCCAAGCTGCCCGCAGAGATGGAGATCCGCAACAAGGTGCTCCGAATGCTCCACCGCTGCGTGGTCCAAATGCTCAGCCACCAGCTGCTCCTCCACCAGAGTCTCCAGATGGGCCACGTGTTCAGCAAGATGGTCGAGGTGGAGATCCGCTTCCTGGTGCTGCGGGTACCGATGATGCTCCAAAGAGTGCCGTGCGAGACGGTGAGGCGTCCAGCGAGGTGGAGATCATGGGAGAGATGCCAGTTCTACCCCCAGACAGCCTGGTCACTCCCGAGGCTGAGGTTGCGGCGGCTGGGTGTGGCGCTGCTCGCCCCGCTCAGGTCGTTTCTCTGGGCGCCGTGTCCAAGACCGAACGTCCAGGCGAGGAGTCAAAGCTCGACAAGAAGAGCCCCATGCACCCCGAGAACGCCACTAGAGGCCACACAGCGGACACACGGGGGCGCCCTGTGTCGGCGACTACGCCGTTCCTGCCGACAGAGAACCACAACGTAGCGCCTGTAATGCCAGTTGCAGTCGCATCGCCTGCGCTGCCAGCTTCTGACGAGGGCGAGCCAGGTCACAAGCGCCTGCGCCGATCTTCGTTCTGCGACGCGGCTCCGTCGGCGGCCAAGTGGTGGCTGCCTATTGCGGGGAGAACCTCTGCAACGCAGGCCGACCGCGACAGCGTGCCCGAGCTGCGACAGAGTGCTCGCGCTGCCGCCGCCCCCAGCTCGCAGAGGCAGATGCGCAATGCCTTCCAGATGCTGGCGTCTGACTACGGTGCCGAAACGCAAGCTGACACTGCAATATCGGACTTCGATGTCTCTGACACGCAGCCTGCCACGCAGAGGTAGGTCTGTATGGGAGCGCGTGTCTACCCAATGCTCTTCATATCTCGCCCAATGGGGCAATTCCGCAACAAAAAAACATGTGGCCCATAGGCACCGCAAGGGAAAAGGAGGAGGAGGAGAGAAGAAAGGAAACGGAGCGGGGGAGAGGCGAGAGGGAAGCGAGGGATAAGTAAGAGGGGGAAAGGGGGGAGAGAGGATGGAGGGAGGAGAGAAGAGGGGAGGGGAGAAGGAGATGGGGGAGAGATGGCGAGGAGGGAAAGATGGAGAGAGAAGGGAAAGCTTCTCCTTCTCTTTCCTCTGCCTCTCTGTCTCCTCCATCCGTCTCTCGGCCTCTCTCCTCTCTTCTCGGCTTCCCTCCTTCCTGGGCCTACGGGGTCATATGGTCATATGTGTATTGAGGGTCTTATGGGTCCGATGAGTCCTGTAGGTCCTTACGGGTATTGTGGGCCCTATGGCTTCTATTGGGCCATATCGGTCGTCTGGGCCCGTATGGGTGCGTATTGGTCCTATGGTCGTGTAGGCCTTATGGATCGTATGGTCCTATGGGTTCTGAGGGGCAACGTGACACAGTATGGAGCCGCATGGGCTGATATGAACACTAATGTTGGTTAAGTGCCTCATGGCCCTTGTGAGGCCCTCCCCTCCCCTTGCTGCTCTCTCTCTCTCTCTCTCTCTCTCTCTCTCTCTCTCTCTCTCTCTCTCTCCTCTCTCCTCCCTCTCCCCGCTCATCTTCCCCCCCCCCCAGAAAGTGACACGTGTCACACCGAAAACCGTGTGATGAAAACCAATTGATCCACTCGAACTCTGGACGCCAACATGGGGCCATACAATGTGAACCAACACACGGGTGACACGTGTCAGCCCGAAAACCGTGTGACGAAAACCAATTGTCCCACTCGTATTTTGGACGCCAACATGGGGCCATACAGTGTGAAACAACACACGGGTGACACGTGTCACCCCGAACACCGCGTGAGGACAACCAATTGCTCCACTCGTATTCTGGACGCCAACATGGGGCCAAACAGTATGTGTGCATCAACGCACGGGTGACACGTGTCACCCCGAAAACCGTGCGAGGAAAACCAATTGATCCACTCGTATTCTGGACGCCAACATGGGGCCAGACAGTGTGAAACAACGCGCGGGGGACACGCGTCACCCCGAAAACCGTGTGAGGGAAACCAATTGTCCCACTCGTAGCCTGGACGCCAACATGGGGCCATACAGTGTGAAACAACGAGTTCGAGTGAGGTTGACTTGGGCCCATTAGGTTGCCCACCTGAAGCATTTGAAAGAGAACCCTGGCGGGATAGTGCAAGGAAAATGTAGGGTGACTGGCAAGGATCACGACAAACTTCTGCGAGTGTCAGCGGGGTTGGCTTGAACCCGTTGAATTCCCCACCTGGGGCGTTTCAGAAGGAACCTTGGCGAGAGAGTCTAAGTAAGGTGTAGGGTGGGTGAACAACTGGTAACGAACATTTAAAGTGAAGTTGGCTTGAACCCGTTGGGTTCCTCACTTGAAGCGCTTGAGAGAGAACCCTGGCGAGGGCGTGTACGTAAGGCACAGGGCGAGCGAAAAGGGCACCGAAACATTGAGCGAGTTTTAGGTGCAGTTGACTAGCATCCGATGGGTTTCCCACTTGAGGCGCTTGACAGGGAACCCTGGCGAGAGAGCGCACGTAACATGTAGGGTGAACAGACAGGGTAGCAACAACTGAAACGAATGTACATGCATTTTCGTCGAGGTTTCCGACGACGTCGGGCACCTCCCAGGCTGCATGGCTTTGCCCGCCCCCGAGAAATTACGACGGGCATCAGTGCCGTCGCTGTTCCGTACCACACCTCACTCAACGAGGTTGAGTTGAACCCGTTGGATTCCTGACTTAGGGCGCTTGAGAGAGAACCCTGGCGAGAGAGTGTAAGTAAGATGGAGGGTGGGTGAAAAGGGCAGCGGGAACTTTAACGAGTTTAAGTGAGGTTGGCTTTAACCCGTAGGTTTCCTGACTTGAAACGCTTGAGAGGAAACCCTGGCGAGATAGTGTAAGTGTGGCGTGGGGAGAGCGGGCAACGGCAACTTCAACGAGTTGAATGGAGGTTGACATGAACCCGCTGGGTTCCTCACATGACGCGCTTGAGAGAGAACCCTGGCGGGGGGGTCCAAAAAAGATGCAGGGTGGACGACAAGGGCGAAGAAACTCCCGCCCCCCCCCCCCCCCACACACGCACACACATCGCCGCCACCACCGCCACCCCTCCCCCACCCCCACCCCACCCCCACCCCACCCCACCCCCCCACCCCACCCCACACACACACTCACACACCACCACCACCGCACCCCCCCCCCCCACCCACCCACCACCACACACACGCACGCACGCGCGCACACGCACACACACACACACACGCACGCATACACACACGCACACACACACACGCACACACGCACCACACTTTGAATGATCAGCGGCTCTCCCGTGCCCAGAGTAGACCCATCGGGATAACGCCCGAGCCTTCGAGGGAACCATATACACGTCGCCAGCCGTGGCCTCACCACACGCACGCACACACACACACACACGGGCACGCAACGACACCTCGGCGGAATCGCATGGAGTCGCGCGCGCGCCCTGCGGCCGACGCAAAGGCTGTGTGTAGAGCAGCCGAGCAACCGAGGTCGTCTGTCACGCGCGCTGCGGCCGACCGAGATCGCACCCCCCCCCCCCTCCCCATGCACTTGCCGTTGCAATTGCCAAGTGCTGCAACCTCGCCATCCGAGACCCCCCCCAACCACCACCACCACCACACACGCACCCACGCGCACACACACATACACATCGCGCACGCACCGACCCCCCCCCCCCCCTCCCCACACACACACACACACCAAAAACACACACACAAACACACGCCACCACCACCACCACCACCACCAGGACATGCACCACCACCACACACCACCACCACCAACAACCGCCACAACCACCACCACCACCACCACCGCCGCCGCCGCCACCACGTCCACCGCCACCGCCCCGCCCCAGCGCGCACGCACATGCGCAAACACACATGCGCACGCACGCACCCACGCGTACCTGCACGCACACACGCGCGCGCGCACGCGCGCACGCGCACGCACGCGCGCCCACGCACAGACACACGCACACACGCACACACACGCGCGCACACACGCACGCACGCGCGCACACTTACACGCACACGCGCGCGCCCGCCGCGCCGCTGCCGCAGCGACGCCCGACAGCCGCGCCGCCATCCCGCAGCCGAGGTCGACGATGCGCCGCTCCAGCCGCGCAGGGCCACATGGCGCCCTGCAGGGCCCAACGTTTTCCGCCTCGCAGCAGGCTGCAATGCCAGCCTGGGCCAGGAAGGCGCAACGATCGCGCCGCGCGCGGCGCGTTCCGCGCGGGCGCCGCCCAATCGGGCACGGCGCAGACTGGGGCAAGGGGGGGCGGCAGCGAAGGATACTCAAGGATCGGCGCCGCGCACCCGCTGCAGGGCGCCATCGCGCCCGCCGCCCCAGCGCCCCCGTTGCAAGCGCTCCGCCGCCGCATCGCACCAGCGCGTCAGCGCGCAGGGCCCAGCGCCCCGTGGCGGGCGCCCCAGCGCTAAGGCCGCCCGCGCGCATCGGTCGAGCGCAGCCGCGCGCGTGATCGGGGCCCCGTTGGGCGCGAGCCCAGCGGGCGCCAGGAAGACCTGGCTGGCGTCTCCTGGGCGCAGCCTCCGCTGCGGCTTAACTTCTGGCGACGGCGGTCGCTGCGCGCTGCGGTTGCGTTGCGCCGCGCGCGGCGCATGCCGCGCGCGCCTGTTGCTTGCGGTGCTGAGGCTGCAAGGCGATGTCCGCCAGAGGTATGAAGCGGGCCAGGTGGGCCCCCAAGCGCACCGCCTGGGCTGCGCGCCATGGCGCTCGGGCGGCCCGCCTTGGCGCTTAGCGCACCGCCCTCTCCCTCACCACCACCCCGCACCGTTGGGGCGCCTGGGCGGGCGCCCCAAGAGGCATCGACGGGGGGCGCTCAGTCTGAACGCCGATGGCGCGCGGGGCCAGATATGCGACACGACGCGTTCGCACCCCAACTCATTCACCGCGCGGCGAAGGGACCCATCGTTGACGCGCGGCGACTTCCGCGCCCCAGCGCCCAAACGTCTGCCGCTTCGCGGGACTAGCCGCTCAAAAGCGGGCTTAACTTTTTTCAAACTTTTTTCGAATGAAAAGTTCCCCGCAAGTTCCGAAATAGTTCCGAAAAAGTTCCGACGAATTTGGCGACGTCGTCGGCAAACATTGGAGATGTACGGACGTTGCCCCGAGGTAGTTCCGCAAAAGTTCCCGAGCCCCTCTCAGGGTTCCGAAATAGTTCCGCAATTGTTCCGCAAAACATGTCGGCCCTCAGAAAAGGTTAGCCGAAACTTCCGCAGAAGTTCCGCAGCCCATTTCAGAGTTCCGATTCTGTGTCCCCGACGCTTCCGCAGCCCGTTGCAGCGTACCAGAGAAGTTCCCCGAAAGTTCCCCCAAAGTCCCGCAGCCCACTTCAGGGGCCCCAGCATAGTTCCCCGTTGGTTCCGAAATGGTTCCGACACAGTTCCGAAATAGTTCCGCAAAAGTTCCCCGAAAGTTCCGCAGCCCCTTGCGATGGTCAAAAATAGTTCCGCAAAAGTTCCGAAATAGTTCCCCAAAGGTTCCCCAAAAGTTCCCCGTGCCATTCTACAGCGGTTGTTTGCAAACGAGGTAGCGAACTGGCTTCGTAATGTTTTATTTACAAAGCAGCGAACATGCACAAAAAAATGGTTCAGAATTTTGCAAAGTACCCCGAGCTCGGGAAACAAACAGGGCGCAGTCTTCAAATTTTGCACATGTCACTGCCCCCGCTGGAAAAATCTGCAAATTTGACGTAGGTCGCGCATGGCGATCAGCGCGCGGCCTTCGGTGCGTTGGAGCCTTCGGCGTGGGAGATAATTGCGCTGTCGACGCGGGCGCCAGCACCCGTGGTGGGTGGTGCGTGGTGGGTGGGTGGTGGATGGGTGGTGGTGGGGGGTGGGTGGGTGGTGGGTAGTGGTGGTGGGTGGTGGGTGGTGGGTGGTGGGTGGTGGGTGGTGGTGGGTGGTGGTGGGTGGTGGTGGGTGGTGGGTGGTGATGGTGGTGATGGTGGTGATGGTGGTGGTGGTGGTGGTGGTGGGTGGTGGCGGTGGGGTGGTGCACACATTTCGCCAAGAACACTGGTTGCATTACATGCTGGGCAGTAGTGTACACAACGTTACATCATACAACACTACTGTTTGTACCACGACGGTCATAACACTACAGCCCAAAGTGCCTGTATGTATTACAGCGTCTTGATATATAATATACAAGTAAGAACACAGGCCATGGTTCCGAAATGGTTCCGACATGGTTTCGCAAAAGTTCGCCGGGAGATCCGCCGCCCATTGCGTTGTCCAAAAAATAGTTCCGCACAAAATACGAAATCGTCCCCCAAACGTTCTCCAAACGTTCCCCGTGTCATTCTACAACGGTGGTTTGCAAATCAAATAAGGCCGCGAGCTGGCTTCGTAATGTTTTGTTTGCGCAGCAACGAAAATGCATAAAAAATGTCAGAAGCTTGCAAGCATTATCCTAAGCTCGGGAAGAAAACAAAGCGCAGTTTTCAATGTCTGCACATTGCACTGTTCCCGCGGGAAAAACCAGCAACCTTGACGTAGGTCGCGCATGGCGATCAGCGCGCGGCATTCGGTGCGTTGGGGTCTTCGGCGTGGAAGATAATTGCGCTGTCGCCGCGGGCGCCAGCACCCGTGGTGGGTGGTGCGTGGTGGGTGGGTGGTGGGTGGGTGGTGGTGGGGGGTGGGTGGGTGGTGGGTAGTGGTGGTGGGTGGTGGGTGGTGGTGGGTGGTGGGTGGTGGTGGGTGGTGGTGGGTGGTGGGTGGTGGGTGGTGGGTGGTGGGTGCTGGGTGGTGATGGTGGTGATGGTGGTGATGGTGGTGATGGTGGTGGTGGTGGTTGCGGTGGTGGTGGTGGTGGGGTGGGGCACATAGCTCGCCAGACATAGTGGTTGCATTACATGCTGGGCAATCTTGTACACAGCGTTGCATCATACAACGTTACTGTTTGTACCACGACGATCATGACCACTACAGCCCACAGTGCCTGTATGTATTACAGCGTTCTGAGATATGATACAGTATAAAAACAAACAAAAACAACAAAAAAGAACACCACGCAACAGATCAACAGTGTACCGTCCTTAGCGGTTTTGTCTCAAACTCGTTTCGCTTGGTTGGCTCCCGGAACAAACGCCTTGTGCGGGCGACGCCCTCGCACCGTCACATCTGCGCGCCATGCCGCCGAGAGCCAAGAGAGTCCCAGCGCTTCGGTACCCCAGGTTCGTCCAGGACTGCAGGTGCCATCGGCTGAAGAAGAACCTCAAGGCCTTGGTCGTTAAGGCGCACATGAACCGCCTCGAGGCTCAGATGTACAAGCGTCGCCTCTCCGCTCTGAACACGTTCGTGCGCAACCTGGCCAAGAGTACCCAGAACAAACTGATGTTCGAGGCGGGAAGGCGTTCGGCCAACGCCGCCTACCTGCGAGAGATGATGCGTGCTGCGGCGAGGTGAGCCGCAGGACGGAGAGTAGACTCCGAGGTCTGCGGGGTGAGTGTCACCCCTGGCGTGTGTTGCTGAAGTATCACATTATGTAGTGTGGTCCAACTCTCTGAGAGCACCCGTGCGCGTGGCACAGTGACATTTCGCGAGGACGTGGAGCAGCTACTTTGACAGGTTGTCTTGAGACAGCGTTTCTCATTTCGACGACGGCCCTGCGGCTAGGTGCAGCGAGCGGCAAAAAAAAATCACACATCCCAGCACCACATAACAATAACACAACATCATACAAGCATCATGGCTCTCAAAACCATCAACATAATCATGATCACCATCACCATCAACATCCATCTCGTAAACATCACCATCACCATCACCACGACCATCAATATCACGATCACCATCGGCATCAAGATCACCATCAACATCACCACCAACATTGTAAGCATCACCATCAACAGCATCACCACCAACATCACCATCATGCATCACCAACTCCATCGCAAACATCACCATCACAAGCAGCCACCACAATCAACATCATCGCCAACCACTTTTCGGCGGGCTACAATACCATATCACGTCTGCATTGCTTCCTTCAGGGCTCGATCGGTGGGATCCCTTGTGTGGTTCAACGTGGCCTGACGAAGATTCCCTACGCAGCCCCTCAGGATATGTTTGGGACACCGACGGGGCCAATATCTGCCCAGGGCGTATGTGTGTATCATCGTGGGTTTCCTCAGGCTCCCTCAAAGGTTCTTCTGTGACTCCATATGAGACCCTTCAGGTTCCCATGGGTTCCCCAAGGCATACGAAAGTGTGGCATGGACCCCATCATGGGACTCTTGGGTCCATAAGGCCCCCTTATCGGATCCCCTAGACATGCACCTGTATTGTGCCCAAGTCGTCCTGTGCGAGCCCCTTTTGTGGGGTCATTGTGGACGTCGTTGGGTCGGCACGCTTGCTCTACGGCGGGCAGCGGTAACTTGTGCGATTGACCTCCACACGCGAGACGTGGAAGACCTCTCATAGGCAAGCGCCCTTTGTCGACTCACAGGGCCTGTGAGACCTCTCATCGGCGTGTGAGAACTCTGATAGGCAAGCTTCCATGGCGTGTGAGACCTTTCATAGGCAATCGTTCTTTGTCGACTCACAGGGCGAGTCAACGCTCCCAACGGCGCGTGAGATCTCTCACGGGGGGGTGGGGGAGGACGACGAGGAGGAGGAGGAGGAGGAGGAGGAAGGCCAGGAGGAGGGGAAGGAGGAGGAGGAAGGGGAGGCGGCATGAGGAGTCGGAGGAGGAGCCGGATGAGGAGTCGGAGGAGGAGGAGGAGGAGGAGGGTGATGCCGAGGAGGAGGAGAAGGACGCGGAAGAGTTTGGGGAGGAGGAGGAGGTGGACGGACCCGTGGAGGGGGGGACCCGCATGGGTGCTTGGATGTGGGGAAGGCTTGACATGGGCCATGGGGGCTTCGCATGCGCCATGTGTCGACTACATGAGAGCAATTTTTGCGCGAGGTGCTCCCCAGAGGGAGGACCCAGTGGCCACGCCTTGTGATTCTTGGTGGTGCCTGCTACGGTCTACTCTTGTGATGGTGGTCAGGGGCAAGAAGCGCCCGACGGAGGCCGAGGACGACCACGCTGAGGAGGAGCACGGCGCCTGGACTAGGACGAGCGCCGCCGCGGCGGCTTCAGGAGCGGCGCCAGCTTCGACGAAGGCTACCAAAGCTGTTGCGAAGCCCTTCGCCAAACCGAAGAAGTTCAATAGCGAGAGCTGCATGGCGTGCAAGCGGCCCATCACGGAGTGCAAGTTCCCACGGACTGCAGAGTTCCAGGACAACAAGGTCATATGCGACCAGGGCTGCGAGGACTGCGAGGAGGTGTACCTGGTCGGCAACTTCGACTCGGTGGCGACTGATTTCCCGACGTTCTCTGGCATGGTCGCCAGCGACAAGGGCTTATGCGAGAAGTTCGGTTGCGCGTTCAAGGTGTGGAAGAACATGGCTCGCACGACTGCGACGGGCTTCCCCCTCAGCGAGGTTCCGATTTCTCGTGCAAAGCTGCCCGCATGGGGCGAGAGTGGATGGAGGAGGGACGAGGGATTCGAGAGAAGGGAGGACAGATGAGTGAGGAGGGAGGATGGGCGACGGAGGAGGACCGAAGGACGGAGGAGGAGAGATGGAGATTGGTTGATGTAGGAGAGGAGAGGAGGGAGGAGCGACGAGGAGGAGGGAGGAGTGTGGAGGACGGGTGAAAGATGATGGAGGAGGGGCGGTCGAGGAGGGAGGAAGGGGGAGGAGGAGCTGGAGGAGGCAGGGAGCGGAGGTTTGAGGTAAGACGAACGATGGACGAGGGCAGAGGTGTGAGGGATGAGGGGTGAGGGAGGAAGGATAAAGGATTGAGGACGACGGAGGACGAGGGGGAGGAGGATGAGGATGACCATGCGGATGGAAGCGCACGGAAAATCGGATACCTCAAAGGTTGACCAGGACACTAGCTGTGGATATCGCGTCCTGTGCCGCAAGGTTGGCCTCACCAAGACGGAGTTCGAAGCAGAGTGCAAGAACTCACCAGACGAGTGCGGGCTACGCTTGCAAGATCTGGTGAGCCCGAGTGGCAAACAATACAAAGGAGTATTGAAACATTGGGAAGGCGAAACTGGTGGCTACTTGTATGAATTCTACCGCGACGTGGTCACTTCAAGAACGAACTACGTATGCCGCGCCAGCCGCAACATCCATGCTGAGCAGGGTGCAGCTGCGTTCAAGCGCACAGCGGAGTCGGAGCTCAAGAAGGGCATGCTGCAGAAGCTCAAGTGCTGCAACTTGGACAAAGCTTCTATCTTGGCAAGGCTCGACCGCGCTGTCGATGGCGGCGGCCCTGGAGGAGATGAGTGGCTTGCGGAAGGTTCCGATGGCGACGACGACTTGGACGAGGACGGCGAGTCCGACGGGGAGAACGTGCAGGACCTCGACGGCGACGTGGGCGGTGGCGGTGGTGGTGCGCCCAGCAGTCGTGAGAAGGACCACTGGCGCCAACAAAACCACCCAAACGCTGACACCTAAAGTACTTTGGAGGAAGACGGCGAGGGGCCCTCTTGGACCGTCTTCGGGGGTCTTGGCCGTACCAGCACGCCTTGGAGGAAGAAGGGGCGCCTGGAGGAAGAAGGCCCTTCTTGGGCCGTCTTGGAGCGGCTAGGCTCCGACTGGAGCTGTCTTAGAGCATCTTGGGCCGTCTTGGGGCCATCGAAGCCGTCTTGGATGGCATGCTGGGCCGTCTTGGATGCCATGTGAGGTTGCCCTCCATTCTTGGACGTCGTTTTGGAGCCAAGTCTGGGCCGTCTGGGCCGTCTTGAAAACCATGTTGGGCTGTGTTGAGGTGTTCCTGGGGCCCCCGTGGGCCGCCTCAGGGACATCTGGTAAGCATCTTGGGTTTCGCAACGCTGCATGACGCCCTCAAGGGCGAGATCCCTAATATAGGCCGCAACCCAATGCCATGCAACCGACCCTAGCATCTTAGGATCCTCCAGGAAGCCTCCTGGGGCGTCTTGCAGGCATCTTGGGCCGTCGTGTGTTCACGTTGGTTCTCTTGGAGTGCAGCCCGAAACGTCTGGGAGGCTAACTTCTTTCCAGGCCGAGGAAGGGACGGAGGGGGGGAGGCGAACCTGGGAGGGAAGGGGGGAAGGAGGGGAGGGAGGGAGGGGGGGAGGGCTGGAGGGGAGGAGGGAGGGAGGGGGAACGGGAGGGATGGGTGGATCGTGCAGGGTATGTAGATTTACGCATAATTCAGTACAACGTAAACCCGTGCATCATGAATGTAGGTGTATGGCACGCTACATTACGTATGTCCACATATTCAATGCGATCGTACTGTCCTGGCTAATATA
>CAUYUJ010019125.1:25000-99877 GCA_963575745.1 Prorocentrum cordatum
AGACCTTGCCCACGTACACGGCGTACGCCAAGGACCTGAAGAGTTACACCACTGACAAGGACGTGCCAGACGCGACCACCCTATCTACCATGCTCGACGGCTGCGCCGACTTGATCAGCTCGCTCCGTGAAGGCATGGCGACCTACCTCAAAGGTTTGATCGCTGGCGCGCTGAACAAGTTCATGGATAAAGCTATCCAGGAGGGGCAGCACTCCGAGGGTAGCGGCAGCGCTGCCGTTCAGGAGGCGCCTGTGGATTGGTCCGTCGTGGAGGCGCTCAACACGAAGGCGAACGGCATCCTGGAGTACGCAATCTTCCCAGCCGCCAAGTATAAGCCTCAGATCGAGGCACTGGGCCTCGCGAGCAAAGCAGCTGGAGCCAAGCACGCGTTCGACCGAGCAGTGCAGGCCATCGACCCCACGTGGATTGAGACTGCCATTGCCTCCAGCTGCGACGCCTTCGTCCAGATCGTCGAGTCGGTCACCCCCTACGTCAAATATATGGACATCAACGTGAACGAGAAGCTGCGCGAGGTGCTCACCGTTGTGGACAAGCCTGATCACTGGACGACAGACGGTGCCAAGCAGTTGATCGGTGCCTGCTTGACGATATGCGGCTTCGACCTCAAGTTCAAGGTGGAGAAGAGCATCACTAGCGGGTTCCAGGTGTTCGGAAAAACTCTCGACTTGCTTTCGAAGCTGGCTGAGTGCGAGGGCTTGGGTGGCGACACGGCTGCTCGCGTGAAGTCGGCCGCGGCGATGCGGACTCTGCAGGCCATGGCTTCCAGCATGCAGTGCGTGAAGGGAGAGCTCGACAACATGGCCAACCCGAATGCAAGCCAAGCGTTCGTGGTCCACATGACGTGCGAGGAGGAGCTGCAGGCGGCAGGTGCTCTGATCCTAGAGGTAAAAGCCACGGAGATGACGGCCAAGATCGCGAAGATCGACGATGTGCTCAATGACATTGACAACGATAAGGGCCGCTGGACCGACAAGCTCAAGGGCGATATGAAGAAGGACTACGCCTTGGCCAGGAAGACGCTATTCAAGGTGGATGGCAAGCTGATTGAGGACCTGCTGATGGAGGTCACCGCGATGGCTCAGGCTTTGAGTGCTGCGCACGACCTCTTCGGCAGGCCCGAGCCCGAGAAGCTCGCGAAGATGGTGGGGAGCGGTTCCAAGAAGGCAGCCCGCTGCCTCGTGGAGGCGAAGCTCTTCCTGGGCTACGACACGTTCAAGAACGATGAGGTGCAGATCCACAAGTTCGGCAAGAAGATCGAGAAGGAGCTCAAGGAGTACTCCATTCGCGGCGTGGTGGTGGGCATGACGCTCGCCGAGCCGCTCCAGGAGTGGATCAAGAGCGTCGTGGACATGGCCTAAGGGGGCCGTGCGGGAAGGAGGGAGGAGGAGGAGGGAGGAGGAAGGAGGACGTAGAGGATGGAGGAGGTAAAAGGAAGGAGGAGGACAACGGGGGGAGGTAGGAGGAAGGATGGGGGAGGAAAGGGGCAGGCCGAGGCCACCGACAGAGGTGGCACGACGTGCGCCGAGAGCGCGCGGCCTGCACTGTGGGAATGTCCTCCTCTCTCCTTATCCTCCTCCTCCTCCTCCTCCTCTTCCTCTTTGTCCTCCGGCGGGCCCTCCTCCCAGCCAGCCCCATTATTGTCCTACATCCTTGTCGTCCTCATCCTCCTACCTCCTGCTCCTGCTCCTCCTGCTGCTCCCCCTAGTCCTCCTCCTCCCTGTGCTGTTTGAACGTCGAAGCTGTCGCCATCGCTAGCGCCGAATTCCCATCCATCTTCCTTCTCCGTCCTCCTACCTCTTACTAATTTCTCTTCCTTTTCCTCCTCCCTCCCTCGACCTCCCCTTTCCTCCTCATCCTCCCCATCCTCCCTCATCGTGCACCCTCCCCTTCTGCATCCTTCCGTTTACATGCATCCTCCTACGTTCGTTTCCCGACCAATGGGAACGAATGCGAATCCCTAAACAGCGAATCTGCGTGGGGTCATTTCGAGTAGTAGAGCGTGCGCGTGTGCATGTAGTGTGTGTGTGTGTGTGTGTGTGTGTGTGTGTGTGTGTGTGTGTGTGTGTGTGCGTGCCTCTGTGTGCAACGTATTCGTCACCATTGCTGTTTAGGGCCTCTGTGAACGACCGTCCTTCCGCCTGTATGTCCAACAGTGCCAGTGGAGGGGGCGATGCGTATGCCCTGGGGGGTCATACTTGCGTTCCAGGGGCCTGGTCTGACAGTGGGAACAAGCTCTTCGATTGCATGCCACTGAATATAAGATCACCGATTGCACTTCAGTGCCTTGTGGCGCTATTCGGTGTCCTATGGTTAGCGCCCTGTGGTGCTCGATGGCCCTGTGGTGCTACTGTGCAGTGTGGTGCTCTAGGGTCTCTGCGGTGCCGTATTGCGTTATTTGCGGGACGGAGGCGGGGCGACAGCCCTAACGCATTAAATGAGCATGTTGCGGCAGAGAGCATGAGGGCGTGGGGCGTGGAGCATGGGGGGCGCAGCGGAGGGGCGGCAGCCCTAATAAAGACGATACGGGTAATACACGTTCTCGCCAAATGGTGGCCCCGTTGGGTCGCCCGTGCTAGCTCGTACGTCCAAGGCGAAGCGGCCGAAAAGCTGTCGCCCACGCCCACCGCCCCGCTTGGGTTTTGGAAAATCGCATTGCATCACCTTGCGTCCAAGCCATTTGCTCTCATGCACAACATGATGTGCATTATGTACAACCTTCAATTGCATTTTTTCGGTATAACCCAGGGGCAATGAAAACAACACATTTTTTAGAAACCAACAGAACAACTATTTCTCAACATTTCGGGTACTTTTCTGGTTTATCATATATCTAAGCCCTGTGCAGCGCGGCCGCCATCATAACCCTAGCTGCATTATTTCGATTAAAAGACTAGGGGGAACCACCATTGTGTACGACCGAAAAAAATGTCTTTATGTTTGAAGCTAGTATGCAGGAGCTTTTGTCTGCTGTTATCTCGGAACCGACCTGGTCTATGCAGAGCTCTACGAGGGTCCCGGCGGTGACCAGGGTGCCTCCCTCCTCAGGGGTCTGGCGGCCGGGGGCTCCCGCTGGGCCCTCGTCTCGAGCGGCATTGTGCCGTGCTGCTTTCCTTGGTTCCCATTACCGTACGCGCTACTGCAGAGTGTATTTTGCCTGAGTACCGTACACACTCATTCTTTGTTTGATTCAGATTCCCGTACGCGTGCTGCAGAGTGTCTTTTGCCTGAGTACCGTACACACTCTTTGGAGGTCGAGATTGCTGGAGGACACTATCATCCCTTGATTGTCGGAGTACACATCCTTTCTTTTCATTTGCATAGACGGCGTGGAATACTCAGAGAAGTCCCTCGTGGGAGAGTAGAAAGCTACCCCCCAGTGTGCTATCATAATCAGCTGTAGGTGAGTTCCACAGTATCGACGGAGACAGTGCTCTATCTTCCCTTGATTTCCCAGATCTCAGGATGGAGGAGAACACAGCGGCTGGACCCTTCGGCCCCCAGCGGGCACAGCCACCTGTCTCGGGCCTGGTCGACAGCAGGCGAAGAGGTGGGGACCAGAGGAGCCGCAGCGGTGACAGAACGGATGACAAACCCCCTGCTTGGTGGGCTGGCGCTCAGAGTGCGATGATTGATGCCCGGAGGATACAGCTGAATGAGACCCTCACTGCACGCCTTGCCCCCATGGAGGCGACACTGGCGACGCGCGCGGCGTCAATTGCCTCAATGAGACGCGAGATTACTGATAATGCAGCGTCCTTGTCAGCACTGAGAACATAATTCAACGCACTTCAAACTAGATCGGAGTCAGGGTCGAGCAATGGGGTGTCTTCTCGGATGTCTGGGGCCTTTACTCGTGCGACCTGGAACCCGTCTTTCATTGAAATCAAGGGGTGGGTGACGGACTGGAAAAACTATGAGCAACGAGGCCGCCAGATGCTGACACAATCACAGGTAAATGATATCCTCAATGAGATTGTTCTTTCTCCGATCGTCGCCAGCACTTCGGCGGAAGGCAGGATTGACACACCACGTACTCAAGAAGAAAATGATGGTCGCACATTCGGATACAGTCGCATCATAATCTTTTTTCACCATGGGGACCGACTCCAGAATATTGTGGGATATGCGCCAAAGACTCCTCGCGGCAGTGCATAGTGGAACCAGTAAAACACTGACTGATGTGGCCAGACAGGCTACAGAGGCACAGGGTAGTATCAAAGTCATGGTTGAGGCGGCCCCACACAAACAACCACATGTTAATTGCGCAGGTAAGTTTCATAACATCTTCAGGCGCCATGTCAATGCGGCCCTGGGAATGATTGTTCGAGCGGAGCTGGGACCACCTACGACACACTTCTGGGGCAAGCTCCCCAACGACACCACAAATGGCAAGGTCATCGCTGTCTTCAACCCAGCAACGAACTATGAGACCCTGCCCGCTCTGGCCGTCTTGGACCCTGCCATCAACACGGCACAGCTCCAGGCTGATCTGAGGGCTGAATGACATGAGTGGATTGCCAGAGTGGGCACATGTAATATCGAGAAAAGAGGCCCACAGTTTTCCAAAGCTATCCTGGATGCTGCCAACGACAGAGGCATTTTCTTATTGGGACTCCAGGAGGCACAGTTTTTCACGGACAGTCGAAACATTCTTGCTGGGGATGGGTGGCACAGGGAACGCTCTTCGTGCAAGAAAGCAGCTATTTTGTGGAAGGGCCCATGGAAGGCTCTGCTACGTGACATTGAGCGCGGACCAAGGTTCGTCATTGCATGGTTCAGGCCAGCCGCTATTGTTTGCTTGTATTTGCCATATGCAGATGATAAGGATGAGGAGGTGAGGGAATTCAGTCAAGTGTTGGAGGAGGTGAAGAGGAGGATCAGAGAGTATCGCAGACGTCACCCCGAGCAGCCAGACATGCTTATCTTGTTTACGGATGCCAACGTTGAGATGGCTCCCAATATTATCGCCAACGGCCGTGCTATCACTGGTATGGGAGTGAAGGAAGAGGTGGAGGTACTATTCAGAGGAGGAAGGGAGGGTGTGAGGAAGAAACAATTGGAGGAGATGAGGTTCCTATTGACAGAATTTTGCAGTGTGCATCGTTTACGACTGGCAAACACGTTTGGCCCTCGCTGTGCGACTTGGCGAGGTAGGGCAGCACCCCGAGGGGAGGCGGTGCTCGACTATATAGGCATCAGTGCTTCTGATCAATTCGACTCGGGGACTACTGCTGAGTGGATTCGGGCCCCAGGGAGATCGGCCACAATCCGGGGGATCAGCGACCACAAACTAGTACATCTTGCGGTTGCTGTGAGAAGGCGGCGACGCTGCAAGAATAGGAAGCGAGCTGCCTTGCATCAATGGGAACCCGTGGACCCTGCTGCAGCTGCCGCCAGCTTCGACCGTGCCCTGTCACGGCAGTTTCAAGATGCAGGCTCTCGGTATCGCCCATTACAGTCTTTGGTTGAAGAGGAGGAGGAGGAGGAGGACATCAAAAGGGACGTGAAACCCGTGAAGGAGGAGGAGGGCGAGCAGAGGAGGCAGGGCAGGGGCACACTCAGCCAGATCATCGCAGATACGGCGGCAAGTATCCCTAGCCGCCAGGTGGCCGCACTTCGTGCACCTGTGAGGCCGGAACGTCTTTGGACGCTCGAACGGCTGTTACGGCGTGCTCTTTGGCCCAGAGAACTTCGATGCCAGAATGAAGTCAGGAGTCTTCGGAGATTGATCAAACCATTGCGAAAACAATATGATGCCGACATGCTCGAATACAAACACAAAGTTGAACAGCGTAAATTACGCACACAAGCACAGGCACTTAAAGTCAAAAAGATGACGGGGGAGTGGGAACTTACTTACGATGTCGAGGCCAAACAGGTGGAAATTGGGAGGTACTTGAAAGACAGGGTGGAGGACTACGGGGCGAGGAGGGAGGTGCAGTCGATTCTGGAAGGTCTGGCATCGAAGCTCAACCAGTCCCAGTGCGTGAGCATCACCATGCATTGCATCTTGCGAGCGAGGGCTCGCCTCAAGAGTGGGGCGGCTGGACCTGACCAAGTGACGCGGGAGATGCTGCAGCTCATCCCCTTTGCCAGCCTCAAGACAATCCGACATCATTTCAGCCTGATCGCCAATCGTCGTCAACAGGTCCCCTCGGATTGGAAGAGGTTTCTGGTAACTCTCGTCCCGAAGGCGCCGTCCATTCAGGAGCTTTCAGAGACTAGGGCGATCTGCCTCCTGAGCCTGGTCCAGAAGTGGTACAACCATGTCCTAGTCATTAAAGGGGAACAACATCTGGTGAATATCAAACACTCTCTTAACATGTATGGGTTTGTGCAGTTCAGAAAGGTTTCTGAGGTCACATCGTTTACCAAACATCTTTGCCAACATGCTGCACAATGGGGAAAAGGGGAGAAGCTCTATCTGGCCAGCCTCGATGTACTCGAGGCGTTTGACCACGTTACTATCAAGCTAGCGTTACAAAGTATGGAGAAGCTTGGTTTTGACCCCGCTTTGATTTATGCCCTTCTTTGCCCTATGACCGAAAACACGTGTAAAGCCACCTTCGAAGGGACCCAGAATTTGGATTGGATTGGTTGGGATCGGAGTATCAGGACGGGCCGGGTGGACGGACCATTCATATTCAAAGTGGTGAGTGTGGCCTTGTGGAATGATATCGTCGGGACCTGGCCAGGGCGTGATCTGGGTTATGTAGTCGAGTCCCCCGTCCCCATGCCCACTAGATCGACGATTTCACATGCCCTCTGGGCGGACAATTTGTTGCTGTACGCCAGAGATGAACGGCAGCTCAGGACCATGGTGACTGAGCTCACTCCCCCCCTGCTCCAGGCCGGCCTCAATTGGAAACCATCCTCTCTCAAGCTCATCCCCTTTGGCGTCAATGGCTCGAATGATGTAGTTCTTGATATTCAGACCCACACGTATAAACTTGAATGCGTTAACACTTTGGACATCCTGGGTTACAGGTTGGACAGATATTGGACACAGCATAGCGATCTGCAATTCAACTTGGATCGTGCCCGTGGTGCCTTCTTTGCCGACATCGAATATTATAGAAGTCATCGCATCCCGATTGAGAGACGATTCCAGCGATACCGACTCCGTATCCAGAGTAAGCTACTTTTCGCAATTGAGGGGATGACGATTGACAACATCACGGCACAAAAAATATTCTCCTGGGAAGGAAAGCTATTAGCCATCATCGGAGGAAGGAGGAAAGGAGTGACTGAAGATTGGGCGGTCTACCAAAAGAGGAGGTTCAAGTATGCTCGCGACCAGTTCGCCAACCTTGGATTTCTGTCGGCGGTGGAACTCTTCATTCACAAGAACTGGCTCTGGGCGAAAGATATCGCTTGCTTTGCCAGAGGCTTTGCGTGCCAAAATATTCCGACAGCTGCGCTGCGCGCGGACAGAGTACATGCTGATCCGACAGCTTCGCTGCACACGTACAGTCAGGCTCATACACATGTCCATTCGTCTTTGCCTGTGCCTCAGTTGTTTGGCCAACGTTCTTTGGAGTCCGCGCCCAGCTTTATTCAGACAGCTACGCTGCACACTCACAGGGATGATACAACACATGTCCATTCTTTGATGCCTGTGCCGCAGGTTGAGGACCGTTCTTTCGACACGTTGCCCAGTTATATTCAGACAGCTGCGCTGCACGCGAACAGTGGAGAGCATACACACCTTCGTTCGATGTCTTCTGTGCCGCAGGCTGAGAGAGGAAGTTCTTTCGATCAGTTGCCTTGTTATATTCCGACAGCTACGCTGCACACACACAGTACACACTTTATTCATTCTCATTGTCCGCCTCGTGCTTTGCCTCAGAGTGTTTCGCCTGAGCCCCAGAGACCTGCGGCTATGTTTGGTAGCCGTGGGGGACTGACGGAGCACAAAAAAGATTGTCAACGTTCTTCTGGTCGTGTGTCGTCTGCGTCCAGTATAAGAGTTCCTTTGGAGCCGAACAAGAAGGATGCTCATTGTTCTTCTGGTCGTGTGTCGTCTGCGTCCAGAATAAGAGTTCCTTTGAGTGATCCGCTGCAGGTGGTTCATCTGTTTGAGTGCGCCAGGCTCCTGGAAGAAAGGAGCAGGCAGCGCGAATCCCAAGGCACTGTCAGTCCTGTGGCCACAGCCCCCCCAGTCGACGGCGAGAGCGAACCCACGCCCGCGGCCAAGAATCGTCGCAGGCAGATTGTGGAGACCCGTCTGGCCGCCAGGGGAGAGAAGCGGTGCCCTGGCCCGAGTCTCACTGCGAGCCAGGAGGAGCTCGCCAAGCGTGTCAGACAGCCCCAGCGCCCATGCGACAACAGAGATCGGGATGAAATATGTTCGCCGAGGGGCAGTCAAAAGAGACGGTGTATTGCTCATGTGAATGATGGCCCCATCGCTTTCGCCGATAGTCTGTCTGCTGCCCCACAGGGAAGTAAGCGACCACGGGACCCCCCCTCTTCTAATCATGATAGTGAGCCGCGAGAGGCACGACCCTCTGGCGCAAACGTGAATGCCTTCAAACTCAACGCCTACTCTCAGGCGCGGTTGGGCATGATGCATGCGTCAGGTGACTGGTCCGCTCATCGTCGCGGCTTCGCTGCACGCTCGAGGGATTCTCAAGCTGCTCTTCTTGGATGGCGTGGTGGTACTAAATACGTCGGTTGGAGAAAATGGGAAGATGTCTTCATTGCGGATCAAAATGGCAATACTAAGTGGTGGGAGACTATGATGTTTGGGAAAGAAGATTGGTCGATTTTCGTTGAGAAGTTATTCAAAAGATTGCACCTGCCCGCCATTCTTGACTATCTGGCCAAGCCTAGAGTTTCGGTTGCCCGTACGGAGGAGGAGGAGACGAAAGTTAACAATGATAGGATTGCGCGTCGCATTGCTCATAACTTTGAAAATGAGACTATCTTTGACTATGAGTCGGATAAGATTCCATTTGAAATACTGGGTGACAGCTTGTGTGTTGTCCAATGGATAAGAGGGCACTGGAGGTGCACGAACATGGGCTATAATAACACCTTGGAGGCGGCACAAAACACTCTTGATGCTATAACGGACACCTGTTTGAGAACTGCGTGTGCGGGGGCTGACCCAATCAAACATCTTTATAGGGAGGGTAACAGTTATGCTGATGAACTCACGTGGGCTTGCAGAGCTTGCCCACACACATCGAAGAGAAACGAGTATCTTGCCCCTTTATATACTTCGAAAGTTTTAGGATTGAGGGGTTACTTCGACGGAGGCACCTCGGATATTGGGGCTGGGGGAGGCTGGTGGCTGCAGGCTTTTGTAGAACATGAAAATGCTATACAGTGTCACGTGATTGCCGAGGAGGCGTTTGGCCTCGATAGGGAGTCAACCGTGACGGTCTGTGAGTTAACGGCCGCCTCGAAGCTAATTCACGCAATCTCGCAGATTGCGTCTGTTATAGATAGCGTCTCACACGCTCGGTAGAGCCACTTGCGCCTGGTGGCCGCGGGGGGCGCCGCTGCTTGCATGTGCTGGAGGACCCCACCGCAAAGCCCGCAAAAAACCTGGTTGACGGTTTACCGCCGGTTCCCAGTTGGCCCACCCGGCGGGGGCGGACAATGTGACAACTTTTCGGTGGTTTTGCGAATATTTGAAATATATTTGACCATTTATTTTGAGAAAGCAGATTTTTCGCACTTGTGGACGACTATGAGGGCCTCTGCGTCTTATTATGAGCTCTCTAGGTGCACTTTTACTATCAAAACACTTGGCGGAACCAACTTCATATCGACACGAAAAAAATCATGTTTTCTCTTTTTCGAGATATGCTTTCTGAAGCCCTCTCTTTTGATGCTGAGCACTCTTACGTGTGCAGGGAGCTCTACGAGGTTCCCGGCGGTGACCTGGTTGACGGTTCACCGCCAGCGCCAGTGTTATAGTCCTTGCCTTATCAAAGCCGGCTTTGATGGGGGAGTTTGTAGCCGCGGAAGTGCCTGTGGTGTATGGATACAGATTGGTCTGCGAAACAAATATATCTTCTCGCGGACCGACATCATTTTCAAGGATGTGTATCTCGCGGCTTGGTGTCTGCCACCAAGCGCCACTGTTGCAGATGCGGAACTATCGGCGGCGGAGCGCATATGCGAGGTGCTCCCACAGGTTGTGCAGACCTTCTTCGATCATTCGCAGTGATATGCCACACATTGTTTCTTCTTTTCTGTGTCTTGTTTATTCCTGCAGCTTCGCTGTTCACTGACTCACTCGTTTATCTTTGTGCGCTTTGCGTTTGATTGTGTCATTGCGGCATGTGATTCTCTTTATTCCTTCAGCTTCGCTGTGTGGTATAAGAGCTGACTGCTTGCGTGATGAATAAGAGGCTCTGTTTCGCCTGATACTTTGTTGGACCTGGCCTCAGTGGCCAAGACGGTCCCAGCAAAGACGCAAAAAGACCAGGTTGACGGTTTACCGCCGGCGCCAGTCACTGGAGTGGATTTGGAGACATCAGGCGCGTCCGCCTTTCGAATCCAGAGCTCGGAACTCTGTCTGCTGCCCGAACTAGGTCTGCGAAAGTATTCGTATTGTTCGAGTCATCCTGAGAGGTGCTGTAGGTTTCCTGCGCTTAACTCTGGCTGTAGGGGGGGCTGCAGGGCTGGTAATCACTGGAATCGATTCAGAGACATCAGACGCGTCCGCCTGTCGTATGCAGAGGTCTGAACTCGGTCTTCATACTCGAGCTAGGTTTGCGAAACTATTCGTATTGTTCGAGTCACCTTGAGAGATGCTGTCGATTTACGCACGTAACTCCGGCTGTAGGAGAGCTACAGAGCTCGTACAGAAGATAATACCTCGTAGAGCTCTTCGGCATCGATGAGCCAGAGGAATTCCGGCGCGGGGTGGAGCTAGTTGGCCCACCCGGCCAGAAAGAACAAAGTGATAACTTTTGGGTGCTTTTGCGAAAAATTGAAGGACATTTGACAATTCATGTTGAGAAAGCAGAGTTTCCGCACCTGTAGTGGGTTATGCCGCGTCCGCCAGTAAAATTTTCAGGCCCATAGGTGCAGTATTACTATCAAAACATTTGGAGGAACCGACGTTGGATAAAAACAGAAAAACGTGATTTTTCGAGTTTTTCGTTTCTCGCTCCAGAAGCTTTCTTCATGTGTTCCGACGATCCGTGTGCAAGAGAAGAGCTCTACGAGGTTCCCGGCGTTTACCAGGTTGACGGTTTACCGCCGGTTCCAAGTCCAGAAGCATCGGGGGCGTTCGGCTGTTGCATCCGAGAGGTTTGAAATTGCTTGGGCTGAAGAACTATTTTTTCGTTTTTTTTTTTTTTTTTTTTTTTTTTTTTTTTTTTTTTTTTTTTTTTTTTTTTTTTTTTTTTTTTTTTTTTTTTTTTTTTTTTTTTTTCGACATTATATGTTGTCAGAAAGCTCTACGCAGACTGAATGGGTTGTCGACTTCTTAGCGGCTTACACAAGCTGCCCTCGGGAGGAGAGGGATCATTTCTTGCACGAATGGGCTGACCTCCTCGAGTATGGATGTTATCCCGACATGCTCCGAACCCTCCAGGACATAGTCGCACACGATGGGCTTGCTATTCATTATCGGTCTCTCGCACAACACTTCCTTGGACGCCTATTGGAGACGATGGATTAGAGTTATCGCTGTGTTGGTTGAAACGTTATTGAACTGGCTCCCAAAACTCAGCACGGGTTGAAGCGACCCTTTTCTGCCCAATGGGAGCTTATCTTCTTGGGACTTCGCATATATACGGTTAGGGTGTTTCCTTCCCTTCCAAACGTTTGGTCTGCCTGTTGGTCGGTTGTGGCTGATTTCGGAACAGTGTGGATCTCCCTCAATAATCATGTGTATCCAAAGTTTCGTGTTGGTAACCTCTTGTATACTGGAGTTGCGTAATTGTTGACCGCTTTAGTGTAATGTGGCTTCTGCACATGTTGCTTCATGTCATATTCTAAGGCTTCGCCTTGTTGTGCACTCCCCGTGGTGAGACGTTTACTAACTAGCATCCCTTGTAGGTTGTCCGCTGTCTCGCTTTTGGCGAGTCGTGGATGCTTCGTGTTGGATGGCGAGCATCTGCTCCGCTGCTGCGGACCTGAATCTTGAGCGGGGACTCCTCTGTCCCTGTGGGCTCCGAGCAAAGCAAAAAACAAAGGTTGACGGTTTACCGCCGGCGCCCAGTTTACCGCCGGCGCCCAGTGGCGCCTCCACAGGCCTCGCAGAAACTCCCGCGAGCCGGCAGCGGGTTCGGGGGCGCTGTCTACGTGTGCCTGCACGCGTGCAGGCACGCGTGGAAGCGTTCCTGGCAGCGCTTCGACAGCGCTGCAGGGGCGCCTCCCAGCGCTGTTGAGGACAGATTTCCCCCTCTCGACGGTCTCTTTGCTCTCCGGGTTTTGGACGCTACCAAGATTGACGGTTTACCGCCGGCGCCCAGTTTGCCACCGGCGCCCAGTGAAAGATATTTGACTATTTATTTTAAGAAACCATATTCAAACGAGTTAACGAGTCAACCTAGTCACTGCCGGGAACCTCGTAGAGCTCCTCGCACGCGTAAGAATGCTCAGATTCAAAGCAGACCGCTTCTCAGAGCTCTTCTAGAAAAAAAAACATCATATTTGTATTTCTTGGTGTCAGCGTGATGTCAGTTCCTCCAAATGTTTAGATAGTAAAACTTTCTCGAAAGAGCTGAGATGCTCGCAGGATAAAGTTAAAAAACCACTGCTCGGAGTAAAAATCTGCTTTATTAAAATGAATTGTCAAATATCTTCTAAATCTTTAGAACAGCGACCCAAAGTTATCACATCTTCTTTTCTGGCCGGGTCGACCAACTAGCTCCACCCCGCGATGGAATTCCTCTAGCTCATCGATAACGAAGAGACCTACGAGGTACTTGGTCTGATACTCGAGCTAGGTCCGCGAAACTATTTGTATTGTTCGAGTCATCTTCAGGATTGCTGCCGATTTACGCACGTAGCTCGGGCTGTAGGAGAGCTACAGAGCGCGTACAGCAGACAATCCAGATGCATCGGGGGCGTTCGGCTGTTGCATCGAGAGGTCTGAAATCGCTTGGGATGACAAACTATACGTTCTCTGCATTTTTTTCGACATTATATATTGTCGAAGCTCTACGAGTCCCCTGGCGGTAAGAAAGGTTGACGGTAACTCGTTGTTGCTGGAAGCTTAAGAGTACCTCGTAGAGTTCTTCGGCGACGAGCTAGAGGAATTCCGGCGCGGGGTGGAGCTAGTACCTTGTAGAGCTCTTCGTTATCGATGAGCTAGAGGAAGTCCGGCGCGGGATGGAGCTAGTTGGTCGACCCGGCCAGAAAAGAAGATGTGATAACTTTGGGTCGGTTTTCTAAAGATTTAGAAGATATTTGACAATTCATTTTAAGAAAGCAGCATTGGTATCTTAACTTTATCCTGCGAGCATCTCAGCTCTTTCGAGACAGCTTTACTATCTAAACATTTGGAGGAACTGACATCACGCTGACACCAAGAAATACAAATATGATGTTTTTCTAGAAATGCTCTGAGAAGCGGTCTGCTTTGAATCTGAGCATTCTTACGCGTGCAAGGAGCTCTGCGAGGTTCCCGGCGGTGACCAGGTTGACGGTTCACCGCCGGCGCCAGTTTGCCGACCCGGCCGAGGCGGACAATGTGGCAACTTTTAGGTGGTTTTGCGAATATTTGAAAGATATTTCACCATTTATACCTCGTAGAGCTCTTCGGCATCGATGAGCTAGAGGAATTCCGGCGCGGGGTGGAGCTAGTTGGCCCACCCGGCCGAGGCGGACAATGTGGCAACTTTTGGGTGGTTTTGCGAATATTTCAAAGATATTTGACAATTTATTTTGAGAGCAGATTTTTGCGCGTCGCATTGGCATATGAACTCCTCTCTGACAGCAGCTCAGCTCTACTGATGAATTTTTGCATGAGTTGACTTCCAGGAACTGAGCGAATATGAACATCGAAAAAATCGAAAATTCAGATTTTCGAAAAATCTCTATTTTTTCACTCTGTGTGGATTCTCAGCACTCTTACCAGTGGAAGGAGCTCTACGAGGTTCCCGGTGGTGACCAGGTTGACGGTTCACCACCGGCGCCAGTTTTGAGAAAGCAGATTTTTCGCACCTGTAGACGACTATGAGGGCCTTCGCGTCTTGATATGAGCTCTCTAGATGCACTTTTACTATCAAAACACTTGGCGAAACCAACTTCATGTCGACATGGAAAATATCATGTTTTCTCTTTTTGGAGAAATGCTTCCAGAATCCCTCTCTTTTGATTCTGAGCACTCTTACGCGTGCTAGGAGCTCTACGAGGTTCCCGGCGGTGACCTGGTTGACGGTTCACCGCCAGCGCCAGGTAATTCCGGGGCGCTGCAGAGCTAGTTGGCAAGAAAAATCTCGACGGACCTTTTGCTGACTTTTGGTCGGTTGAAAATTTTGTTCTCGAAATTTAACTATTCGTTAGAGATCTAGTATTTATTCCCGTGATTTGATCTTATTTCCGCTCGCCATCTTGATCTCAGCTCGATCGGGTACCTTTTACTGCCAAAAAGCGTCCAGGCGGGATCGGCCGTTTCGGGTCATCTTGTCACGCGCTGTCGGTTTTTTCAAGATAACTCGAGCTTTAGGACAGCTACAGACTGGTAAGCACAGCTAATCGATTCAGAATGATCAGGCGCGGTCGCCTGTTCAACCCAGAGGTCTGAACTCGGTCCGCTAGCCGAGCTAGGTCCGCAAACCTCTTCGTGTCATTCGAGTCATCTCGACAGACGCTCTCGATTTTCTGTACTGAACTCGAGCTACAGGACAGCTACAGAGCTGATACGTACAGAATCTGATTCAGAATCATCAGTGGCCGTTGTCTGTTGAATCCAGAGCTCTGAACTTGGTCTGCTGCCCGATCTAGAATCGCGAAACTATTCGTATTGTTCGGGTCATCTTGAGAGATGCTGTCGGTTCTCTGCACTCAACTCGGGCTGTGGGGGGGCTGCATGGCGGTTAATAACTCGTAGAGCTTCCCTTAGCAAGTTATTGCTGGAAGCTTAAGAGTAATTCTGGGGCGCTGGAGAGCTAGTTGGCAAGACAAATCTCGACGGACCTTTTGCTGACTTTTGGTCGGTTGAAAATTTTGTTCTCGAAATTCAACCATTCGTTAGAGCTCTAGTATTTTCCAGTGATATTCGATCTTATTCCGGCTCGCCGTCTTGATCTCAGCTCGATCGAGTGCCTTTTAATGTCAAAAAGCGTCCCGGCGGGATCGCCCGTTTCGGGTCATCTAGTCACGCGGTGACGGTTTTCTCAAGATAACTCGAGCTTCAGGACAGCTATAGAGCTAGTAAGCGCAGCTAATCGATTCAGAATGATCAGGCGCGTGCGCTTGTTGAACCCAGAGGTCTGATCTCGGTCTGCTAGCCGAGCTAGGTCCGCAAACCTATTCGTATTGTTCGAGTCATCTTGACAGACGCTCTCGGTTTTCTGTACTTAACTCGAGCTACAGGACAGCTACAGAGCTGATGCGTACAGAATCTGATTCAGAACCATCAGTGGCCGTTGTCTGTTGAATCCAGAGCTCTGAACTCGCTCTGCTGCCCCATCCAGAATCGCGAAACTGTTCGAGTTATCTTGAGAGATGCTCTCGGTTCTTTAACTCGGGCTGTAATCACTGGAATCGATTCGGAGACATCAGGCGCGTCCGCCTTTCGAATCCAGAGCTCGGAACTCTGTCTGCTGCCCGAACTAGGTCTGCGAAAGTATTCGTATTGTTCGAGTCATCCTGAGAGGTGCTGTCGGTTCCCTGCACTTAACTCAGGCTGTAGGGGGGGCTGCAGGGCTGGTAATCACTGGAATCGATTCAGAGACATCAGACGCGTCCGCCTGTCGTATGCAGAGGTCTGAACTCGGTCTGATACTCGAGCTGGGTTTGCGAAACTATTCGTATTGTTCGAGTCATCTTGAGAGATGCTGTCGATTTACGCACGTAACTCGGGCTGTAGGAGAGCTACAGAGCTCGTGCAGAAGATAATCCAGAAGCATCGGGGGCGTTCGGCTGTTGCATCCGAGAGGTTTGAAATTGCTTGGGCTGAAAAACTATTTTTTCGGTGTAATTTTTTTCGACATTATATGTTGTCAGGAAGCTCTACGAGTCCCCCGGCGGTAACAAAGGTTGACGGCTTACCGCCGGCGCCCAGTTTACCGCCGGCGCCCAGTGAAAGATATTTGATTATTTATTTTGAGAAACCAGATTTCTCGCACCTGTAGTGGGTTAAGGCGCGCCTGTCAGTAAAATTTGTAGGTTCGTAGCTGCAGTATTACTATCAAAACACTTGGGGGGGCCGACCTTGGATGAAAACAGAAAAACGTGATTTTCCGAGTTTCTCAGCTCTTGCTCCAGACGCTTTCTTCGTGCTTACCGAGGAGCGCCGTGTGAGAAAAGAGCACTACGAGAGCCCCGGCGGTAACCTGCTCTACGAGAGCCCCGGCTCAAGACATCTCGGCTCTAGGGCTCCTGGATCCCACAGGAGCTCAGGGGGTGTCGGCGCCGCGGGGAAGCGGCGCGGCGGCCATCGCTGCCATCGACGAGTACGGCATCTTCCAGGCAAGCCAGGCCGCCTGCTTTGTGTGCTGTATTTGTTGTTGTTTTGCTTGTCGTGTGTGCAACAACGGACGGGTACGACTTTTCAATACTTGCTAGACGTTTCCAGCTGGAGGATATTTCCCCGACTGTACCTTATTTGCAGTACTCACAGGATTACGGACAGAGACCAGATTCTGCTGTTGAGAGGGCGTCTCGGAAGAGGCAACTTCAGGATGCCGAGCAAATTGTGCGTGACCTTCCACTGGACGGGAGATTGAATACTGCCGACTCCACACCAGATAGTGATAGTCATTGTGTTGTCCCATCTTCATTTGTGAATATGAATACAGGGCTCATGAATATGATGCAGACTCCTTCCAACGCAGCTGTGGCGGGAAATACGATCAACGGAGGGCGTGTGGGAGGGGCTCCAGCAGGTCAGGTCAGTCCTGGAGGTCAAGGATCTGGAGGCGCTCCTGTTGTTCCTAGAGGCCCAGCTCCACAAGGTGCTCTAGGGGGACCCCCAGGTATGCCCACGGAGGCACAACAAGCGGCGGCCCAAGCGGCTGTTGTCCCTGAAGGTGCTGGAGAGCGTCAGGGTATGCAGGGTGTTAGCGACGACGCCCAACGAAATGTCAAACATCGTGTCAACGGTCCTCAGGAGGCACTCTTGGGGGAACTCGAGGAGAAGCGAAAGAAACTCAGTGTGGTCTCGGACGAGGCCCCATCCTGGTTCAAGGCCTTCGCGGAGCTCAACGTACTCGAGAGCAAAGTTAGGCAACAAGAAAACGTCGAAATTAGGGCCGATATTCAGAGCATCTCGAACCGTCAGGAGGCCTCCGACATCAGGATGAGCAACTTGGAACGACAAATGCAGGATCTCAAGAAGAACCCCAGTGTGATATCAGGTGCTGCCTCGACCACGGCACCGTCCTATGGAGGAGGCCCACCAGGACTCTCGGGACCATCCAGCTTCAACCCCAGCTATGTGGAGCTCATAGGCTGGACTGACTGGAGCGGGACAGCGGTTACACGTTCGGCCAGTATGATGAGAGACACGGACGCTGCACAATTTATCACTAATTTGAAGACGGCCATCGCTGCAGAGGATGAAGCTAGGATCGATTACGAGGGCACATTACGCATGAATGGAAGTAGAATGATGTTGAGTACGATCAAAATCAAATTCATTGTAGGAACCGACTCTTCGACACTATACAACGTGAAGCGTGCTTTTGATGATGCTTTAACTCCGAATCCCCAGAGGAATGCGGCTCAGGTTTCGAGGTCACCCCCAGACTATGACAGCATGTTCCAGGGCATGTTACAACGACCCAGTCGGGTCCGCGTACGTATAGAAGCTCCACCATGGAAGCGTGATCATATCGGAGCTGTGGGACGCTTCTACGGGACATACCGCGAGTGCACCAACAGTGAGGCTATGGAGATCAGGGGGGAGACAGGATCGGGACCCAACGGACGGAGCACAATGTGGACCAAACCGCAGGATCCTCAGCACCGACCTGTGGAACTGGCATCCTTTCGTATCAATACGGGGTGGACAGTGGACCGCGAGATCTGGGAGGGTGTGCTTATGCGCAGCGGTGTGACGACTACATACGACACATTTGTTGCGAGTCTTGCCGGCAGGGTGTGACGGTGCAGAGGTGCCAGTCGGGCTGGTGGCCCCACAGCCCAGCATAGGCTAGGCACCCAGAATCTTATGAAACAAGGGGCTACAGCAGATCGGGGATTTGCTTGCATGAGGGCACTTCTTTCTCACGGCTGTGAAGTGTTCTGTTTACAGGAGTGTGAACACTTACCGTCCAATTCAATTCAGCTGCTTGGCTGGCACCTAGTTTACTCAAGTGACAGGAAGGCTTCCATAGCTTTGAGGGGGAAGTCTTGTCACAACATAGTTCGTTCTTGGAACAATCATGCTCGTCTTGCTATTGTGTGCTTGCGTCATCCGTGTATCTTTCTTGTCTCTGCGTACTTTCCGAATAGATCGGAGAATCGTTCATTGGAGGTGGCTTTTGAGATGCTGAAAACAATCGAAACAACATATCGGAGGTGGAAGGAGGAGTGCAGATACACATGTGAGCTTGTGATTGCAGGGGATTTTAATGTTGAGCTTGCGCCCGACATCGCCTGTTCAGGAGGCACGGTGACTGGAGGCGCTGTGCAGATTCTCGACGGGAGGGGATATGGGAATGATACGGAGGATAGACGGTGGGAGGAGGACATGTGGCGATCTCAGCTGCAGGAGTGGCTATGTCGGATGCGCTTGCTGGCAGTCAATTCTCTCGGCTCGCCGTACTCTCGGCAGCCGACCTTCGTGCATCGTGCGAACAATGCTCGACGCAAGTCTGGGGCGAAGACTATTGCGCCAAAAGTGCTTGACTATCTCATGGTCCCACAATCCTGGGAGGGTGACTTGGTTGAATGCCGAACGGATTGGATCCCAGAGACCCCGACTACCAACTTCTCGGATCACGCCTGTGTCTACGCCGAGTTCCAGATGCAGAACCCTCAGGTCACGAAATATCAAGGCCCCCCTAGCCACCACACAAGCCACAAAGAGTTCCAATCGTATCGGGAGGAGGCCCAATTCCAGGTCCTGGCGGACGTACAGATCCCGACGGTGCCCCCACAACGTATTGCTGGAACGATCGCTGGACATGCGTTACCACTCCTCACGGTGAGGGCCCCCAGGTACTCCAGAGGGCTCCCACCAAGTAGGACTCCTCAACATGCCGACCTGGAGGTACAACTCAGAGAGGCACGTGCTAGGAAGGACAGAGCGTTGGCTCGAGACCTTCGACGTCGCATCAGACCGCTGGCGCGGGAATATCGCCGACGGAAGGTGGAGTGGGAGGCACTACCATCTAGGAAGGGGAGGAGGACACGTGTGACGGAGTTGAGGGTGACGGACACTGGGGGAGGGGATGTGGGTCCTACGACTATGATGACGGAGGACAGGGAACTATGGGCGGAGGAGGTGGAGCGATATGCTGTGCAGAGTATGACTTGTGATGACTCCAGAGCCCGCAATCGGGAGCTTGTGTCCACACTGCGTCGCCATGCATCTCAATCAACAGCCTCTTCGGACAACACACTCACGATCACATACTCTACTATTCTGCAGGCGCGGAGCAGACTCCGAACAGGACGGGCCTGTGGGCCCGACGGCATCTCGGTTGAACTTCTCAAGGCTCTTTCGTGGAGGTCAGTGCGTTCTATTGGTAAGGTTTTCTCTGATATATTCAACGGGCTTCGCCCGACGCCAAGGGAATGGCAGGAAGTATACCTAACACTTATGCCGAAAACGAGTAAACTGGAAACATTGCGACAAACAAGGAACCTGCTTGTTGGAAATACCTTGGCCAAGTGGTATCTCACGTGCGTGACGATTTTACTGGAAAGATGTGTGGAACCCTTCATGAGTGATATGGCGGTCTACGGTTTTACCAGCGGACGGCGTTGCTGGGAGATTTCATCGGCCATGAAATGTATTGCACAGCATGCTTCCACATGGGGGCGAGATCAAACGGCGTGGCTCCTCAGCTGTGACATCGAGCGGGCGTTCGATGCTGTGACGCTGCCGACAGTCTCGAGAGCGATGACGGCCCTGGGGATCAGTGCACGGTTACAGTATGCGTTATTGGAGCCTCTCTCATCTACCTCATGCACGGTGCTGTTTGAAGGAGTGACAATCCCAAATGTGCAATGGGACAGGTCGCTCCGTACTGGGGGTACCGAATCACCTATCGCGTTTACTATTGTCACTATTGCTATGTGGCGGGATGTGATTGCTCGCCTGGACCAGCGCGGTGTCGGAGTCGAGATGCCATGCCATGACGATCACTGCCGGTATGCACGGTGGAATCATGCTCTCTGGGCCGACAATATTTTTCTGGCCGCCAAGTCAGCATCGGAGGCGCAGGTAGCAGCCACTGCCTTCACTACTGCTCTCAGGGATTGGGGGATGGAGTGGAAGGAGGAGAGTTTAGAAATGATGGTGTGTGGTACTCAGTACACTGATACGGTCACGGTTCAGATTGGCTCGCGGATTGTACCTTTCAAGCATGTTGAGAGTTTGAATGTGCTGGGATATCAGATTCCCAGAAGTTTCACTGCTATCCACACGGATGTGCAGGAGCGCGTCCAGCAGGCCCGACGGGCGTTCTTTGCGCAGGTGCAGTATTTTACGTGCAGGGCGTTGCCTCTGGTGAAGAAGTTTCGTCGATATCAATCGACTGTGCAGAGCCGCCTTTTATATGCAGCAGAGGCCATCACGATTGACAGTGAGTGTGTGAGGGTTATCCATGCGTTCGAGGGTATGTGTCTTCTGAGAATGTCAGGGAGGAGGAAGCCAGGAGATGTGGGGTGGGAGGTATGGCGGCCAGCTGCACTGACACGTGTCAGGACAATCTTCTGCGATGGGGGTTTCCCATCGGCTGTGCAGATGCTGTGCTGGAAGAGCTGGGGCATGATGCGCTCCACGAGGCAATATTTACTATCTTTGGAGGAGGACAGGACGGCAAGGGCGGAGGTTGAGGTGGAGGGATCAACGACTCAACGTGCTAAACGTGTTCGATTTACGGAGGGACGGGGGGAGGATGTTCCTACTGCGACTATGATGGAGGTGGAGGGGAGGATTACGGATATGGAGAGACGCCTGGAGGATCTATGCACGCAGGTCGCCTGTTCTATTGCCCGCTCACAGCCGATGCCCTCTGGAGAGGGAGCAGCCCAAGCTCTCAGAGACGAGCCACTTGCCGTCTCAAGAGGGAGGAGGGCCTTTCGCGACTCCCGACGTGCACTTATGATGTACAATGTGGGCTGGATCACGGCTCGCGATACAATAACAGAGGTTCTACGACAACACGGCAACAGGGCCTTATCTAGTTCGGGCAAACGGCTTCGTGGAGGCCCTGTGTCTGTGGGCGGACGGTCTTGGCATCTTGGCAGTTCCCATACATTCAGTTCTTTGGGGAAAAGTGGTGGGAGTCTGTACGGGGTGATTGGGTTCAATTCTTGGAGGTATGGAAGCAACTCCTTATACAATACAACAAATCTAAGGTCTATGATTGCTTTGTGGTGTCTTGGAAGGGCTCTCCTAATGGACCCCGAGGCTCCCCTGAGGCTCGAGAGAAGGCCGATGCTGAGATGGTCGACACCGCGACCAACCCTCTGCACCCCAAGTATGACCCCAAAGAGTCCGCCAAGCTTGCAATACGTTATGCGATGATCCAGGAACGTGCGACTGTGTGGGATATATCGTCAGAGGGTTTTGCTGCTGAGTTCAAGGGTGATTCACTACTTATCTGCTCCTGGCTCCAGGGTAAATGGAGATGTGAGAATCGTGGCTACTGCAAGATTGACTGTACCTTTGAGCTCGCTGCGTGTTTCAATCTGAGGCCTGCTGCCTTGGGACGTGAGATATGGAGACACGAATTCAGGGAGGACAATACACGAGCGGATGAATTGACGCATGAGGCCAGATATGGCCGCACATTCTACAGAACTCATTGTTATCTATATCCATTCGAAACTTATCTCGTACCGTTCGCTATCAGGGGAGGCTTTGATGGCGGGGTTGACCAGCAAGGATCAGGATGTGGTTTCTGGCTTCAGATCGGCTTAATCAATACTCAGTGCAATCCCAGTGAGATAGGCATCGCTTCCGCGAGAACCGTGGGCCCCTTCCCTGCTGGGCATGAGTTTGCTGTTTCTAGTGCCGTGCCCCTCGTTTGGAGGGATGTGGCCGAGGCCGCGTGGCTCCTCGAAGGAGCTACAGTCACAGAATGTGAATTGTCGGCAGCCGAAGCGCTGCTCAGCGCTGCCCGTGTGTTGCTGCGGGACCGGTCCTCGCCCAGCTGCACCCAGCTGGGAACGCGAGTCCAAACAAACAAACAAACCTGGTTGACGGTTTACCGCCGGTTCCCAGTTCCGGCGCGGGCTGAAGCTAGTACCTCGTAGCTCTCCGGCATCGATGAGCTAGAGGGATTCCGGCGCGGGATGGAGCTAGTTGGCCTACCCGGCCGGGGCGGACAAATTGGTGACTTTTGGTCAGTTTTGCAAAAATTTGAAAGATGTTTGACCATTTATTTTGAGAAAGCAGATTTATGCGCGTCGCATAGGCATATAAACTCTCCTCTGACAGCAGCTCAGCTCTCCCGATGCATTTTCTCATGAGTTCCATTCCGGGAACTGAGCGAATATGAAAATCGAAAAAATCGAAATGAAGATTTTCGGAAAATCTGTATTTTATGACTCTACTCCGAGCACTTTTACGAGTGTAAGAAGCTCTACGAGGTTCCCGGGTGACTAGGTTGACGGTTCACCGCCGGCGCCAGTAATTCCGGGGCGCTGGAGAGCTAGTTGGCAAGAAAAATCTCGACGGACCTTTTGCTGACCTTTGGTCGGTTGAAAAATTTGTTCTCGAAATTGAACCATTCGTTTGGGCTCTAGTATTTTTTCCCGTGATATCGATCTTATTCACGCTCGCCATCTTGATCTCAGCTTGATCGGGTACCTTTTACTGCCAAAAAGCACACGGGCGGGATTGGCCGTTTCGAGTCATCTTGATGCGCGCTGTCGGTATATTCGACTTAACTCGAGATACAGGACAGCTACAGAGCTGGTAAGCACACCTTCTCGATTCAGAATGATTAAGCGTGTTCATCTGATGCATCCAGAGGTCTGAACTCGGTCTGCTAGCCGAGCTAGGTCCGCAAACCTATTCGTAGTATTCGAGTCATCTTGACAGGCGCTCTCGGTTTTCTGTAATTAACTCGAGCTGTAGGACAGCTACAGAGCTGATACTTACAGGAACGGATTCAGAATCATCAGTCGCGTTTGTCTGTTGAATCCAGAGCTCTGAACTCGGTCTTCTGCCCGATCTAGAATCGCGCAAATATTCGTATTGTTCGAGTCATCTTGAGAGGTGCAGTCGGTTTTGTGCACTTAAATCGGGCTGTATGGGGGGGCTATAGTGCTGGTGGTCACAGGAATCGATTTGGAGACATCAGGCGCGTCCGCCTGTCGAATCCAGAGCTCGGAACTCGGTATGCTGCCCGAACAGGGTCCGCGAAACTATTCGTATTGTTCGAGTCATCCTGAGAGGTGCTCTCGGTTTTCTGTACTCAACTCGGGCTCTAGGGGGGCTGCAGGGCTGTTAATGACAGGAATGTATTCGGAGACATCAGCCGCGTCCGCCCGTCGCATTCAGAGGTCTGAACTCGGTGATACTCGAGCTGGGTTTGCCAAACTATTCGTTTTGTTCGAGTCATCTTGACAGGTGCTGTCGATTTGCGCACGTAACTCGTGCTGTAGGAGAGCTACAGAGCTCGTACAGAAGACAATCCAGAAGCATCGGGGGCGTTCGGCTGTTGCATCGAGAGGTCTGAAATCGCTTGGGCTGAAAAACTACTCGTTCTCTGCATTTTTTCGACATCATATATTGTCAGGAAGCTCTACGAGTCCCCTGGCGGTAAGAAAGGTTGACGGTTTACCGCCGGCGCCCAGTTTGAAAGTTCGTGTTATGAACAGGTATTTTTCCCACCTGTAGCGGATTATGCCGCGTCTGCCAGTTCAAATTTCAGGTTCGTAGCTGCAATATTACTATTAAAAGACTTGAGGGAACCGTCGGCCGTTTCGAGTCATCTTGACACGCGTTGACGGTTTTCTGGACTTAACTAGAGAAAAAAGGCAGCTACAGAGCTGATATTTACAGAAAATAATTCAGAATGATCAGGCGCGTTCGTCTGTTCCATCGAGGGGTCTGAACTCGCTCTGCCAGTCGAGCTAGATCCACGAAGCTATTCGTATTATACGAATAATTTTGACGAGTGCTATCGGTTCCTCTTAACTGCAGATCTAGAAGAGCTAAAGAGCTGGTGCGCATATGAACCGATCCAGTATGACCTGCCGTATTCTTTTCTCGCATCGAGGGGTCCGAACTCGGTCTGGCACCCGAGCTAGGTCCACGAAGCGAAGATGGAAAATGTTTTTAACGCTCGAGAAAGCTTTTTCCGAGTGCTCCGAACAGCGCCGCATGAGAAAAGAGCTCTACGAGGCTCCCGGCGGTTGCCTGGTTGACGGTTTACCGCCGGATCCCAGTACCTCGTAGAGCTCTTCGTCATCGATGAGCTAGAGGAATTCCGGCGCGGGGTGGAGCTAGTTGGCCGACCCGGCCAGAAAAGAAGATGTGACAACTTTGGGTGGGTTTTGCTACGATTTGAAAGATATTTGACAATTCGTTTTAAGAAAGCAGATTTTTCGCACCTGTAAACAACTGTGAGGGCTTCTGCGTCTCAATATGAGCTCTCTAGGCGCACATTTACTATCAAAACACTTGGCGCAATCAACTTCATCTCGACATTTTTTTTTTTTTTTGTTTTTTTTTTTTTTTTTTTTTTTTCCTCTCAGAAATGCCTCCAGAAGCTCTCTCTTCCGACTCTGAGCACTCTCACGCGTGGAAGGAGCTCTACGAGGTTCCCGGCGGTGACCAGGTTGACGGTTCACCGCCGGTGCCAGTGCCTCGTAGATCTCTTCGACATCGATGAGCTAGAGGAATTCTGGCGCGGGATGGAGCTAGTTGGCGGACCCGACCAGAAGAGACAATCTGACAACTTTGGGTCGGTTTTGCTAAGATTTGAAAGATATTTGACAATTCATTTTGAGAAAGCGCATTTTTCGCACCTGTGAACGATTATGAGAGCCTCTGCGTCTTAATATGAGCTCTCTAGGCGCACTTTTACTATCACAACACTTGGAGCAACCAACTTCATGTCGACATGAAAAAAAATCAATTTTACCTTTTTCGAGAAATGCTTCCAGAAGCTCTCTCTTGTGATTCTGAGCTTTCCAACGTGCGAAAGAAGCTCTACGAGGTTTCCGGCGGTGACTAGGTTGACGGTTCACCGCCGGCGCCATTCGCCGACCCGGCCCCGACGGACAATGTGCGAATTTTGGGTCGGTTCGACGAACTTTGTAAGAGATTTGAACATTCGTTTTGAGAACCGGTATTTTTCGCACCTGTAGTGGGTTATTTCGCGTTCGCCAGTCAAATTCTCAGGTCTGTAGGTGCAGTATTACTATCAAAACACTTAGCGGAACCGTCCATGGATAAAAACATAAAAACGTGATTTTTCGAGTTTTTTGGCTCTTGTTCCAGACTCTTTCTGCTTGTCTACCCAGAAGCGTCGTGCGAGAAAAGAGCTCTACGAGGGCCCCGGCGGTGACCTGGTTGACGGTTTACCGCCGGTTTCCAGTGTAAGAGAACCCAGAATCGAAGCAGGGCTGAAGGAGAGCTACGGAGTTGGCACGCACAAAGACTGATGCAGAAGCATTTGGAGCTCTCGTCTGTTGCACCGAGAGGTCTCGATGGAACAGACGAACGCGCCTGCCGAGTTTGGTCTGCAACCATATTCGTACGCGACCGATTTTTTTCGAACTGAAGATGCTGTTTTCTCCTTGGCTGTAGCTGCAGATGAGCTTCAGAGCTCTTTCGCACAGAGATAACTGTAGAGCTTTCCTTAGCCAGTTGTTGCTAGAAGCTTAAGAGTAATTCTGGGGCGCTGGAGAGCTAGTTGGCAAGAAAATCTCGATGATCCTTTTGCTGACTTTTGGTCGGTTGAAAATTTTGTTCTCGAAATTCAACCATTCGTTAGAGCTCTAGTATTTTTTCCCGTGATATTCGATCTCATTTCCGCTCGCCATCTCAATCTCAGCCCGATCGGGTACCTTTTTACTGCCAGAAAGCGTCCAGGCGGGATCGGCTGTTTCGAGTCATCTTGATACGCGCCGTCGGTATCTTGGACTTCACTCGAGATACAGGACAGCTACAGAGTTGGTAAGCACACAGGCGCGTTCGTCTGTTGCATGGGGAAGTCTGAACTCGGTCTGCTAGCCGAGCTAGGTTGCAAACCTATTCGTATTATTCGAGTTATCTTGACAGGCGCTCTCGGTTTTCTGTACTTAACTTGATCTATAGGACAGCTACAGAGCTGATACTTACAGAAACCGATTCAGAATCATCAGTCGTGTTTGTCTGTCGAATCCAGAGCTCTGAACTCGTCTGCTGCCCGATTTAGAATCGCGAAACTATTTGTATTGTTCGAGTCATCTTGAGAGGTGCTGTCGGTTTTCTGCGCTTAACTCGGGCTGTAGGGGGGCTGCAGTGCTGGTGGTCACATGAATCGATTTCAAGACATCAGGCGCGTCCGCCTGTCGAATCTAGAGCTCGGAACTCGGCCTGCTGCCCGAACTAGGTCCGCGATACTATTCGTATTGTTCGAGTCATCCTGAGAGGTGCTGTCGGTTTCCTGCACATTACTCGGGCTGTAGTGCAGCTGCAGGGCTGGTAATTACAGGAATCGATTCGGAGACATCAGACGCGTCCGCCTGTCGCATTCAGAGGTCTGAACTCGGAATGCTCTATCGATGTTGTCTGGATGGGGACTGACCTCACCTGCGTCGGGACAGAATTTGTATAAACATTTCTTCGTGAGGGTAATGCGCGTGCGGATATATTGTCGTGGGAGGCCAGAGGTGGCCAAACTATTACTCGCTGGTTCGCATATGATCAGTTCCTCAGTACTCGTAAGACTGCTCTCCGTGGTGCATTCGATGGGGGTGTCAGTAATGAAGGATGTGGAGGCGGGTGGTGGCTTCAGATTGGTGTAGTAGGTAGTCGTTCCAGCGTGCAGGTTGATTTTCCCATCTCCTCCTCCTCCTTCTCCTCCTCTTCCTCCTGCATCAGCTCGCAGAGCTTCCATTGGCGCGATGTGGCCGAGGAGGCGATGAGCTTGCCTCCAGGTAGCACGGTAACCTGCTGTGAACTAGCTGCCTGCGCTGCCCTGACGAGAGCTGCTGCTAAGGTGGCGTGCGCTCTGCTGCGACCTACCTAAGACGGTGGGGGGCTCAGTTGCACTGTTCCGCCGATTCGGATTTGGATTCTAGTGGCGGACCGCAAACCGCAAAAAAAACCAAGGTTGAAAGTTTCTGAAACTTATCAAGTTGAACGCAGTTCTGATCGACTGTATCCGTGGTTCCTTCGACGGAGGTCGTTCCCAACATGGTGTCGGGTGTGGCTGGGTACTTGATGTGAGGGTTGCTTCTTTCTCTCGTAATTTTCTTCCTCCCTCCTCTATCGTCTGTGGCTGGCGCCGTGTTGCCTCTGAGGCCTTCCTTCTCCCGTCCTCCTGCATTAGCACATCGGCTGAGCTGTCTGCCGCGCGTCGGCTCCTCTCTGCAGGAGTGCTTGTGATTCTGCAAAAGTCAGGCTTCATAGGCATGTGTAGCTCGTAGTCTGGACGTGAGCACTGTCCTGCCATGACTCTACGCAAACGCAAACGCAAAACCAAGGTTGACGGTTTACCGCCGGCTCCCAGTTGAACGATATTTAATACTTCTTTTTAAGAAACCCGATTTTTACTCCCAGCATTAGTGTCTAAACTTTGTTCTGAGATCAGCTCAGCTCTCTTGGGGGAATATTACTATCGGTTCACTCCCAGGAACCGACCTCGTATTAACGTCAAAAAATGCAACAATAAAGATCTCAACTCAAGAAAATCTTCATTCTAGTTCTCTACTTCGGTTATGAGCACTCTTACGCGAGGGAGGAGCTCTGCGAGGTTTCCGGCGGTGACCAGGTTGCTGCTGCCCCTCCTCGGGGAGCTCAGCGGCGACCTGGCCCGTTGGGGGCCTCCTCGAGCCGCATTGTGCGGACAGGTTTCTGTGCATGCACACGTATTGTACTCCACTGTGCATCTTGTGTACGGGCCGTCCAATAACTTCGGGTACTTCGTCGGCTGCGACGACCTCCTCTCCTTGGACCTACAGACGATAGGTGCCAGGTTCTCTGTTGTGCCAAGTGAGACAGCTCCTATCGGGGCAGGTGCATAGGCCGCTTGCTTTGATTGTACTCGCTGCATTTGTTATCTTGTACTTCCAGGCCGCTTGCTTTGTACTTGTTGCATTGTCTGCTTGTACTTCCAGGCCACTTGCGTTTGTACTTGCCGCATTTGTTATCTTGTACGAGTTGCGCTCAGCACGTATCCAATTTTGACTTTGGTTGCAGTCTGAGTATTCTTATTCACTACGCAGTGGGAACCTTCGAGGGGAGGTTGGAATCGTTTCTTTCGTGAGTTTACCGCGGGTTGCTACGACATACTTCGGACTTTGTGTTTGCGTTGACTCTTGCCATGCTGTGTGTGTGTGTCGGGCATGCGCGCATGTTGGTATAAGAGCTCCGCGTGATCTTCTCTTTGTTCGGAATTAGAGTTTTGCATTTGCCCACTCCCGCTCAAAGAGTGGTGGGTGTCTTGCCTGACTCTGTATGCCGCCCGTTTTCCTGCTAGCGACTGGGCCAGACGGCCCGCGCAGTCGACCGCAAATTCGACGTTGTGTTTCACGTGCATGGTCTTTCAGTGGTGCTGAGACGGTAATCGCTATATGTGGTTACTGCATGGTCTCGCATTGCTTTGAAGCGCACTTGCTATTTTAGTTCTCTTAGTGTCGTGTTTGTCTCAGTGGTGTTGAGACGGTAATCGCTGTATAAACCAGTGGTTACTGTGTGGTCTCTCACTGCTTCTATTCTCAGTGGAGTTGAGACGGTAATCGCTGTATAAACCAGTGGTTACTGTATGGTCTCTCACTGCTTCTTGCTTTGCTGTTTGTACAGCTCTGCATCTTCTTGTTTTCTTGTTGTTTTCTTGCATATTGGCAGTCTTGTGCATCTCTGTACAGCTTCGCTGTTTGATGCATTTCTGCTTCAATCTTTGCAGTTTCGCTGTCTTCATGTACAGCTTCGCTGTTTAGATTCTTTGTGTCTAGGCCTGCTCCCGTGGGAGCTCGAACCGGCCTTCGCAAAAGACCGCAAAAATACCAGGTTGTCGGTTCGCCGCCGGCGCCAGTTGGTCGACCCAGCCCTGGCGGACAATGTGGTAACTTTGGGTCGGTTTTGCTAAGATGTGAACGATATTTAACAATTCATCTTAAGAAACCAGATTTTTACTGCCAGCATTAGTGTCTGAACTTCGTTCTGAGATCAGCTCAGCTCTCTTGAGGGAGTATTACTATCGGTTCACTCCCAGGAACCGACCTCGTATTAACATCAAACAATGCAAAAATACAGATTTTAAGAAAATCTTCATTGTAGTTCTCTACTTCGATTATGAGCACTCTTACGCGAGGGAGGAGCTCCGCGAGGTTTCCGGCGGTGACCAGGTTGACGGTTCACCGCCGGCGCCAGTTGGCAGACCCGACCTAAAGAGACAATGTGACGACTTGGGGTCGGTTTTGGTATCTTTGTGCAAGATTTGAAAATTCATTTTCAGAAAACAGATTTTTCTCACACACAGTGAGCTATGGCGTATCTGCTGGTAAAATTTTAAGGACTCTAGAAGCAATATTATTATCAAAGGATCTGCGGGGACCGAGCCTGTGTTTGAAACCAAAAATGAATTTTCATGTTTTCTTCACACTTGATAGAGATTTGACTCGTCATATTGCGAAATCAGATTTTCATTCCCTGCATTCGTCTATGCGCTTCATTCTGAAAGCAGCTCAGCTCTATAGTTTTTTTTTTTTTTTTTTTTTTTTTTTTTTTTTTTTTTTTTTTTTTTGTTATATATATATATATATATATATATATATTTATATATATATATATATAATATATATATATATATATGTATATGAAATATTTGTTCACTTGGAGGAACCGACTTTCTGTTGACATGAAAAAATCCAAAATTTAAGATTTTGGAAAATTTTCCGCGAAGTTCTCTGCTTCCATTCTGAGCACTCTTACGCGTGCAAGGAGCTCTACGAGGTTCCCGGCGGTGACCAGGTTGCTGCTGTCTCTCCTCGGGGAGCTCAGCGGCGACCTGGCCCGTTGGGGGCCCTCTCGAGCCGCGTTGTGCGGACAGGTTTCTGTGCATACACACGTATTGTACTCCACTGTACATCTTGTGTACGGGCCGTCCAATAACTTCGGGTACTTCGTCGGCTGCGACGACCTCCTCTCCTTGGACCTACAGACGATAGGTGCCAGGTTCTCTGTTGTGCCAAGTGAGACAGCTCCTATCGGGGCAGGTGCATAGGCCGCTTGCTTTGATTGTACTCGCTGCATTTGCTATCTTGTACTTCCAGGCCGCTTGCTTTGTACTTGTTGCATTGTCTGCTTGTACTTCCAGGCCGCTTGCGTTTGTACTTGACGCATTTGTTCTCTTGTACGAGTTGCTCTCAGCACGTATCCAATTTTGACTTTGGTTGCAGTCTGAGTACTCTTATTCACTACGCAGTGGGAACCTTCGAGGGGAGGTTGGAATCGTTTCTTTCGTGAGTTTACCGCGGGTTGTTACGACATACTTCGGACTTTGTGTTTGCGTTGACTCTTGCCATGGTGTGTGTGTGTCGGGCATGCGCGCGTGTTGGTATAAGAGCTCCGCGTGATCTTCACTTTGTTCGGAATAAGAGTTTTGCATTTGCGCACTTCCCCTCAAAGAGTGGTGGGTGTCTTGCCGGACTCTGTATGCCGCCCGTTTTCCTGCTAGCGACTGGGCCAGGCGGCCCGCACAGTCGACCGCAAATTCGATGCGTGGTCTTTCAGTTGTGCTGAGACGGTAATCGCTATATGTGGTTACTGCATGGTCTTTCATTGCTTTGAAGCGCGCTCGCTATTTTAGTTCTCTTAGTTTCGTGTTTGTCTCAGTGGTGTTGAGACGGTAATCGCTGTATAAACCAGTGGTTACTGTGTGGTCTCTCAATGCTGTTATTCTCAGTGGTGTTGAGACGGTAATCGCTGTATAAACCAGTGGTGACTGTATGGTCTCTCACTGCTTCTTGCTTTGCTGTTTGTAAAGCTCTGCATCTTCTTACTTTTCTTGTTGTATTCTCGTGTATTGGCAGTCTTGTGCATCTCTGTGCAGCTTCGCTGCTTGATGCATTTCTGCTTCAGTCTTTGCAGTTTCGCTGTCTTCTTGTACAGCTTCGCTGTTTAGATTCTTTGTGTCTAGGCCTGCTCCCGTGGGAGCTCGAACTGGCCTTCGCAAAAGACCGCAAAAATACCAGGTTGACGGTTCACCGCCGGCGCCAGTACCTCGTATAGCTCTTCGTTTATCGATGAGCTAGAGGAATTCCCGCGCTGGGTGCATCTAGTTGGCCCACCCGGCCCGGGCGGACAATGTGGTAACTTTGGGTCGGTTTTGCTAGTGCCTCGTAGAGCTCTTCGGCATCGATGAGCTAGAGGAATTCCGGCGCGGGGTGCAGCTAGTTGGCGAACCCAGGCGGTCAATGTGATGACCTGGGGTCGGTTTTTCGAAGATTGTGAGAGATTTTGACATTCGTTTTGAGAGCCGGTATTTTCCGCACTCGTAGTGGATTATGCCGCGTCTGTCAGTGAAATCCTCAGGCCCGTAGCTGCAGTATTACTATGGAAGCACTTGGCGGAACCGACGTTGGATGAAAACTAAAAAACGTGTCTTTCGAGTTTTTCAGCTCAGGCTTGAGGGAGCTCCTTCTATGTGTTCCGAGAAGCGCCGCGCGAGAAAAGAGCTCCACGAGGCTCCCGGCGGTAATCTGGTTGACGGTTTACCGCCGGCTCCCAGTATTTGAAAAATATTTGACCATTCATTTTGAGAATCCGGATTTTTACGCGAAGCATTTGCATATAAGCTTTGTTCTCAGAGCAGCTGAGCTCCGCCGAGGAAGTTTTACTTTCGGTTCACTTCCCGGACCCAACCGCGTATTGACATCAAAAAAGTGCAAAAATAAAGATTTGAAGAAAATCTTCAGCGAAGTTCTCTGCTTCGATTCTGAGCACTCGTACGCGCGCAAGGATCTCTACGAGGTTCTCGGCGGTGACCAGGTTGACGGTTCACCGCCGGCGCCAGTTCCGGCGCGCTGGGAAGCTAGTTGGCAAGAAAAATCTGGACGGACTTTTTGGTGAATTTTGCTCGGTTGAAAATTTGGTTGTCGAAATTCAACAAGTTTTTAGAGTTCTAGTATTTTCTCCCGTGATATTCGATCTTATTCCCGCTCGCCGTCTTAATCTCAGCTCGATCGGGTACTTATTACTGCCAAAAAGCGTCCGGGCGGGATCGGCTGTTTCGAGTCATCTTTACAGGTGCTGTCGGTTTTCTGTACTTAGCTCGAGCTGTAGGAGAGCTACAGAGCTGGTGCGCACACGTTATCGACTGAGAATCATCAGGCGCGTTCGTCTGAAGCATCCAGAGGTCTGAACTCGGTCTGCTACTCGAGCTAGGTCCGCGAAACTATTGGCTGTTTCGAATCATCTTGATAGGTGCTGCCAGTTTTCTGTACTCAACTCGAGCTCCAGGAGCGCTTCAGAGCTGGTACGCACACGTAATCGATTCAGAATAAGCAGGAGCGTTCGTCTGAATCATTTAGAGGTCTGGACTCGGTCTGCTACTCGAGCTAGGTCCGCGAAACTGTTAGCTGTTTCGAGTCATCTTGACAGGTGCTGTTGGTTTTCTGTACTTAACTCGAACTGTAGTAGAGCTACACGGAGCTGGTACGCACGTAATCGATTCAGAAGTATCGGACGCGTTCGTCTGAAGCATCTAGAGGTCTGAACTCGACCTCCTACCCAAACTAGGTCCGCGAAGCTATTCGTATTCTACCGATTTCTTTCGAGATGATGGTGAGTTTCTTCACTTGACTCGAGCTGCATGTGAGCTTGAGAGCTCTTCGGCACAGCAATCGGGAGGAAACCATCAAACGCGCTAGTCTGAAGTATCTAGACGCCTGGATTGGGTCTGGTATGAGCGCAGAAACTGAGCAACTAGTCATACTCTGCTATGTTTCTGGTGATTGAATGGTTTTCTTGACTGAACTCGAGGTTCAGATGATATCCAGAGCTCTCAGGTACAGCAATCGGGAGAGAATCATCAGGCACGCTATTTGAAAGTATCTAGACGCCTGAACTCAGTCTGCTATCAGCGCTCGGGTTGAACAACTACTCGTACTCTGCCACTTTCTTGGAGATGGTATTGGTTTTCTTGGTTTTACTCGTGTTGCAGATGAGCTACAGCAATGGGAAGGGAATCGTCAGGGGCGCTCGTTCAATGTATCTAGACGCTTGAAATTCAGTCTGCGATCATCGCTCGGGCTAAAAAACTATCCGTTCTCTCCTAATTCTCTGGAGATGGTATATGGCAAGGAAGCTCAACGAGTCTCCCAGCGGTAGCCAAGGTTGACGGTTTACCGCCGGCGCCCAGTCCTTTTACGTCCCCCTATCTCCTTCGGCCTCCTCCTGCCTCGTCCTACCTCCTCCTACCTCCCACCTCTTCCTACCTTCTCCTTCCCCCTCATCCCTGATCGTGTCCCTTCCTCCCCCCCCCACCCCCCCTACTTCCCCTTGCATGTTTCTACCGCCCCGTGCCTCCTCTTACCTTGGTCGGGCGAGGTGAGAGGTGTGAATCGGTCGGAGGAGGTGGGGTGGGGGCGCATGCTCCCCCCCCCCCCTCCTCCCTCTTCCCCCCCCCCTTCTCCCCCCCCTCCTCCTCCCCCCCCCGCCCTCATCATCCGAATCGTCGTCGTCCTCCTCCTCCTCCCAGCCAACTGGCCAGCGGACCTGCCAGCCGGCCGGCAAGCCAGCCAGCCCAACTGCCAGCCAGCCCGCCTGCCAGCCAGCCGGCCAGGAAATCAGCCAACCCACAGACGAGCCAGCTAGCCCGCTGGCCAGCCGACCAGCCGGCTAACCAATCAACCGAGCAGACGTCCGGAGACCGTTGGGCCATCCAACCAACTGGCCAGCCGGCCAACCTGCTAACCCAGCCAGCGGGCCCAACGGCCAACCAGCCAGCAAGCTTAACTCGTAGAGCTTCCCTTAGTAACTCGTAGAGCTTCCCTTAGCTAGTTGCTGGAAGCTTAAGAGTAATTCCGGCGCGCTGGAGGGCTAGTTGGCAAGAAAAATCTCGACGGACTCTTTGCTGATTTCTGCTCGGTTGAAAATTATGTCTTCAAAATCTCCTCCATTCGTTTGAGCTCTAGTATGTCTTCTCGTGATATTCGATCTGATTCCCGCTCGCCGTCTCAATCTCAGCTCGATCGGGTACCTATTACTGCCAAAAAGCAACTTGGTGGGATCGTCTGTTTCGAGTCATCTTGACAGGTGCTCTCGGTTTTCTGTACTTAGCTCGAGCTGTAGGAGAGCTACAGAGCTGGTACGCACACGTAATCGATTCGGAATCATCAGGCACGTTCGTCTGAAGCACCTAGAGGTCTGAACTCGGTCTGCTACTCGAGCTAGGTCCGCCAAACTATTAGTATTCTACAGTTTTGCCGAGATGATGATGAGTTTCTTCATTCAACTCGATCTGCAGATGAGCTTTAGGGCTCCTCGGCACAGCAATCGGAAGAAAATCATCAGGCGCGCTGGTCTGAAGTATCTACACGCTTGAAATGGGTCTTTTATGAGCGCAGCAGCCGAACAACTAGTCATATTCTGCTATATTTCTGGTGATGGACTTGGTTTTTCTTGACTTAACTCGAGCTGCAGATAAGCTTCAGAGCTCTCAGGCACAGCAATCGGGAGAGAATCATCAGGCGCGCTATTTGAAAGTATCTAGACGCCTGAACTGAGTCTTCTATCAGCGCTCGTGCTGAACAGCTACTCGTACTCTGCTAATTTCTTGGAGATGGTATTGGTTTTCTTGGTTTTACTCGTGCTGCAGATGAGCTACAGAGCTGTCCAGCGCATCGATGGGAAGCAAATCATCAGGGGCACTAGTTAAATGTATGTAGACGCCTGCAATCAGTCTGCTATCAGCGCTCGGGCTGAAAAATTATTCGTTCTCTGCTAATTCTTTGGAGATGGTATATGGCAAGGAAGCTCTACGAGTCTCCCGGCGGTAACCAAGGTTGACGGCTTGCCGCCCGCCGGCGCCCAGTTAGTCACTCGTAGAGTTTCCCTTAGCTAGTTGCTGGAAGCTTGAGAGTAATTCCGTCGCGCTGGGGAGCTAGTTGGCAAGAAAAAATTCGACGGACTTTTTGATGACTTTTGCTCGGTTGAAAATGATGTTCTCGAAATTCAACATTTCGTTAGAGCTCTAGTATTTCTTCCCGTGATATTCGATCTTATTCCCGCTCGCCGTCTGAATCTCAGCTCCATCGGGTACTTATTATTGCCAAAAAGCACTGTGGCGGGATCGGCTGTTTCGAGTCATCTTGACAGCTGCTGTCGGTTTTCTGTACTTAACTCGAGCTGTAGGATGGCTACAGAGCTGGTGCGCACGCGTAATCGATTTAGAATCACCAGGCGCGTTCGTCTGAAGCATCTAGAGGTCTGAACTCGGTCTGCTACTCGAGCTAGGTCTGCGAAACTATTGGCTGCTTCGAATCATCTTGACAGGCGCTGTCGGCTTTCTGTACTTAACTCGAGCTGCAGGAGAGCTAGAGAGCTGGTGCGCACACTTAATCGATTCAGAATCATCAGGCGCGTTCGTCTGAAGCATCTAGAGGTCTGAACTCGGTCTGCTACTCGAGCTAGGTCTGCGAAGCTATTAGCTGTTTCGCGTCATCTTGACAAGTGCGGTCGGTTTTCTGAACCTAACTCGAGCTGTAGGAGATCTACAGAGCTGATGCGCACACGTAATCGATTCAGAATCATCAGGCGCGTTCGTCTGAAGCATCCAGAGGTCTTAACTCGATCTGTTACTCGAGCTAGGTCCGCGAAATTATTTGTATTCTACCGATTTTTCCGAGATGATGGTGAGTTTCTTCACTGAACTCAGCTGCAGATGAGCTTGAGAGCTCTTCGGCGCAGAAATCGGAAGAGAATAATCGGGCGCGCTAGACTGAAGTATCTAGACTCTTGGACTGGGTCTGTTATGAGCGCAGATGCCGGACAACTGGTCATACTCTGTGTATTTTTCGGGTGATTGAATTGGTTTTCTTGACCGAACTCGAGCTACAGATGAGCTGTCTTCGGCACAGCAATCGGAAGATAATCAGGCGCGCTATTTGCACGTATCTAGGCGCCTGAACTCAGTCTGCTATCAGCGCTCGGGCTGAACAGCTATTCGTACTTTGCTAATTTCTTGGAGATGGTATTGGTTGTCTTGGTTTTAATCGTGCTGCAGATGAGCTACAGAGCTGTCCAGCACATCAATGGAAGGGAATCATCAGGGGCGCTAGTTCAATGTATCTAGACGCCTGAAATCAGTCTGCTGTCAGCGCTCGGGCTGAAAACCATTTGTTCTCTGCTAATTCTTTGGAGATGGTATATAGCAAGGAAGCTCTACGAGTTTCCCGGCGGTAACCAAGTTTGACGGTTTACCGCCGGCGCCCAGCTGCTGGAAGCTTAAGAGTATTTCCGGCGCGCTGGGGAGCTAGTTGGCAAGACAAATCTCGACGGACTTTTTGATGACTTCTGCTCGGTTGAGAATTATGTTCTCGAAATTCAACAATTCGTCAGAGCTCTAGTATTTTTCCCGTGATATTCGATCCTATTCCCGCTCGCCATCTCAATCTCAGCTCGATCGGGTACCTGTTACTGCCAGAAAGCACTCCGGCGGGATCGGCTGTTTCGAGTCATCTTGACAGGTGCTGTCGGTTTCCCGTACTTAACTCGAGCTGTAGGAGAGCTACAGAGCTGGTACGCCACGTAATCGATTCAGAATCATCAGGCGCGCTCTCCTGAAGCATCTAGAGATCTGAGCTCGGACTGCTACTCGAGCTAGGTCCGCGAAACTATTCGTATTCGACCGATTTTCTTCGAGATGATGGTGAGTTTCTTCATGTAACTCGAGCTGCATGCAGATGAGCTTCAGAGCTCTTCGGCACAGCAATCGAAAGGGAATTATCAGGCGCGCTAGTCTGAAGCATCTAGACGCTTGGATTGGGTCTGTTATGAGCGCAGAAGCCGATAAACTAGTCATGCTCTGCTTTTTTTTTCTCGTGTTGGAATTGCTTTTCTTGACTGAACTCGAGGTGGGGATGAGCTCCAGAGCTCTTAGGCACAGTAATCGGAAGATAATCATAAGGCGCGCTATTTGAAATATGTAGACACCTGAACTCCGTCTGCTACCAGCGCTCCGGCTGAACAACTATTCGTATTCTGTTAATTTCTTGGGTTATGGTATTGGTTTTCTTGGTTTCCCTCGTGCTGCAGATGAGCTATAGAGCTGTTCAGCACAGCAATGGAAGGGAATCATCAGGGGCGCTAGTTAAATGTATCTAGACGCCTGAAATCAGTCTGCTATCAGCGCTCGGGCTCAAAAGCTAGTTGTTCTCTGCTAATTCTTTGGAGATGGATGGCAAGGGAGCTCTACGAGTTTCCCGGCGGTGACCAAGGTTGACGGTTTACCGCCGGCGCCCAGTGCAAGTAACTCGTAGAGCTTCCCTTAGCGTTGCTGGAAGCTTACGAGTAATTCCGGGGCGCTGGATGGGCTAGTTGGCAAGAGAAATCTCGACGGACCTTTTGCTGACTCTTGCTCGGTAACTAAACATGTTCTCGGAATCCAATTATTCGTTAGAGCTCTAGTATTTTTTCCCGTGATATTCGATCTTATTTCCGCTCGCCGTCTGAATCTCAGCTCGATCGGGTACTTACTACTGCCAAACAGCGTCCGGGCGGGATGGGCTGTTTCGAGTCATCTCGACAGGTGCTGTCGGTATTCTGTACGTACCTGGAGTTGTAGGAGAGCTACAAAGCTGGTGCGCACACGTAATCGATTCAGAATCATCAGGCGCGTTCGTCTGAAGCATCCAGAGGTCTGAACTCGGTCTGCTGCTCGAGCTAGGACCGCGGAACTACTCGTACACTACCGATTTGTTTGACATGTGCTGTCGGTTTTCTGAACCTAACTGGAGCTGTAGGAGATCTACAGAGCTGATGCGCACACGTGATCGATTCAGAATCATCCGGCGCGTTCGTCTGAAGCATCCAGAGGTCTGAACCTTGTCTGCTACTCCAGCTAGGTCCGCGAAACTGTTCGTACACCACCGATTTTTTTGACATGTGCTGTCGGTTTTCTGAACTTCGCTTTAGCTGAAGGAGAGCTACAGAGCTGGTACGCACACATAATCGATTCAGAATCATCAGGCTCGTTCGTCTCCAGCATCTAGAGGTCTGAACTCGGTCTATGAAGCGAGCTAGGTCCGCAAAACTATTCGTATTCTACCGATTTTCTTTTACATATGATGTTGGTTTTCTGTGCTTAACTCGCGCTGCAGGAGAGCTACGTAGCTGGTTCCCACACGTAATCGATTCAGAATCATCAGGCGCGTTCGTCTGAAGTATCTAGAGGTCTGAACTCGATTTTCTACTCGAGCTAGGTTTGCTGAACTATTCGTGAACTACCGATTTTTGCCGAGATGGTGATGCGTTTCTCCACTTCACTCGAGCTGCAGATGAGCTAGAGAGCTTTTTGGCACAGCAATTGGAAGAAGAACATCAGGCACGCTAGTCTGAAGTATCTAGACGCTTTGATTGGGTCTGTTGAAATCAGTCTGCTATCAGCGCTACGGCTGAAAAACTATTCGTTCTCTGCTAATTCAGTGGAGATGATGCATGGCAAGAAAGCTCTGCGAGTCTCCCGGCGGTAACCAAGGTTGACGGTTTACCGCCGGCGCCCAGTAAGCGCAAGAAGCCCCACGAAGGCCCAGAAGCCAACCATGAGGAATCCATAGGAATCCGCATCGGATCCCTGCAGGAATCCATAGGGATTCATGGGAATCCCAGAGAAAACCATAGGCATCCCCATAGGAATCCGTAGGATCCACTATAGGAGTTCATAATAACTCGTAGAGCTTCCCTTAGCTAGTTGCTGGAAGCTTACGAGTCATTCCGGGGCGCTGGAGGGCTAGTTGGCAAGAAAAATCTCGACGGACCTTTTGCTGATTTTTGCTCGGTTGAAAATTATGTTCTCCACATTCAACCATTCGTTAGAGATCTAGTATGTTTTCCCGTGATATTCGATCTTATTCCCGCTCGCCGTCTGAATCTCCGCTCGATCGGGTACTTTTTACTGCCAAAAGGCGTCCGTGCGGGATTGGCTGTTTCGAGTCATCTTGACAGGTGCTGTCAGTTTTCTGTATTTAACTCGAGCTGTCAGAGAGCTACAGAGCTGGTGCGCACACGTAGTCGATTCAGAATCATCAGGCGCGTTCGTCTGAAGCATCCAGAGGTCTGAACTCGGTCTGCTACTCGAGCTAGGTCCGCGAAGCTATTTGTACACCACCGATTTTTTTTATATGTGCTGTCGGTTTTCGGAACTTCACTCGAGCTGTAGGAGAGCTACAGAGCTGGTGCGCACACGTAATCGATTCAGAATCACCAGGCGCGCTAGTCTGAAGCATCTAGAGGTCTGAACTCGGTCTGCTACTCGAGCTAGGACCGCGTAACTATTCGTATTCTACATTTTTTTGACATGAGCTGTCGGTTTTCTGTACTCAACTCGATCTTGAGGAGAGCTACAGAGCTGGTGCGCACACGTAATCGATTCAGAATCATCGGGCGCGTTCGTCTGAGGCATCTAGAGGTCTGAACTCGGTCTGCTACGCGAGCTAGGTCCGCAAAACTATTCGTATTCTACCGATTTCCTTGACATGCGCTGTTGGTTTTCTGTACTTAACTCGCGCTGCAGGAGAGCTACAGAGATGGTACGCACACGTAATCGATTCAGCAACATCAGGCGTGCTAGTCTAAAGGATCTAGAGGTCTGTAATTGGTCTGCTACTCGAGCTAGCTTTGGACAACTATTTGTAAACTACAGTATTTTTGAGATGTTGATGCGTTTCTCCACTTAACTCGAGCTGCAGATGAGCTAGAGAGCTCTTCGGCACAACAATCGGAAGGAAAACATCAGGCGCGCCTGTCTGAAGTATCCAGACGCTTGGATTGGGTCTGTTATGAGAGAAGCCGGACAACAAGTCATACTCTGTTTTTTTTTCTTGTGATGGAATTGGTTTTCTTGACTTCACCCGGGCTGCAGATGGGCTCCAGAGCTCTTAGGCGCAGCAATCGGACGAGAATCAGCAGGCGCGCTATTTGAAAGTATCTGAACTTCTGGTCTCAGTCTGCGATCAGCGCTCGGGCTGAACAACTATTTGTACTCTGATAATTTTGGCGATGGTATTGATTTCCTTGGTTTTCTTGTGCTGCAGATAAGCTACAGCTGTGGAGCACAGCAATGAGAAGGGAATCATCAGGGGCGCTAGTCACATGTATCTGGGCGCCTGAAATCAGTCTGCTATCAGCGCTCTGGCTGAACAAATATTCTTTCTCTGCTAATTCTTTGGAGATGATGCGCGGCAAGGAAGCTCCACGAGTCTCCCGGCGGTAGCCAAGGTTGACGGCTTATCGCCGGCGCCCAGTTGGAATGCATGGGAATCCGAAAGAAATCCCCATCGGAATCCGTAGAACCCGGCATCAGAATCCATAGAAATCCTGGGAATCCGGAAGAATCCCGAAGAGAAATTCCGGCGCGGGGTGCAGCTAGTTGGCCAACTCGGCCCGGGCGGACAATGTGATGACTTGGGGTCGGTTTTTCGAAGATTATAAGAGATTTTGAAATTCGTTTCAAGAACCGGTATTTTTCGCACCTGTAATGGGTTCCTCCGCGCGTGCCAGTGGAATCTCAGGTCCGTAGCTGGAGTATTACTATCAAATCACTGGGGGGGGGCCGACTTTGGATTCACACCGAGAAACGTTTTATAATATTTATATATACATAAATGATTGAAGCACATTATTATTATTCTTATTTTTATCATTATTATTGTTGTTGTTGTTATTGTTATTATTATTATTATTATTATTATTATTATTATATATATATATAGTTTTTTAGTTCAAGCGTAAGAAATATCCCCCATGTTTTCCGCGCCTTGCGAGAAACGAGCTCTCCGAGGTTCCCAGCGGAACCTGGTTGACGGTTTACCGCCGGCTCCCACTGTCGGTTCGTGCTCTTGGAGGGGTTTGGGCGCCACTGAGCCCGGAACTGGAAATGGTCTCGTTGTCGTCGTCCCCCTCCTCCTCCTGCTCCTCCTCCTCCTCCTCCTCCTCTCGTTGTCCTCGTACTCCTTCTGCTTCTAGCCAAACGCGTTCTGATGCTCGCGGGCCACTGTGGTGCTCGCGGGCGCGCGCTCTGTCTCATTCGAGCAGAGGGTCTCAGATTCGCAGCCTGGTGGCCTCAAATCAGTGGTCGTCGGATATTGACTGCAACACGTGCGTTTGTGCGCATCATCGTGTGCGTAAGATCGACAGCAACCGTCCAAGCAGGCCCGTGTCCGGGGCTGGCCTGCCAGGAGCATCGCGGGGACACGGGAGGGAATATCCTGAAGGACGCAGCGTGAGTCGGCCACCGCGCGCCGACGAGAAGGAGCGGGCAGGGAAGGAGGAGGGGGAGAGGGACGAGGAGGAGGAGGAGGAGGGGAAGGAGGTGTGAACATGTGAGCATTCAGGTGACTGGGGAGTGAAGGTGTCCCCGTTACCGTTTGGCTCAAGTATTTAACGGCTGAAGCTACCGAGACTTGCTTCGCCGTGCTGAGGTAAAAAGGTGACCGATCGTCATCGCTGTCACCGAGCTCCCGTGCAGAACCCTCCTCGGGGTTTTGCATGGTAGCGGAGCGCGGTTGCCATGGCGGCGGCGGCGGCCGCTGCAGCTAGGCCCGCGCAGGGCGACCCGCCGGTCAACCTTGACGTGCCGGCGGACAGAGATGCATGGGTCAACGTGGGCCCTAACCGCTTCAACGACCTGTGCGAGCAGGCGTGCCTGAACGGGGACTTCAGTTACGTTCAGACGGCGTTACTTGCAAATCATTATGGCCTTGCGACGTTCATTAACGAGCGAGTAACACAGGACCGAAGGGAAGTATCGAACGTTGAGGCATTTCAAATGTTACAGAGTGCTCAGAAGACCAACAGCATGTTGTTAGCGATAACGAAGAGAAACGCTGCGCTTGAAAGGGATGCTCGCAGATTGGTAGAAAGAGTTACCGAGTTGGAGACCAACAGCGAAGTACAAGAAAAAATAATTGAAAAGTTTGGTCAGCTTTCGGAAGCAATCAAAGGCGGAAGCGGAAGTAAGCACGGGAGCGGTAAACCGATAAGCGAGTACAAAGCATTACAGGCGTTAAAGAACTTCAGTGGAGAAAGAGCAAAGTTCAGAGACTGGAGCGACAAGTTCTTAAACGCGCTTGCCCAAGTAAAACCGAGTTACCGACCGGCGCTGAAAATGTTGAACAAGAAGTTGGAGACACTTGACGGAGTTGTCCCAGAGGAAGATGATGATGATATCATACGCATAATGAACGGTCGGTTAACAGCAAGCGAATACTTAAAGGCAAAGCAAGCTAAACAAGCAGAGGATGACAACAAAGGAGATTATGAGTTTACCGAGGGAGACAAAACTCAAATGGAGGAAGACTTATGGTACATCCTTAACGGAAAGCTTGAAGGTGCAGATGCAAGGGGAAAATTAAAGGGACTCATGGATGGTGACGGAATTATGGCTTGGCAAAAGGTTTACAAATTGTACTCGGTTGTTACCGGGGCGACCCTTCCCTCAAAGATGACGCGCGCTATGAACCCTGAGCCGCCCAAGAAAATTACCGATACCGTTGCCCGACTTGAGGAGTGGAGCGCGTTAGCGGAAAATCTTGAAAAGTATGGCAAAGATTACTCACTGCCCCTCCCCTTTAAGGTTACCGCGCTCAGGGCAATAATGGTGCACGCGAATGATTGGTTTGACGAGTGGCAGCAGGCGTGTTGGCGAACGCCTGACGCACTTAACATTGATTCGTTCCAAAAGTTATACTCCAAGTGTGAAGATTGGGCGCGTAAAAAGAAACTTGACTCAGACACCAACAAATAAAGATGCGATGGACATTGGAAATATTAACGAGACGAGTCAAGGGTCCGAAAATGTCTGGGATCAGACAGGATGGGTTGACGAAGATGGAAACTGGTGGCCAGAGGGCGGATCTTGGAGTTACGGGTCCTGGGCTAATGAAAGTGAAACTGGAGATCATGAGGAAGTCGACGCCGTAAACCAGGGTAAAGGCAAAGGCTCAGGCCCCAAATGTTACAATGGCGGAGGCATGGGTCATTTAGCCAGGAACTGCACAAAGCCTAAACAGTTCACGAAAGGAGGCAAAGGTGGCAAAGGCGGCAAAGGCAAAGGTTACCGTGCCACCTATGGATCTTACATGAAAGGTAAGATTGGAGGTAAACAAGGTGGTAAAGGTGGCGGCTCGTGGGGTGGAAGTTACGGTGGCCAAGGAAGATTTACCCCCCACAGCGAGCGTGAATGTTACAAGTGTGGCGCTAAAGGGCACGTTGCCGTTAACTGCCCAGGTCCCAAGAAGACCGCCAGCGAAGTTGAGCAAGAGAGACCAACGGTAGACGCGGAAAGTGAACAAACCACCTCGTTTGGCCAACCGCAGCATGTGCTCAGTGTTGAGATGAATGATGAAGTGAACGTGCCACCGGAACCGCCCACGGCTGAGGATATTAACGGACAGTGGGCACTGCCCTCGCATTCCAGAAAGAAAATGGCGCGTAAAATCGCAGTGGACCTGAGAAAAGCTTTCCAGGAGCATCAGTGTAACGGGAACTGCAATCATGTAAATCAGTGGGGCCAGAGGATAAGTAAAAGCATAAAGCAGGAAAAGAGTTGGTTTGAGAAATGTTGAGAAATCGGGTTAATCGAAATGCGAGATTGTGACCCAGAAATTAACGCGGTGCCACCTCAGAGTGCAACGCACGAAACAATCGTGGTTACCGTGGACTCTGGAGCGTACAACACGGTGGGACCCCCAAGAATAGGCACCTACTTCCCCATTAAACAGACAGATGCGTCAAAGCAGGGAAGACACTACAGCGCGGCAAACGGAACGACGATAAAGAATTACGGGCAGCGAGTAGTAACCGGCAAGAATGAACGTGGAAACTCAGTCAGCATGCCAATTCAAGTGGCGGAAGTCAACAAAGTTCTGGGATCTGTCAGAGAGATGGTAAACGCTGGAAACAGAGTTGTATTCGACAAGGACCTTAACGGGAAATCCCTGAGTCGTATTATGAATAAGGCCACGGGTAAATGCACGACCATCCACGAGAAGAACGGCACGTTCCAGTTTAGCATCATGGTGCCGAAGGGACCGGTGGAGGCTGTCGAGCCCAAGAGTGAGGTAAACGCAGCTGAGGGTTTTCCGCGGCCGGGAACCCTCGAGGCGGACCTGTTCTACTAAGCCCCTCATTACCCGTAAGACCAAGCGAAAACTTAAACGTCTTTAACACCGAAGAAGGCGAAGGGACTGAAAGTGGGGGCAGCGAAAGTGAGTTGAGTAACGTAGAAGACGTGTTTGTGAGTGACGAAGCAGAGTTACCGGAGAAAGTTTACTGTGACATGAGACCGTCAAAGGAGGAGGTTGAGGCGCGCAATGCAACGCATTTGCCTTACCGAAGTTGGTGCCCACATTGCGTTAGGGGCAAGGCGCGTAGGCGCAATCACAGGAGACGTAAAAGGAAAAGGAGCGGAGGTGTACCAGTAATTTCAATGGATTACATGTGGCTTAAAGGAAGAAAGGAAGAAGGCGAAAGTGCGAACAATGGTAACCCAATTCTGGTCATGCATTGCAGGGAAACCAAGTTAACGTGGGGCCGAGTGTTGTTGAAGAAAGGGGTGGATCCATACTCAGTAAAGGTGGGATGTGACATGATCGGCTTTACCGGACATAAGAAGGTTATACTTAAAAGTGATGGAGAAGCGGCAATTACGGCGCTGGCCAACATGATTAAAGCGTCGAGTGACCTTGACATGGGTGTTGAAGTCAGTCCTGTAGGCGATTCAAAGGCCAACGGTGAAATTGAGAGAGCTGTTAGAACGGTGCAAGGACAAGTCAGGACATTAAAGAGCGCCTTGGATGCCAATTACAAGACCGAGTTTAGTGAACGCCATACGATTATACCATGGATGGTAAGTTATGCGTCTTCTCTGATTAACAAGTTCACGATATATACAGATGGAAAGACAGCCCATGAAAGATGTAGGGGGAGGAAGTTTAACAAACAAATTCCTGAGTTCGGTGAATGTGTCATGTATTTAAAGACGCCTGCGCACAAAGGCCGTGACAAGCTTGAAATGGGATGGGAAAGTGGAGCGTTTTTCCCGGAAGGGGCATAAGCCCAGGGTTCTCTTTTAGATGGTTTCCCCCCGGGTTTGACGGGAAGAGGGCCGGCGAATTTCTTTTGCGATAAATAACGAGTGGGAAGAGGGCCGGCGAATTAAACTTTGAGGATGTCCCTAGCGAAACGTTTGTTTTTCAGAATTTGTTGAGGATGTCTCGAGCGAGACGCTGGTTTTGCAGAGTTGGGGATATCTCGAGCGAAACGCTTGGTTTCAGAATTTGTTGAGGATGTCTCGAGCGACACGCTGGTTTTGCAGAGCCGACCGCGACACGGAAAAGCGCCCCTCGCGCAGTAATTCCAAGGATGTCTCGCGCGTGCCGCGTCCCGCGCGCGGGTATTTGGATTTCTTGGGATTTTGCAGGATGTCTCGAGCGAAACGCTTGTTTTTCATAATTTGTCGAGGATGTCTCGAGCGAAACGCTGGTTTTGCAAAATTGGAGGATGTCTCGAGCGGTGGCCTCGTGGGGGGCCAGAATTCAAAGGATGTGTTCCGCTCGCAGGAATTCCGAGGCCGCGCGTAGGAATTCAAATGATTTTGACAGGATGTCTCGAGCGAAACGCTTGTCCCCAGCACGTTCCGTAGCGCGTCCCCTTGGCACGTCCCGCGGTGCGTCCCCATGGCACGTCCCTTGGCACGTCGCTTGGCGCGTCCCTTGAGACGTTCTGCGTCGCGTCCTCCTGGCATGTTCCCCTGTCCATTAGCTCTGGGGCAGCTACTATGTGTTCAGGCAGCTCGAGCTTAAGATCCAGATCAGTTCGGTCAGGACTCGGATGCAAAGGAGGACTCGATCCACGAGGCTATAGAGCACAATCGCGCCATGGCACATCGCAATTCAGCACGGCGCAGCACAGCACTGATTTCGGCACGGTACATCAAGGTCGATACACTCAGCATTGCAACTTGGCACGTTCCTTGGCACGTTCCGTGGGGCGTCCTTTGGCGAGTCCCCCTGGCACGTCGCGTGGCGCGTCCCCTGGCACATCCCGTGGCACATCCATTGGCACGTTCCGTAGCGCGTCCCCTTGGCACGTCCCGCGGTGCGACCCCATGGCACGTCCCCTGGCACGTCGCCTGGCGCATCCCTTGGGACGTTTCGCGGCGCGTCCTCCTGGCATGTTCCCCTGTCCATTAGCTCTGGGGCAGCTACTATGTGTTCAGGCAGCTCGAGCTTAAGATCCAGATCAGTTCGGTCAGGACTCGGATGCAAAGGAGGACTCGATCCACGAGGCTATAGAGCACAGTCGCGCCATGGCACATCGCAATTCAGCACGGCGCAGCACAGCACAGCCCTCGGCAGGGTACATCAAGATCGATACCTTCAGTATTGCATTTGCCCGTCACCCAATCAGGTGTCTTTGAAAACGCTGCCATGTGTCACAGTTCTACATTCCTTTCCGGGTTCGTGGGTCGATCATGTAGGGTTTAGGGTTCTTTGGTTGGCTTGCTTGTTGGGAGATGTAAGGGTGCGCGATGGCTGTCGCGCGGGCTCGGCCGGGCGGGGGCCGCCCGACGTGTAGGTGCCATTCGGGTTTCGGCGCGGGCTCTGCCCTGTTTCCTAACCGGTTACCAGGGGCGCTCGCCGACGCTAATTAGCGTCGCCAGGGCGCTCGCCGACGCTATTTAGGGTCGCCAGGGGCGCTCGCCGACGCTAGTTAAGGTCGCCAGGGCCGCTCGCCGACGCTAATTAGTGTCGCCAGGGCGCTCGCCGACGCTATTTAAGGTCGCCAGGTCGCTCGCCGACGCTAATTAGGGTCGCCACAGCGCTCGCCGACGCTATTTAAGGTCGCCAGGGCGCTCGCCGACGCTATTTAGGGTCGCCAGGGGCGCTCGCCGACGCTAATTAAGGTCGCCAGGGCCGCTCACCGACGCTAATCAGTGTCGCCAGGACGCTCGCCGACGCTAATTAGCGTCGCCAGGGCGCTCGCCGACGCTATTTAGGGTCGCCAGGGGCGCTCGCCGACGCGAATTAAGGTCGCCAGGGCCGCTCGCCGACGCTAATTAGTGTCGCCAGGGCGCTCGCCGACGCTATTTAGGGTCGCCGGCGCGCTTGCCGACGCTATGTAGGGTCGCCAAGGGCGCTCGCCGACGCTAACCTTAACCTTGACGCGTGGGGGCCTCTGGGGCCCTAAGGGCGCGAGGGGCCCGTCGCCGAGGGTTTGGGGTTAATATAGAATGACAGGGTCGCCAAGGGCGCTCGCCGACGCTAACCTTAACCTTGACGCGTGGGGTCCTCTGGAACCCTAAGGACGCGAGGGACCCGTCGCCGAGGGCTTGGGGTTAATATCATAGGAGGTTGACACCTCAGCTTCAGCGGCCCCATCAGCACCAGCGTCCGCTGACCGTGACGTCCGTGACCTTCCAGCGTCACGCGCGTCAGCTCGCGCGCACCAAGCCAAGGTGCGCGCGGTTTAGGGTTTAGGTTTAGGGTTAGGGGTAAGGTTAGGGTTAGGGTCAGGGTTAGGGTTAGGGTTAGGGTTCGGGTTAGGGTTCGGGTTAGGGTTAGGGTTTGGGTTTGGGTTAAGGGTTAAGGGTTAAGGGTTTGGGTTAAGGGTTTGGGTTAAGGGTTTGGGTTAGGGTTAGGGTTAGGGTTTGGGTTTGGGTTCGGGTTAGGCTTTGGGTTAGGGTTAGGGTTAGGGTTAGGGTTAGGGTTAGGGTGGGTGTGGGTGTGGGTGTGGGTTAGGGTGAGGGTGAGGGTGAGGGTGAGGGTGAGGGTTAGGGTTAGTGTTAGGGTTAGGGTTAGGGTTTAGGGTTAGGGTTTAGGGTTTAGGGTTTAGGGTTTAGGGTTTAGGGTTAGGGTTAGGGTTAGGGTTGTCGTCGTCGTCGTTAGGGTTAGGGTTAGGGTTTAGGGTTAGGGTTAGGGTTAGGGTCGCCAGGTGTGGTAACCCCTCTTGTGATCAGTTGGTTTTGCTGATTGCGACTCGGCTTCGCATGAAGTTTCGATACTGCTTCACGACAGCGCCAAGGCCTCATGACTTAGCTCTTCCATGGCCCATTCTCCGAGAGAGGGGGCCGGCGGCAGGGGGCGAAGCCTTTACGGATATATATATATATATGTATATATATATATATATATATATATATGTATATATAGTTCCATGCCTCCAGATGTCCTTGACCATGTAACACCATACATCAATATATCCATAGTCCCACGCTCTCAGACTCCACGCATCCATGCGGCCCTTCATCCATGCCCGCGCGCGCCCATAGCATCATTCCCCCATACATCCATACCTCTACCTCCGTACCTGCTCCGCGCAAGCAACCTGCACAACCTGACTGGCTGGCATGCGTGTGGCTTGTCGCCTGTTGGACTTCAGTAATGTTCTAACGCGCTCTCTGCGCATCGCGGCCCAATTGGCCGGCGTCGCGTCCGCGCGACTGGAAGGAACAAAAATCCTCTCTCCCCTCCGTGTCCTCTCCTCCTTCCGTCTCTCCCCTTCCGTCCCGTCGTTCCTTCCCATTCCCTCTTCCATGCTTTCAGAATTTGGCTGCCACGCGCAGTTCCCAAGCCGAGTCGACGCTCTTTCGAGGAGAAGGAGGAGGAAGAGGAGGAGGAGGGGAAGGGGGAGGAGGGCGCAGGAGAAGCAGGCAGAGGAGACAAGGAGGCAAAGGACGGGGAGAAGGAGGAGGAGGAGGAGGAGCAGGAAAGGAAGGGGAGAAGGAGGAGGAGGAGGAGGAGGAGGAGGAGGAGGAGGAGGAGGAGGAGGAGGAGGAGGGGGAGAAGGAGGGGGAGAGGGGGACGAGGGCAGGGAGAAGAGGAGAGGAGAAAGGAGGAGGAGGAGAGGAGGAGGAGGAGGGAGGGAGAGGAGGAGGAGAGGAGGAGGGAGGAGGGGAGGAGAGGAGGGAGGAGGAGGAGGAGGGGGAGAGGGACAAGCTAGGTGCGCTCGCGTCATATCTGACATCCTACCCCTCCCTCCCATCCCTTACCATGGCGTAGATCCCCTCTCTACTCGCACAGTCGGATGTCGAGCAGGGCAATGATCCCGAAAGGGTACGCGATGCATTGTAGAGCACGGCATGCCATGGCGTAGAAGAGCACCGCAAAGCGTAGTATCAACCTAGCATTGCATTGCATGCCGTGGCATGGCACGGGAAATGACGCCAGCGCTGCAGCGGGAGCGCGAGTCGGAACGAGCGGAAGCGCGGAAATGAGGCCAGCGCTGCAGCGGGAGCACGATTCGGAACGAGCGGAAGCACGGAAATGAGGCCAGCGCTGCAGCGGGAGCACGATTCGGAACGAGCGGGGCAGTACGCGGGGGGGGCTAACACTTTCAAACCGTCATCAGGGGAAGAGGGAGAGTAGTATTCATATTGAATAATTGTGGAGGGCGCAGGAGAAGCGGGCAGAGGAGACAAGGAGGCAAAGGATGGGGAGAAGGAGGAGGAGGAGGAGGAGGAGGAGTACACGGCCTCCAAGAAAGGGAGAGAACGAAGAGCGGACAAGGCGCGAGACTGTCATCTTTGTCAGCTCCACCATTTTCGAACAGCGTCACCTGGCCCAATACTTACCGCCCCTCGCGAGGATCGTTCCCCTCTGGGAGCGTCACCTGGCTTGATTATTCGGCACGCCCTTGACGATGACTGTGCGCTACTACGGGGTGTAGTAAGTCGACGCTGGCGGCGCTGGCTTCCGGCTCGAGCGCCAGCTGCATTCTCAAAAACATCGTTGTGTGCAATGGTTTGGGCTACATCTTTTGTATGTTTTTGTTGCGGCGCGGTGGTGTCGATTGTTTCCATCGCAGTATCCACGTGTTGTGCACGCACTACGCTTGTTCCTCTCCCATGTTATTCTGTTCGCGACGCTCGAGCACCTCCGAACCCAGAGTTGCGAGGATGCCCCAGGAGTTTGGAGGATATCTCAAGGGACCACCTCGCGAGCAGCATCGTCGAGCCTGCAGTTGCGAGCTTGTCTCAGGCGCAACTGGCTGGACCTCCTCTCGCGTGGCATCTTTGAGCCCTGGCGAGGACGTCTACGTAGATCGAAATTGGCTGGACCACCTCAGGTCAGGGCGTCTCGGAGCGTAGTCTGGCGAGGATGTGTGAGGCAACGAGCCAAGAGTTTCAAGGATGTCTCAGGCGAGACGAGCCGGACCACCTCAGGTCAGGGCATCTCTGAGTCCAGAGGCGCGAAGATGTCTATTGCGAAACGGGCTGGATCACCTCGCGCGCGGCATCTCTGAGCCCAGAGTCGGGAGGATGTCTCAGGCGGAATTGTCCAGACCACCTCGCGCGCAGCATCTTCGAGTCCATAGTTGGGAGGATGTCTCAGGCGAAATTGGTCGGACCACCTCTCGCGCACTATCTCTGAGCCCAAATTTATGAAGACGTCTCATGCGAAACCGGCCGGACCGCCTGTTGCGCGGCATCTCGGAGCCCGGAGTTACCGTGATATCTCAGGTAAAATTGGCACGACCAACTCAGGACAGGGCATCTCTGAGCTTTGCGAGGATGTCTCAGTCGAGATGGGCAGGGCCACCTCAGGTCGCGGCATCTCTGAGGCCAGAGTTGCAAGGATGTCTCACGCGAAATGGGCCAAACCTGCTCAGGTCAGGGCATCTCTGAACCCAGAGTTGCAAGGATGTCTCAGGCGAAACGGGCCGGACCAAATCAGGTCACGGCATCTGGGAGCTTCGAGTTGCAAGGACGCGTCAGGCGAAAGGGCCGGACCAACGCTCGCGCGGCATCTAGGAGTTCAGAGTTGCGAGGATGTCTCAGGCGAAAGGGGTTGGACCATTTCAGGTCACGGCATAGGATCCCAGAGTTACGATGGTGTTTTAGGCGAAACGGGCTGGACCTCAGGTCACGGCATGTTGGAGCTCAGAATTGCGAGGACGTTCATGCGAAAGAGGTCGGACAATCTTTCGCGCGGCATCTGTGAGCCCCGAGATGCCACGCAACTGGTGGTTCTGTCAGTTTCGCCTGAGACATCCCATCCTCGCAACTCTTGCCTTGGGGCATTTTTCGCCTTAGACATCGTCGCAACTCTGGGCCCATGTATGCCCTGACCTGTGGTGATCTTCGATTCGCCCGAGACAGCCTTGCAACTCAGAGCTCTTCGTTGTTTTCGTCTTGCTTCTTTTTGTTGACGGGCGTCGAAGGAATCTGCGCATCCCCCCTGTGACCTGACGAACTGTTGCGACGCGCAGTTCTGCTGAGTGGTTTGTCATGTTCCCGCCGGGGGGCAGCCAGCGCACGCGCTGCGGCGACGATCACCACCGCTGCGGCGGCGACGGGGACGACGTCGATTTCCAATGTACACTTTTTGCGGACCTTCTGTGGGGCCCAGCGACGGGAGGGAAAGGCAGTGACAATAATGAGAAGGTAACGAGGATGGCGGGGACGAGGCAGAAGACGAGGAGAAGGACCACGCAACGACGACGACGCCATCATTGGAAGCGGTGGCGGCGACGGCTACCACGACCACCAAGGTGACAGCGGCGCGCGCGGCGATGATGACAACGACGACAACGACGACGACGACGACGATAGCGCCGGCGGCGTTGGCGGCGCCGGCAACGACGACAACGTCGACGACCATGCCGAAGACAATGGCGACGACGGCGGCGAGAGCGGCGTCGGTGGTGACGGCGACGACGAGGACTGCAGTGGCTTCGGCAGCGGCGGCACCGGCGGCCGCGACGACGTCTGTTTCGGCGGCGGCGGCGACGACGAGGACAGCACAGCGGTGGTGATGACGACGACGAAATCGACGACGACGGAGACGACGACGACGGCTACGATGTCAACGACGACGGCGACGACGACGACGCCGACAACGACGCCGACGACGACGACGACGACGATGGCGACGAGGAAACACCTCCAGCGCGACAACTGGGAGCCCAGAGTTGCGAGGATGTGTCAGGCGAAACGGCATTTCGGAGCCCAGAGTCGGGAGGATGCCCCTGGCGCAGTCGGCCAGCACCGGGCACCGAGCTACCGTGCTTGTGCCCATGCTCGTGCTCCAGGCGCGAAGGGTGCGCCTCTTATGTGCTTGGTATGCCTGGTGCGTGTTGGCAAAGGCGCCCATTCATCATGAGCCGCTTTGGATCTCTGTTGGGTCGTCCTGGGTGTCGCTGGATGCCCTCACGGGCCATCGGGAGGCTCTCGTTAGGCCAGTCTGGGCTGTTGTTGGAGCAGTCCTGGGTCGCCTCGGTGCTCTTCTGGCTTTTCTCTACGCTTCGCTTGGCGATCGGGGCCTTTATTGGAGCCTCGGAGGCGCCTCTTGGAGTTTCTTGGGCCATCCTGGAATTTCTTGGATGCTTCTTTGCCTCCCCCCACCACCCACGCCGGAGCTGCGGCCAATTTAGCGCGTGCCAGACCCTCCCCTCCCCTCTCCAGACCCCTCCATGCCTGGAGAGTGCTCTCTTCGGCCGTCCTGGGCATCTCTGAAGGCTCTCTTGAGACATCTTGGGGCTCTATTGAAGTTCGCTTGGGGCTCTCTTGGGCCCGTTTGGCGCATCTTGGGCTTCTTTGGCTTGGGCTGTCTCGCGGCTCGTCTGGCAGGTTGTAGAGTTTTCTTAGGTTGGGCCTCTCTGGAGGCTCTCTTAACCACCCACCAAATCACCCCAACCCAACCAGAAGGCCTCAATCTGCCCTCCATTTCCAGTGGGAGGGGGTCGGGGAACATCGACAAAAAACACATACAGAGCCCATGCCCCCCCAACCCGAAATTCGGGTCTTCGGGTTGGGTTGGGGTGGTCTGGTAGGGAGTCATCTCTTGTGTTGCATGCGCATCTTGACGCTCTCTGGCTCTGCTGGTATTCTTTTTGGCTGATCAAGGCGGTTGTTGGGGCGACTCTGACCCGTCTTGGGGCGTCCTGGAGCTGTCTTGGGCTGTCCTCAGCCTCTGTGCAGATCCGACTGGGACATTATTGGGCTGTTGGGGTTGGCAGACATTTTGGCTCAAGGAGCGCGAATCGTTCTCTGAGCGTGCAGCATTCTAGGACCATGGAAGCTCTGCCATGTCTCGCTTTGCTGGCGAGGCTGCTGTGCTGTGGAGTCCTTTGCGGGACGTTGGTGGCGCGGCTGCGGATCTCCGCAAGGGGGGAGGCGCTGCCAGAAGGGCCGACAGAGATGATGGCTCAGCAGGGCGAGAGCGCGCTTGGCTTGGCGAAGGCTGACAAAGAGCATGGTTCAGCAGGGCTCAGAAGGGCAGGAGGATGGGCGCGAGCGGAGACGGCCGTCGGTCGACCAGCGTCGACCCGCCTGCTGGAATCCGCCGCAGATTCTGACCCGACCGCACTGCCGGAATTCATCATGATCGGGACGCAAAAGGCTGGAACTACTTTCATCAGAAACGTCCTCTGCACCCACCCGCAGTTGAGAACTAGCTGCCACAAGCGAGGCAGGTGCGAAGAGGGGGGATCCCTCGTGACAGTTAATGGCAGCGGCGTGGAAGCGTTTCGAATGGCCTACGCGGCGTCAATGCGCAAGGCCACGTCCGCGTGTCGAACAGCGGGGGGAGGGGGAATCGTCTTCGACAACGAACCATCTTACATGGCGTTGACGCCGTCCGCACGCATAGCGCTCGCTTCCCAAGCCCTGCCTCAGAAGACGTTCTTCGTGCTGCAGCTCCGTGACCCACTAGATCGCATGGTCTCATCAATGGCAATGGAATCATGCAGTCTCGGGAACGTGGCAAACAATTGCCAGCTTAACACGTGGTACCGTGTCATGGACACTTTGCCTAAGAAGAATGGCATTGTCACAAGAGGGATGTACGGAACGCATTTGAAGAGATGGTTGGAATACGTGCCCCGGAATCGCATGTTGGTATTTTTGTTCGAGGAGGTATCCAGTTGCTTGCGGCGAGTCCCGCCGCCGTGCCAGCCCAGCATTTCGGGTGGCGACTGTTCGAGGTGGCACGGGAGGCCGTCACGCGTGACACCTTGTGTCGCCAGGCTTGGGAGGGCCGCGATTAGTTAGGATGAGGAGGATTTCGAGCATCACGAGAGGGAGCAGGAGTAGGAGGAGAAGGAAAATGCGTCGTGGGGCTCGTCTTTGTCTTCTGTGGGGCAGTCTCGGGGGCCCTTTGGGGCCGTCTTGGGGCCCTCTTAGGCCGTAGTGGGGCTCTCTTGTGCCGAAGAGGGTCCCTCTTGGCCGTGTGGGGGGTGTTCGGCCGTCGTGGGACTGTCTTGGGCCGTCGGAGGGCCTTCGAAGGCCGTCTTGGGTTCCTACGGGTGCCCTCTTGGGCCGACTTGGATGCCTCATGGGGTCTCTTGGGCCGTCTTGAGCTGACGAAAGCCCGAAAAGGTGAGAATGCGAAAGTCGCTCATCAATTATGCGGGCTTCTTCGCACACTGTTGGAGATTCTCTTGTGGCCCTCTTGGGCTCTCTTGGAGGTGTCCGGGGACGTCTTGAGGCCATATTGGGCCGCCTTCGGGCCATCTTGGGCCTTCGAGGCATCTTGTGCCATCTTCCAGGCATCTTGAGCTATCTTGGTTGCCTGCCTGGGCCGTCTTGGAAGCTCGGGACGCGGACGCGTCGTTTGTTTACGAGGGATCGCGGCCTAGGGAGCGCGGACCCATGGTTTTGCACAAAGGATCGTGGCCTTGGGAGAAGGGGCTCTTCACGGAAGGGAATGCTGGTAGAGAGGGGGGGCCCGTATTAGAATACAGAGGCTCTGCCAGACAGCATGCGGCAGTCTCCCACGCCTCAACGTGCCGGGGGGCACGTTGGCGGATCAGCAGATCCGCTGTCCGTCGTGAACAAGGTTTTGATCAGAGCGGGGTTGGATACCTTCCGCGAGATGCCGCAGGTTGCGACGAAGCCTTCCCGCCAAACAAGTTGCAAGCTGGCAGCGTGCAGCACGCCGGCGCGAGTCAGTATCGAGGCGGCAGCTTCTGACAGGTGCGAACGCATCCGGAAGTTTTACCAGCCGGAGATTCAGGATCTCGGCTCTCTCATTGGCAGGAGCGCGCCCGTCAGTTGGTCCCTCTGCGGGTGATGAGCTTATACGCCTGCGCCAAGCGCCCAGGCGAATTCAGCTGGCGCAGTGAAAAAACATTGGCTGACAGCTGACACATAGTCTGACAAATATCTGACAAATAGTCCAGTTCAGCAGAATTCTGTCGTAACCAGCCCGCCCTGGGAAAAGCGGCCGAAGTGTCGCAACCCGGATTTTGCCGAGGCCGCCCTCCGCCTCGTCCTCTTCCTCCTCCTCCTCCTCCTCCTCCTCCTCCTCTTCCTCCTCCTCCTCCTCCTCCTCCTCCTCCTCCTCCTCCTCCTCCTCCTTTGACGCTGCTCAGCCCGCATTTTTCGGCATGCTGCGCCCATGCATTTTGTTCGATCTCATCTTATTGTTTCAGAAGAGTTGTCGACACGCATTTGGCGCGTCGTGGCCTCCTCGTTTGGAGTTGGCTGTGGTGGACGATGGACGGCTCCCGTGCTCTTTGCGGAAAGGCTTCGTCCGACACATAGTCTGACAAACAACCGCATCACAACCCGACGGGCAATCGGATCCGGAAACATTTCCCCCTCCGGCAAAAATTGCCGAATCCGGCAAAATTTGCCGTCCGGCTATTTTTAGTCTGGTCGTGGCTTAAGGGCTGGGGGCGCCTTGGGAGCGCCCGGAAGCGCCCTGCGAGGGCCGTGGGAAGGCCTTGCAACGCCCTGACGGCGGCAGGGCCGTCTGAGAGCGGGCGAGATGTGATCCGCGCCAAGGCGCCGCGCAATCTGCGCTCGTGGCCACCGTGGGCCCTAACGCTGTGGGAGGGGGGGTGGGAGCAGGACTCCTCCCCCTCTGGTCCATCCTCCTCGTTCCATCGCCTCCTCCCCCCCCCTTCCCATCAGCCTCATCCCTCCCCCCATCAGCCTCCTCCTCTTCCTCCACCCTCAGCCTCAGCCTCCTTCCTCCTCCTCCTCCTCCTCCTTCTCGCTTCTGGGTTCGGCCCTGGTTCGCTCAAGAGTTACTTTTGCTGTAAAGCTTTCTTTGAGTTCATATCGAAAATATGTTTATCTACCTCCCCCTGGGTCCCCTGTCCAAGCTCGCCCTTCTACACGCGAGCCCAGATAGCCTTAGGCCAGTCGTGGCGGCTTGTCATCTCTGGCGTAAGCTAGCGTACGCCAAATCGACAACGACGGTTTCCTCCAACAGGGAAGCTCTCGCCATTACTCTAGCAGCGAGGCAAGTGGCCGATCTGCTGAGGGGTGGTCGGCGACGATGGCGAGACGAATCTTTCCTCTCGACGCTTTGCCTCCTCCTCGCTCCTCCGCCTCCTTCTCCTTCCCTCTGCTGCTCCCTCCTCCTCCTCCTCCGCCTCCTCCTCCTTGCTCCTCCTCCTCGTTGCTCCTCCTCCTCCTCCTCCTCCTCCTCCTTCCTTCCTTTCTTCCTTCCGTCCTTCCTCCTCCGGCCCCGTGTCATCCTCCCCCCTCCGCGCGTGCGCCGTCGACGCCCGCGAGCAGCCTTCCTGCAGGTGAGCCCGACCGGCTCCGGGGCGAGCGTGCTGGACCCCGTCGCGCCGCTGGACGCCGGGGGGGCTCTCGCCCTCGCCACGCCCATCCTGGTCCTCGAGTTTGTTTTGTTTTTACGTTTGATCTTTTTATTCGTAATTAAGGGTTTCGCCCCCCTGCCGCCGGCCACCTCTCTCGGATCATGGGCAATGCAAGAGCGACATCATGGGGCCTTGGCGCCGCCGTGACGCAGCGTCGGGACTTCACGCGAAGGCGATGAGTAATCGGCCAAACAAATTGAGATTATGATGATATTGTTGAATTCGGTGTTGCGTTTCAAGCTTGCTTGCGTATGCTGCGCCAAAAAGCTTTTCTACGAAGTATTGAAATGTTGCAATTCCCATGTGTTTTTGACCCTGACCCCACCGATCTGCGTAAGGGGTGCCACCGAATTTCAAGACATGTGGCAAATCCCTTGTGTTTTTCGACCCTGTCTCCGCCGATCTGCATGAGGAGTGCCACCGAATTTCAGAAATGTGGCAAAGACCTTGTGTTTTGAACCCTGACCCCGCCGATCTGCGTGAGGGGTGCCGTCGAATTTCAGAAATGCGGCAAATCCCATTGATTTTTCGACCCTGACCCCACCGATCTGCGTGAGGGGTGCCGCCGAATTGGAGAAATGTGGCAAATCCCTTGTGTTTTTCAACCCTGACCCCGCCGATCTGCGTGAGGGGTGCCCCCGAAGTGCAGAAAGGTAGCAAATCCTATATGTGTTTCGACCCTGACCCCGCCGATCTGCATGAGGGGTGCCACCGAATTTCAGAAATGTGGCAAACCCCGTTAGTTTTTTTGACCCTTACCCCACCGATCTGAGTGAGGGGTGCCGCCGGATTTGAGAAATGTGGCAAATCCAATTGGTTGTTCGACCCTGGCCCCGCCGATCTGCGTGAGTGGTGCTGCCGAATTTCAAGACATGTGGCAAATCCAATTGGTGTTTCGGCCCTGACCCCGCCGATCTGCGTGAGGGGAACCGCCGAATTTCAGAAATGTAGCAAACCCCGTGAGTTTTTTCCCGGAAGGGGCATAAGCCCAGGGTTCTCTTTTAGATGGTTTCCCCCCCGGGTTTGACGGGAAGAGGGCCGGCGAATTTCTTTTGCGATAAATAACGAGTGGGAAGAGGGCCGGCGAATTAAAATTTGAGGATGTCCCTAGCGAAACGCTTGTTTTTCAGAATTTGTTGAGGATGTCTCGAGCGAGACGCTGGTTTTGCAGAGTTGGGGATATCTCGAGCGAAACGCTTGGTTTCAGAATTTGTTGAGGATGTCTCGAGCGACGCGCTGGTTTTGCAGAGCCGACCGCGACACGGAAAAGCGCCCCTCGCGCAGTAATTCCAAGGATGTCTCGCGCGTGCCGCGTCCCGCGCGCGGGTATTTGGATTTCTTGGGATTTTGACAGGATGTCTCGAGCGAAACGCTTGTTTTTCATAATTTGTTGAGGATGTCTCGAGCGAAACGCTGGTTTTGCAAAATTGGAGGATGTCTCGAGCGGTGGCCTCGTGGGGGGCCAGAATTCAAAGGATGTGTTCCGCTCGCAGGAATTCCGAGGCCGCGCGTAGGAATTCAAATGATTTTGACAGGATGTCTCGAGCGAAACGCTTGTCCCCAGCACGTTCCGTAGCGCGTCCCCTTGGCACGTCCCGCGGTGCGTCCCCATGGCACGTCCCTTGGCACGTCGCTTGGCGCGTCCCTTGAGACGTTCTGCGTCGCGTCCTCCTGGCATGTTCCCCTGTCCATTAGCTCTGGGGCAGCTACTATGTGTTCAGGCAGCTCGAGCTTAAGATCCAGATCAGTTCGGTCAGGACTCGGATGCAAAGGAGGACTCGATCCACGAGGCTATAGAGCACAATCGCGCCATGGCACATCGCAATTCAGCACGGCGCAGCACAGCACTGATTTCGGCACGGTACATCAAGGTCGATACACTCAGCATTGCAACTTGGCACGTTCCTTGGCACGTTCCGTGGGGCGTCCTTTGGCGAGTCCCCCTGGCACGTCGCGTGGCGCGTCCCCTGGCACATCCCGTGGCACATCCATTGGCACGTTCCGTAGCGCGTCCCCTTGGCACGTCCCGCGGTGCGACCCCATGGCACGTCCCCTGGCACGTCGCCTGGCGCATCCCTTGGGACGTTTCGCGGCGCGTCCTCCTGGCATGTTCCCCTGTCCATTAGCTCTGGGGCAGCTACTATGTGTTCAGGCAGCTCGAGCTTAAGATCCAGATCAGTTCGGTCAGGACTCGGATGCAAAGGAGGACTCGATCCACGAGGCTATAGAGCACAGTCGCGCCATGGCACATCGCAATTCAGCACGGCGCAGCACAGCACAGCCCTCGGCAGGGTACATCAAGATCGATACCTTCAGTATTGCATTTGCCCGTCACCCAATCAGGTGTCTTTGAAAACGCTGCCATGTGTCACAGTTCTACATTCCTTTCCGGGTTCGTGGGTCGATCATGTTGGGAATTAACGAGAAGAGTCAGGAGCTCATCATTGGAACACCGAACGGAGCGATCAAGGCGCACGAGTTCAAACGAAAGGGAAGTGAAGCGGAAAGATGGAATATGAACGAAATCACCGAGATGAAGGGGTTACCTTGGCAGCCTGACCCCAACGCGGCAGGAATGGAGTTACAGTCTAGAATTATGGTCCCCATGGACTTGCCAGAGCAAGAGTTAACGGCGCCTGAGACGAAGCCGCTGCTTGCGCGAGGAATAGCCGTAAAGAAGCACGAATATCTGAAAATGGGACCGACGCCGGGATGTTACGGGTGTAAATGCCTAGTTAGAGGCGACAAAGAGCATAAACCACATAATGCTGATTGCAGAGCTCGCGTGATCGAGTGGTTAAAGAGACAAGAAAGCCCAAACATACAAGCAAGGTTAGCCTCGGCCCAACTGAGACTCGAAGGTAAAAGCCGAGCGTCTGAAAGTCAAGATCAGGAATCAGAAAGTCAAGCGAAGAGACCGAAACTTAACGCACCACCTCCGCCGAGTGCCAACGTTGAGGATGTAAAAGATGAGTGGGTGATAAAAGGAAACAAAGTTATCTGTCAACACAGGCGACCAAGAAGATAGTTAGCCTTTCCCACCAATGGTGGGTGCCCTGTCGATTGGGATAAACTTAAACCCAGGAGATTTACCCATGCCATTCTAAACGACAGCGGTGAAATACGTGAGCATGAAGATGCTTGGTACGGCAAAGAGGGAGATGATCAAACATGGGCAATGGGAAACCCCTTTAACGGTTACTGGACCGGGTGGACCGAATTTGAAATTGAAGATGAAGAAATGAAGGACCCACCAAGTGAACCGATTAAACGGAAAGCAGAAGATGACCACGACGAAGAAGATCAGCAGGCAACTCAGCATCGTCAACTTAACCCAGAACAAGATGAAGAGATGTCAGAAGTAAACGAAATCAAACTGGGACTTAACATGATGGGATTTGACTCTGAGCTGGTTGAGTGGTTGATGAGCGGGGAGTTGGACGTCGTGCATCAGTTAAACGAAGTCAGGAGGGCCGCCAAACTTCACGGCGCGAATCAACATGAAACTCAGGCACACGTAACCGAGGCATATTCGCCAGTAAGGGTTACGGGCATGGCAGAGAAAATGGGATTGATACCTGGGTTAGCAATGGACTTAACAACGTGCGACCAACATGGTAACTCATGGGACTTTAACGTGCCAGCCATGCGAGCGAAAGCAAAAAAGATAGTTAAGTCCAAGTCAGCCCTGTTACTGGTGGTAAGTCCCATGTGCGCAGCTTTCAGCAGACTCCAAGCGTTTAACTTCAAAAGATTAGGTGCTGACAGAGTAAAACAAATGTTGGATTACGGGATCAAGCACCTAGCATTTGCGATGGAGCTTTGTGAACTTCAACGGCGACATGGGTTATACTTTCTGTTTGAACATCCCGCAGGTGCGACCAGTTTGAGTACATCAACAGTACAACGGTTGCTCAGAAACAAAGATGTTAAAGTTTACAATGGAGACTTATGCTGTTACGATTTGAAGCAGATGGTCAAAGGTGAGGAGATGTTCATTAAACAACCAACCAAGTTCATGACAAACAGCCCGGCCATAGGCCGTGAGTTAAGTTGGAGGTGCAAGGGGCAACACCGACACATGGAGTTAACTGGTGGCGGAAGGACTCACCGATCAGAAGTTTATCCAGACAAGTTGTGCCGAGCGATATTGAAGGGACTTGTGGAACAAATGAAGATTGACGGACGTCAAGGAGGTACATTTAAAGAGGAGGAAACGGCAAATATGGAAGTTGACGAAGAGGAGCAAAGTAAAATGCAGATAGACGAAATTAACTGGGCATGTGACCATGCGGACCAAGACAGAGAGCACAAGCACCAGTTAATATGGACGAGAAACGACTTATGGAACCAAAAGATTGATGTTACCAGGATCAAGTGGACCACGATGGAGCTCATGAATTAGGAGACTTACCGTTGACTTGGGCACTGGGAAAGTTATCGAAGACAGGTCCGTGATATGAAGCTGTTGGCGAGACTGCCCCACGCAAGTGGAAGTGCAGTGCGTGTGAACATGAGGGCTGGCTTAAAACGCCAAGTGCCTGTGCAGCGTGTGACAAGGTTGGCACAGTTAAACCTCTCCCCATGAATATGATTAACGTCGCTCACAAGGAGAATGGAGACATAATCTCAGCATGGGGCGATGTTACAGGAAACGAACTTGATCCTAAACTAACAATGAAAGCGCGTCAGGAAGAGATGGAGCAGTTTAGAAAGCACAAAGTTTACGAGAAAGTGAAAGAAGAAGTGTGCTGGCAAGTTACGGGGAAGGCGCCCATTGGAACCAGATGGATAGATATTAACAAAGGAGATGAGTTAAGCCCTGACCACAGGTCAAGGCTAGTGGCCCAACAAGTTAAATACAACTCCAAAGAAAAGAATATATTTGCGGCTGCGCCCCCACTGGAAGCACAGAAGTTACTCTTCTCAATGGCGGTTACCGAAGGAGTGGGGTTTACGAAAGGCGAGCGCGAGAAAGGATTAAAGCTGGCATTCATTGACACTAAACGAGCTTACTTCTACGCTCCTGCAAAGAAAGACATATTCATCAGGCTACCGGATGAGGATTGCGAGCCGGGCATGTGTGGAAAGTTGCTAAAGTCAATGTATGGAACAAGAGATGCGGCAAGCAACTGGGAGGACTGTTACATGGACTTTGCCATTAAAGTTGGGTTCAAGAGTGGAGTTGCGTCGCCGTGCGTGTTTAAGCACGAGACCCGAGCCCTATGGTTAACGGTCCATGGGGGTGACTTTACTCTACTAGGTGGTGACCTTGATCTCGATTGGTTCGAAAATAAAATAAAGGAGGAGTTCGAGGTAAAAGTGAGAGGACGACTTGGACCGGGGGAGGAAGACATGAAGGCGATCAGGATTCTTAACAGGATTGTGGAGTGGACTGAGGAAGGATTGAGATATGAGGCTGATCAAAGGCATGCGGAAATAATTGTGAAAGAGCTTGAACTTGAGGGAGTAAAAATGAGGACTGAGGTGCCAGGTGAACGCATTCCAGTTGGGGAGGGGGACGAGGTAGAACTTTCGCCCAGCATGACTAAGCGATATCAGGCATTAACGGCTAGGGCGAATTATTTTGCTCAAGACAGATCGGACATACAGTATTCAGTACAAGAACTTGCTAGGGCCATGTCAAAGCCAACTACGGGTTCGTGGAAAGGTCTAGTCAAGCTAGGAAAGTATTTGAAGTATCGCAGCAGAAGCAGTTACGTGTATCAGTATCAAGAGCAGCCTCGAGAGTTGACGATTTGGACAGACACAGATTACGCAGGATGTAAACGAACTAGGAAGTCTACGAGTGGAGGAGTAGTGTTGCGGGGTAAACATCTTTTAAAATCTTGGAGCGCAACTCAAAGTGTAATTGCATTATCGTCAGGGGGAGCAGAGTATTACGGCCTTGTGAAAGGAGGATCAGTCGGACTGGGAGTTCAGGCAGTGTTGAGGGATTTTAACTTGGAAGTTGAGCTCGCCTTGAAAAGTGATGCCACGGCTGCAATCGCGATTGCGAGTAGACGAGGTTTAGGAAAAGTAAGACACATTGAAGTATGTCAACTGTGGCTGCAGCAGAAGGTAAAGGAGGGAGTGATTCGAATTGCGAAAGTGGGTACTCATGAGAACGTAGCAGATACATTAACCAAGTATGTCAGTCGTGAAAGTATGAGCACACATCTGCTAAACACAAACCAAAGCGCATTAACAGGTCGGCACAGCCTTGCGCCGGCCACCGAGTGTTGACATCCGCAGCTCATTTCTGTCAAGCAAGCTGTCTTGATTAAAGCTTCCTCCATCCTTTACCTCTTTCCCTCGAGCGTGAACGAAAGCATGGCGGACCAGCAAGTCAACGTCACGATCAACGGCGCGGCGGTCGACCAGAGCCCGCCTGGGGCAGGGCCGGTTACGCGCGAGAACCTCAATCGCCGCGTCGACGATATCGTCAACGTGGCTCGTGCGTTCACCGTGGCCCTCACCAACATGGCCATTAACTTCCACGGGGCCTATGATAAGCGCGTTGACGAGATGCAGAGGGTCGCCGATGATATGGCGCGGAGGATCGTTGACTTAACGCAGCAGAACACCGCGTTGGTTCACGCCAGCGACGATGTCAACGAGAACCTCAAGAGGGCGCAGGACGAGGTTAACAACCTTGTGGCGATGGTGACAGAGTTGAACATCAAGAATCGCGACTCGGAGGTTAACACGGCGGAGAATGCAACCAAGTACCGGCGCATTAACGAAAATATCGGTTGCCTCTTGATCACCGCCAGGCGCCTTGCCGAGAATATCACGCCCCTGCAGGACCTCGAAGGTAAACGTGATGCGGCGCTACGTATTCCAATGAGAGTTACCGAGAGGCTTGAGGGTTTGCAGAAGTTCTTGGATGACCCGATCAACTCCTCGGTTACGGATATTCCGCCGGTGCCGCCGCCGTTGCCTTGGTCGCCCCCGACGGCAGCGCCCGCCAAGGCGCCACCCGTTGCCGCCGCCGCGGCAGCCGGGCCCATGGCCACGGGCGCGCCCCCAGCGCAGCAGGTTAACGTGGCTCCGCCAGGCAAGGCTCCCCCTACTCAGGACCTGGCCGGCGTAACCGCTAAAGCCGGGGGGGGTCGGCGGTCCGTGTCACCGAACAAGATTCGAGCGTCACTGTTGAGCCGGCAGGGCGGTGAAGAGCCACAGCCTGCTTACAAGCGGGCGCCGAAGGCCATGCGTGAACGTCAACGGGAGCTGGGGGAGTTGATGCAGATAGGCATGAAGATGGACGAGGATCGAACGGTTGGTGGTCAACGTGATGAGGCGCCAAAGGATCCTGCTCCCGTCGTAAACGCGAGGCCGGCCAAGCCGCCCCCTCCGGGGCTCGGCGAGTCCAGAGCGGCAAGCAGCGTTACCGGCGTGAAGCCCCCGCCTCCAGAGGCCAAGAGGTTACCGTTCCAGCACGTCCCGCCACCGCAGCCTCAGGTCGTTAACCGCGCGACTGATCAGGTTGAGAGGCACTCCAGGATCGTCGCCAAGGACACCACTTACCGCCCGCTGTACCACGTCAACGGTCGCATGTCCATGCTGAACAACAGGAGCGACGACTACGACGTTAACTTTCGGGCGGAACCTGATCCCAGGGAGGTGGTAGCCTTAACGATGAAGACACGTGATAACTGGCGCAAGTTTGAGGGTAACTTCGTCGGGCACGTGGCGAAGGCGGGGTTAACGACCCCTGGCGGCAGGTCCATTCAGGGCAACACCGGGCGGGAGCTTAACGATTACGAGGACGTGTTCGTTGACATCTTCGGCCAACACGCTTACGGTTTCATCGGCTATGCCGTGTTGAAAGGTCCGATCAGCTGGAGGTCTCAGTTAACGGACAAAGAGTTGGCCAAGCATGATGAATGGGTTGACGCGGTTGGGCACGTGCAGTCCCTATTTGACGATGACTACGTGCCACCGCTCGACCTTAACGAGCTTCACCCATCGTGGTTTGAGCACCGCAGTTGCGCGGACGCGCAAGTGTACGTCAACAAGGTGCCGGAGATGAACGAGAAGCAGCTTAACGGCCTCCTCTTAACGTGGGCAGGAATGCTGCCCCACGGCGACCCCACCGTGATCTCCGTTAAGCACCTGGTGGAGGACACCCATGGGCCGCGCGGTTACATCTCGACTGGAGTTACCGTGATTCGCTTTGCGACGCCCGATCTTGCCAGGCTTTACTGCCGTTACATGAACGGGCTCCAGGTGCATTACCGTAACTACTACATCGACGACCTCGAGGTCAGGAGCACCGCGGAGTTAAAGGGCAGGATGAGCAAGCCTCCAGTCTACTGGCACCAGACCGTCTTGGAAGTTGCCCTTAACGATCAGGGATGCATGAGGGCACTTTACCGTGATAATTGGCCGGCCGATCATGTCACCGAGCGTAAAAGCGATCACCGTGAGAAGCTTTGCTGGTTTGGCTGGTTACCGTGCGACGACTTCCCCAACTGGCTTACCGATCCGGCCTGGACTGTGAACCCATTTACCGGCGCTGCGGTCGAAGAGCACCTCCGTAACAATCCAGGCGATGGGCCTCTGTTAAAGGCTCCCCGCGCCAGTTACTGGAGAGCCATCGGCACTTACCACAACATCGTTGACGGCTCAATCAAGAGCCACGATGAGGGGTGCTGGCTTGACGACGAGGAGCGCATTAACGCGTGCATGGACAACGATTACTACAACCAGATGCAGGCCCTTAACAGGGTGTCGTCCTACACCGCAGCCGGTGTGGGCCATCGCGGGTTACCGAGGTCGAGGGGTTCACGGGCCCCGTCGGCGAGGCGCCCGCGCCGTCCGTGAAAGATGGCAGGCAGTCAACATGCTGCAGTTCACGCTCTTCCTCATCTCCCCTCTCAACTTGGCTTAACGATCGAGTGGCAGCAGCCTGTTGAGCTGAGTTTTTCCCGGAAAGGGCATGGGCCCAGGGTTCTCTTTTAGTGGGTAAACCTGTCCCCCGGTGCCAACTTGAAGGAGGCCGGCGAATTTTTTCCCTGATAAATATCGAGGTCGAAGGAGGCCGGCGAATTAAAATTTGAGGATGTCTCGAGCGAAACGCTTGTTTTTGAAATCCCGATCGATAAATCACAGGGTGCGGGCCACTTTTTCGTGTGTTGAGGATGTCTCGAGCGAAACGCTTGCTCCGCAGAGTTTGCCGAGGATGTCTCGAGCGAAACGCTTGTTTTGCAGAGCCGACCGCGACGCGGAAAAGCGCCCCGCGCGAAGGAATTTCGATGATGTCTCGACTAATTCCTTTGTTTTTGTACGATTTCCTGGAATTTTGGCAGGATGTCTCGAGCGAAATGCACGACCCCACCCTAGCACGACCATACCCCAGCACGACCACACCCCAGCACGACCAGACCCCAGCACGACCCCACCCCAGCACGACCCCACCCCAGCACGAGCACGTTACCAGCAGCACGCCCCCAGCCCGACCCACACACGCACGACCTCACGACCACACCCCAGCACGACCTCACCCCAGCAGCACGACCACACCCCAGCACGACCACACCCCAGCACGCACGCCCCAGCACGACCACGCCCAGCACGACCACCCCAGCACGAGCACGCAGCACGACACACCCCAGCACGACCACACCCCAGCACGACCACGCCCCAGCACGACCACGCCCCAGCACGACCACCCCCCAGCACGACCACCACCCCAGCACGACCACACCCCAGCACGACCACCCCCCAGCACGACCACACCCCAGCACGACCACACCCCAGCACGACCACACCCCAGCACGACCCACCCTAGCAAGACCACACCCCAGCACGACCACACCCCAGCACGACCTCACCACAGCACGACCACACCCCAGCACGACCACGCCCCAGCACGACCACGCCCCAGCACGACCACGCCCCAGCACGACCACCCCCCAGCACGACCACCCCCCCAGCACGACCACCCCCCAGCACGACCACCCCCCAGCACGACCACACCCCAGCACGACCACTCCCCAGCACGACCACACCGCCTTGGTTGAGTGGTTGCCTGTCGTCGTGGAATGTTTCGTGGGGTGTCTCGTGGAATGTTTCGCGGGGTGTCTCCTGGAATGTTTCGTGAGGTGTCTCGCGGAATGTTTCGTGAGGTGTCTCGTGGGATGTTTCGTGAGGTGTCTCGTGGGATGTTTCGTGAGGTGTTGCCCCGTTGGGTATCGTGAAAACGTGACCGTGCTCCACATGTCTATATCCCTTTCCGGGTTCGTGGGTCCATCATGTTTTGCATGCGCATCTCTTGTTGTTACCGCAGGTATTGGCGAATAAAAAGCGAAAGCAACCAAAATCAGCCAAATGCTAGCTTGCTGTGTAAACTTTAGATGCTTCGTTTGAACTTGTGACAGTAAAAGCGTTTACTCGAGCTCAGGTTACATGTGTGAGAAACTTGGTGCTCGTAAGCGCCGTCGCGAGACATTTCGAATTCAACAGTGTGATGAAGAGACTTGAGGCTTAACGTCATTTGCGTGCGACGTTTTGTCTAGCTTGGCCTGTTTTCGTGATTGTTGACGCCTCCCCGTCAGCCTACACGGACTAGCGTCCGAGGGGGGGTGTTAACATGTGAGCATTCAGGTGACTGGGGAGTGAAGGTGTCCCCGTTACCGTTTGGCTCAAGTATTTAACGGCTGAAGCTACCGAGACTTGCTTCGCCGTGCTGAGGTAAAAAGGTGACCTATCGTCATCGCTGTCACCGAGCTCCCGTGCAGAACCCTCCTCGGGGTTTTGCAGGAGGAGGAGGAGGGGGAGAGGGACGAGGCCACTTCCCCCGTCCCTGATCCAAGAGCCGCTCCCCCCCCCACGCGCAGGCACGCGCGCGCACCCCCGGAGCACGAGGCGCCTGGCCCGGCCTGCCTGCCTCGCCCCCTCCACGTCGTTGCAACGGAACACCTTGCAGCATAGCGAAGCATGAGGCCGACCGGTGGAGGAGTGCTACGACGACCATGCCGACGACGAGGACGAGGAGGAGGAGGAGGAGGAAGAGGACGGGGACGACGACGACGACGACGAGGACGACGACGACGACGAGGACGACGACGAGGACGACGACGAGGACGATAAGGACGAGGACGAGGACGACGACGAGGACGAGGAGGAGGAGGAGGAAGAGAAGGACGAGGACGAGGAGGAGGAGGACGAGGAAGGGAAGGAGGAGGAGGAGGATGAAGAACACGAGATGAGGGGAAGGAACCGCTCTGCCGTAGCAGAGCCCCATTGGTATGCGCGCTCAGCCGTAGCAGATCCTTATAGGTATCTGCTTTCCGAGCTGTCTTCAGCCATTCCGGTGTATTTCCAGACGGCGCTATCGCGAAACATGACGTTACCTGGGGGGTGGGGGGCGCGGGGCTGGTAACGGCCGCATAAACGATCTTTAGCTCTCATTCTCCATTCCATGGCCGTTTGTGTTCAAGACTCTTGCGGTGAGATCGTCGTGTTCTCGCATCGCCACTGAATATTCATTACTACACCTCTTGGCCTTCGTCGTCGCAACAATGGTACACGGACTGATCTTCGCGGTGGCATCTGCGCTCGCTCACACTGTTGGCGCCGATGTGCAGCTCATGCAGACGTCTATGCATGGGCCGGGCGGTTTCGAGGCCGCAGAGCTACGGACTGAAGACTCCACGGACCTAGGGCTCCTCAACGTAATTCTGACACTTCTAGAGCCCGCAGAGCGGGAGTCACTGCGGGCCTCCAGGGGGACATTATATCACGCAAGACTCGCATCAAGTGAGCAGGAGAAGGAGGAGGAGGAGGAGGAGGTGACGGACGACCGGGAGGAGGCAATGGAGCTCTCGAGTCATTGGAGGACTTGTTCCCGGAAAGGGCGTGGGCCCAGGGTTCTCGTTTAGTTTTGTTTCCCCCCGGTTTCCACCGGCGGAATTATTTGCGATAAATAACAAGGTGAAGTCCCATTGGGCGTGGAAAAATTGAGGATGTCCCCAGCGAAACGCGTGTTTGGTTTCCACCTGCCAATTTTTCCCGGAAAGGGCTCAGGCCCAGGGTTCTCTTTTAGTAGGTAAACCTGTCCCCCGGTGCCAACTTGAGGGAGGCCGGCGAATTTTTTCCCTGATAAATAACGAGGTCGAAGGAGGCCGGCGAATTAAAATTTGAGGATGTCTCGAGCGAAACGCTTGTTTTTGAAATCCCGATCGATAAATCACAGGGTGCGGGCCACTTTTTCGTGTGTTGAGGATGTCTCGAGCGAAACGCTTGCTCCGCAGAGTTTGCCGAGGATGTCTCGAGCGAAACGCTTGTTTTGCAGAGCCGACCGCGACGCGGAAAAGCGCCCCGCGCGAAGGAATTTCGATGATCGACTAATTCTTTGTTTTTGTACGATTTCCTGGAATTTTGGCAGGATGTCTCGAGCGAAATGCACGACCCCACCCTAGCACGACCATACCCCAGCACGACCACACCCCAGCACGACCAGACCCCAGCACGACCCCACCCCAGCACGACCCCACCCCAGCACGACCATACCCCAGCACGACCACACCCCAGCACGACCCGACCCCAGCACGACCCTACCCCAGCAAGACCACACCCCAGCACGACCACACCCCAGCACGACCTCACCACAGCACGACCACGCCCCAGCACGACCACGCCCCAGCACGACCACGCCCCAGCACGACCACGCCCCAGCACGACCACACCCCAGCACGACCACACCCCAGCACGACCACACCCCAGCACGACCACACCCCAGCACGACCCGATCGATAAATCACAGGGTGCGGACCACACCCCAGCACGACCACACCCCAGCACGACCACACCCCAGCACGACCCCGCACGGCCCCAGCACGACCACACCCCAGCACGCACCCCAGCACGCCCCCACCCCAGCACGACCACGCCCCAGCACGACCACACCCCAGCACGACCACACCCCAGCACGACCACACCCCAGCACGACCCCACCCCAGCACGACCACACCCTAGCACGACCACACCCCAGCACGACCACACCCCAGCACGACCCCACCCCAGCACGACACCACCCCAGCACGACCCACAGCACGACCAGCACGACCACACCCCAGCACGACCCGACCCCAGCACGACCCTACCCCAGCAAGACCACACCCCAGCACGACCACACCCCAGCACGACCTCACCACAGCACGACCACACCCCAGCACGACCACGCCCCAGCACGACCACGCCCCAGCACGACCACGCCCCAGCACGACCACCCCCAGCACGACCACCCCCCTAGCACGACCACCCCCCAGCACGACCACCCCCCAGCACGACCACACCCCAGCACGACCACACCCCAACACGACCATACTCCAGCACGACCACACCCCAGCACGACCACACCCAGTCGCACCCCCGTGGAATGTTTCGTGGGGTGTCTGGTTGAGTGGTTGCCTGTTCGTGGGGTGTCTCGTGGAATGTTTCACGGGGTGTCTCGTGGAATGTTTCGTGAGGTGTCTCGTGGGTTGTTTCGTGAGGTGTCTCCTGGGATGTTTCGCGGGGTGTCTCGTGGGATGTTTCGTGAGGTGTCGCCCAGTTGGATATCGTGAAAACGTGACCATGCTGCACATGTCTATATCCCTTTCCGGGTTCGTGGGTCCATCATGTTTTGCGATTCGTAGCGGGGTAAAGTTTTATTCGGCGTGGACGGATTGAGGATGCCCCTAGCGAAACGCGTGTTTGGTTTCGGCCAGCGAAATTATTTGCAATGAATATGAAGGTAAAGTCCCCTTCGGCGTGGAAAAACTGAGGATGTCCCCAGCGAAACGCGTGTTTGGTTTCCACCTGCCAATTTTTTTGCGATTCGTAGCGGGGTAAAGTTTTATTCGGCGTGGACGGATTGAGGATGCCCCTAGCGAAACGCGTGTTTGGTTTCGGCCAGCGAAATTATTTGCAATGAATATGAAGGTAAAGTCCCCTTCGGCGTGGAAAAACTGAGGATGTTCCTAGCGAAACGCGTGCTTTATACACATTTGTTGAGGATGTCTCCGGCGAAACGCTGGTTTTGCAGAGTTGGGGGACGTCTTTAGCGGGGGTTTCGTCGGGGGCCAGAATTCAGAGGATGTGTCAGGCGAAATGTTTGTTTTCACGTGTCCATGTCGCCCAGGGGGTATCTAACATGGCTGCTCCTAGCTGGCTCCTTAGACGACCGCGGCTGGAACCACATGTTTTCACGTGTCCAGGCCACGCAGGGGGGCATCTAACATGGTGGTCCCGAGCTGGAACCACGTGTTTTCACATGTCCAGGCCACCCAGGAGGTATCTAACATGGTGGTCCCGAGCTGGAGCCACGTGTTTTTACTTGTCCACGCTACCCAGGGGGGTATCGAACATGGTGGTCCTGCGCTGGAGCCGAGTGTTTTTACGTGTCCAGGCCGCCCAGGGGGGTATCTAACATGGCGGTCCTGTGCTGGAGCCTAGTGCTTTTACGTGTCCAGGCCACCCAGGGGGGTATCTCATATGATTGTCCCGAACTGGAGCCACGTGTTTTTGCGTGTCCAAGCCGCCCATGGGGGTATCTAACATGGCGTTGGGCCCAACGACGAATTATCAGGAAACGCACGAGGGGCTGAAAAGCGCTACCCGAACACATATCCCAAAACAGAAAAAAACACATGTTTTCTTGCGGACAGGGGGTGGCGCTTTGGGGGCCCCTCCAGGGAAGGCATTGCGAGGATGTCTCGAGCGGGAGTGCGAATTCAGTATATCCAGGCCACGCAGGGGGTATCTAACATGGTTGTCCCGAGCTGGAACCACGTGTTTCTACATGTCTATGTGTCCCTTGGAACTTTCCGCGGCGCGTCTTCCTAGCATCCCCCCCTGTGAATTTGCTCTGGGGCAGCTACTATGTGCTCAGGCAGCTCGAGCTTAAGATTCAGATCAGTTCGGTCAGGACTCAGATGCAAAGGAGGACTTGATCCACAACGCTACAGAGCACAATCGTCGCGTGGCACATCGCAGTTCAGCACGGCGCAGCACAGCACTGCCTTCCGCACGGTACATCAAGATCAATACACTCAGCATTGCAACCTGGCACGTTCTTTGGCACGTTCCGTTGCGCGTCCCGTGGCGAGTCCCCCTGGCACGTCGCGCGACGCGTCCCCTGGCACGTCCCGTGGCACGTCCATTGGCACGTTCCGTAGCGCGCCCCCTCGGCACTTCCCGCGGTGCGTCCCCGTGGCACGTCCCCTGGCACGTCGCCTGGCGCGTCCCTTGGGACGTTTCGTGGCGCGTCCTCTTGGCATGTTCCCCTGTCAATTAGCTCTGGGGCAGCTACTACGTGCTAAGGCAGCTCGAGCTTACGATCCAGATCAGTTCGGTCAGGACTCAGATGCAAAGGAGGACTCGATCCACGAGGCTGTAGAGCACAATCGCGGCACGGCACATCGCAGTTCAGCACGGCTCAGCACAGCACAGCTTTCGGCACGGTACGTCAAGATCGAAACACTCAGCGTTGCAACCTGGCACGTTCCTTGGCACGTTCCGTGGCGCGTCCCGTGGCGAGTCCCCCTGGCACGTCGCGTGGCGCGTCCCCTGGCACGTCCCGTGGCACGTCCATTGGCACGTTCCGTAGCGCGTCCCCTTGGCACGTCTTGCGGTGCGACCCCATGACACGTCCCCTGGTACGTCGCCTGGCGCGTTCCTTGGGACGTTTCGCGGCGCGTCCTCCTGGCATGCCCCCCTGTCAATTAGCTCTGGGGCAGCTACTACGTGTTCATGCAGCTCGATCTTAAGATCCAGATCAGTTCGGTCAGGACTCAGATGCAACGGAGGACTCGATCCACGAGGCTATAGAGCACAATCGCGGCATGGCACATCGCAGTTCAGCACGGCTCAGCACAGCACAGCCTTCGGCACGGTACATCAAGATCGATACACTCAGCATTGCAACCTGGCACGTTCCTTGGCACGTTCCGTGGCGCGTCCCGTGGCGAGTCCCCCTGGCACGTCGCGTGGCGCGTCCCCTGGCACGTCCCGTGGCACGTCCATTGGCACGTCCCGTAGCGCGTCCCCTTGGCACGTCCCGCGGTGCGACCCCATGGCACGTCCCCTGGCACGTCGACTGGCGCGTCCCTTGGGACGTTTCGCGGCGCGTCCTCCTGGCATGCCCCCCTGTCAATTAGCTCTGGGGCAGCTACTATGTGTTCAGGCAGCTCGAGCTTAAGATCAAGACCAGTTCGGTCAGGACTCGGATGCAAAGGAGGACTCTGCAACGCTATAGGGCACAATCGCGGCATGGCACATCGCAATTCAGCATGGCGCCGCGCAGCAAAGCCCTTTGCACGGAACACCAATATCGATACACTCACTCAGCATTTCAACCTGGCACGTTCCTTGGCACGTTCCGTGGCGCGTCCTGTGGCGAGTCCCCCTGGCACGTCGCGCGGCGCGTCCCCTGGCACGTCCCGTGGCGCGTCCATTGGCACGTTCCGTAGCGCGTCCCCTTGGCACGTCCCGCAGTGCGTCCCCATGACACGTCCCCTGGCACATCGCCTGGCGCGTCCCTTGGAACTTTCCGCGGCGCGTCTTCCTAGCATCCCCTCCCTGTGAATTAGCTCTCGGGCAGCTACTGTGTGCTCAGACAGCTCGAGCTTAAGATCCAGATCAGTTCGGTCAGGACTCAGATGCAAAGGAGGACTTGATCCACAACGCTACAAAGCACAATCGTCGCGTGGCACATCGCAGTTCAGCACGGCGCAGCACAGCACTGCCTTCCGCACGGTACATCAAGATCAATCCACTCAGCATTGCAACTTGGCACGTTCTTTGGCACGTTCCGTGGCGCGTCCCGTGGCGAGTCCCCCTGGCACGTCGCGCGGCGCGTCCCCTGGCACGTCCCGTGGCACGTCCATTGGCACGTTCCGTAGCGCGTCCCCTCGGCACGTCCCGCGGTACGTCACCTGGCACCTCGCTTGGCGCGTCCCTGGGACGTTCCGTGGCGCGTCCTCCTGGCATGTTCCCCTGTCAATTAGCTCTGGGGCAGCTACTACGTGTTAAGGCAGCTCGAGCTTAAGATCAAGACCAGTTCGGTCAGGACTCAGATGCAAAGGAGGACTCGATCCACGAGGCTATTGAGCACAATCGCGGCATGCCACATCGCAGTTCAGCACGGCTCAGCACAGCACAGCCTTCGGCACGGTACATCAAGATCGATACACTCAGCATTGCAACTTGGCACGTTCCTTGGCACGTTCCGTGGCGCGTCCCGTGGCGAGTCCCCCTGGCACGTGGCACCCCTGGCACGTCCGTGGCACGTCCGGCGCGTCCCCTTGGCACGTCCCGCGGTGCGTGCCCATGGCACGTCCCCTGGCACGTCGCCTGGCGCGCCCCTTGGGACGTTCCGCGGCGCGTCCTCCTGGCATGTCCCCCTGTCAATTAGCTGTGGGGCAGCTACTATGTGCTGAGGCAGCTCGAGCTTAAGATCCAGATCAGTTCGGTCAGGACTCGGATGCAAAGGAGGACTCGATCCACGACGCTATATAGTAGAATCGCGTCATGGCACATCGCAATTCAGCACGATGCAGCACAGCATAGCTCTCGGCAGGGTACATCAAGATCGATACACTCAGCAT
>CAUYUJ010019125.1:99977-119977 GCA_963575745.1 Prorocentrum cordatum
CCCAGCTCGACCACACCCAGCACGGACACCCCCCAGCACGACCCACCCCAGCACGTCACACCCAGGTGGCCGCCCGACCCCACCCCCAGCAAGACCACACCCCCCCACGGGACGCCCCAGCAGACCTTTACACCGCACGACCACACCCCAGCACGCCCCACGCTCCCAGCACGACCACGCCCCAGCACGAACCGCCCCACCACGACACGCTCAAGCACGACCAGCTCCAGCACGACCACCCCCCAGCACGACCACCCCCCCAGCACGACCACCCCCCAGCACGACCACCCCCCAGCACGACCACACCCCAGCACGACCACTCCCCAGCACGACCACACCGCCTTGGTTGAGTGGTTGCCTGTCGTCGTGGAATGTTTCGTGGGGTGTCTCGTGGAATGTTTCGCGGGGTGTCTCGTGAAATGTTTCGTGAGGTGTCTCGTGGAATGTTTCGTGAGGTGTCTCGTGGGCTGTTTCGTGAGGTGTCTCGTGGGATGTTTCGTGAGGTGTTGCCCAGTTGGGTATCATGAAAACGTGTCCATGCTCCACATGTCTATATCCCTTTCCGGGTTCGTGGGTCCATCATGTTCGAGAACTCAGACTTGGGTAAGTCCTTGCACACGCTTGTCACAGGGACGCCTGTGTTGCAAACCCCGTGTTCAGGTGTCAGTTCTAGTAAACCTTACGCTTACGCTATGGTGCAAACCTCGACTGCGCATTCGGACTTGTGGGGCGTTGTGGCCACTAACTCTGCTGAACCGCTTTATTGTACTGATGTTGACAGGTTGAGTTTCAACGCGTACCGGATGAATGTGCAATTTCGTATCGGAATTCTGCGCGATGAAGAATCTTGTTGCTGCTGTCCTGGATCAGCCGACGGTATCGGGATTCACTCTGTGTCAAGTGGAGCACACGAGTGGCCAGGCACCCAGGTGTTCTACGCTTCCAGGGTATACGTGATCACACCAACCCCTGCGCCTACACCAGCACCAACTCCAGACCCTACGACGGCACCTTTGGCGTACCTTTCATAACGTTTCTTACCACAAGCAATACTTACAGAAACCTCGTACCTTCAGCGTACCCTCGACGTACCCTCAACGAGTGTTTCCGACGTACCTTCAGAGTAACTACCTTCGGCATACCTTCGGTATACTTGCGTATTCACCAGGGACCGAGCGTAACTTACGAGGCATCTTGGCACTGGGAGCGCACATCCAGCGTAGTCTGCGAGGGGTCGTAGCACTGGGAGCGCGGACGCTGCGTAATTTAGTATATTTACTTATGTCTTCAAAGGAGCTGTTATGTGTGCATCTGCCTGGGGTCAGGGCCGTGTGCTTTGTGCTGCATCTCGCTTGCACCTCTATGTTGCTCGCAGTTTTCCCAGAAAGGTCGGGGACCCAGGGTTCTCTTTCAGTCTTGTTCCACTGTCACCAGGTCCCATGCTGAGGGGGGCTGTCGAATTTCCGTTCGATGAAAACACGAGGTCAAGTCCCATTCGGCGTGGAACATGCGTGTCGCGCGTGCCCGCTCGAGGAAAATGTGATCCCCATCTCGGATCCTTGTTGCCAAACGGGGTCTGCGGAACCCCGCTTTCTTCTGTAAAAAGGAGGGTGCGGACGGTGCGGAGCGTTTTGTGCAGAATCCCAACTACATAACGAGGTTCGGAGACCCTAAACATTTTCACAACAAATAGGAAGGTAAACTTTGTGCGTGCCCGCTCGAGGATGGCGCTCCCTGCGCGCAGGAATTTCGAGGATGTCTCGAGCCCCGCGCTTGTTTTGCAGAAGGAATGTTAGCTTTTTCCCGGAAAGGGCATGAGCCCAGGGTTCTCTTTTAGTTGGTAAACCTAATCCCCCGGTGCCTGCTTGAGGGAGGCCGGCGAATTTTTTCCCTGATAAATAACGAGGTCGAAGGAGGCCGGCGAATTAAAATTTGAGGATGTCTCGAGCGAAACGCTTGTTTTTGAAATCCCGATCGATAAATCACAGGGTGCGGGCCACTTTTTCGTGTGTTGAGGATGTCTCGAGCGAAACGCTTGCTCCGCAGAGTTTGCCGAGGATGTCTCGAGCGAAACGCTTGTTTTGAGAGCCGACCGCGACGCGGAAAAGCGCCCCGCGCGAAGGAATTTCGATGATGTCTCGACTAATTTCTTTGTTTTTGTACGATTTCCTGGAATTTGGGCAGGATGTTCCGCACGACCACGCAGCACGACACGCCCAGCCGACCAACCGAAACGAAACATCAGCACGAAGCCCAGCACGACCCCACCCCAGCACGACCATACCCCAGCACCAGCACGACCACACCCCAGCACGACCCGATCGATAAGTCACAGGGTGCGGACCACCCCAGCACGACCACACCCCAGCACGACCCCACTCCAGCACGACCCCACCCCAGCACGACCACGCCCCAGCACGACCACACCCCAACACGACCACACCCCAGCACGACCACACTCCAGCACGACCCCGACCTAGCACTACCCCACTCCAGCACGACCACACCCCAGCACGACCACACCCCAGAACGACCACACCCCAGCCCGACCCCACCCAAGCACGACCCCACCCCAGCACGACCACACCCCAGCAGGACCACACCCCAGCACGACCACATCCCAGCAGGACCCCACCGCAGCAAGACCACACCCCAGCACGACCACACCCCAGCACGACCTCACCACAGCACGACCACACCCCAGCACGACCACGCCCCAGCACGACCACGCCCCAGCACCACCACGCCCCAGCACGACCCCACCCCAGCACGACCACCCCCCCAGCACGACCACACCGCAGCACGAGCCCCACCGCTTGGAGAGTGGTTGCTGCACGACCACACCCCAGCAGACCACACCCCTGCCCGACCACACCCCTGCACGACACACCCCAGCCAGACCACACTCCAGCACCAGCACGACACACCCCAGCACGACCCGATCGATAAGTCCACAGGGTTCGGACCACCCAGCACGACCACACCCCAGCACGACCCCATCCAGCACGACACCCAGCAACGACCAGCCCCAGACGACCACACCCCAACACGACCACACCCAGCACGACAACTCCAGCACGACCCCGACCAGCACGACCACACCCCAGCACGACCCCACCCCAGCACGATCACACCCCAGCACGACCCCACCCCAGCAAGACCACACCCCAGCACGACCGCACCCCAGCACGACCTAACCACAGCACGACCACACCCCAGCACGACCACGCCCCAGCACGACCACGCCCCAGCACGACCACGCCCCAGCACGACCACCCCCTAGCACGACCACCCCCCCAGCACGACCACCCCCCAGCACGACCACCCCCCAGCACGACCACACCCCAGCACGACCACACCCCACCACGACCATACTCCAGCACGACCACACCCCAGCACGACCACACCCAGTCGCACCCCCGTGGAATGTTTCGTGGGGTGTCTGGTTGAGTGGTTGCCTGTTCGTGGGGTGTCTCGTGGAATGTTTCACGGGGTGTCTCGTGGAATGTTTCGTGAGGTGTCTCGTGGGTTGTTTCGTGAGGTGTCTCCTGGGATGTTTCGCGGGGTGTCTCGTGGGATGTTTCGTGAGGTGTCGCCCAGTTGGATATCGTGAAAACGTGACCATGCTGCACATGTCTATATCCCTTTCCGGGTTCGTGGGTCCATCATGTTTCCCGGAAAGGGCTCCGGCCCAGGGTTCTCTGGGTTCTCTTTTAGCTGTTTACTCGCAGAACTGACGGCTCTAGGGCCGGCGAAATTTCTTGCGATAAATTACGAGGTCGTTTAGGGCTGGCGATTTTTCCCGGAAAGGGCTCAGGCCCAGGGTTCTCTTTTAGTAGGTAAACCTGTCCCCCGGTGCCAACTTGAGGGAGGCCGGCGAATTTTTTCCCTGATAAATAACGAGGTCGAAGGAGGCCGGCGAATTAAAATTTGAGGATGTCTCGAGCGAAACGCTTGTTTTTGAAATCCGATCGATAAAATCACAGGGTGCGGGCCACTTTTTTCGTGTGTTGAGGATGTCTCGAGCGAAACGCTTGCTCCGCAGAGTTTGCCGAGGATGTCTCGAGCGAAACGCTTGTTTGCAGAGCCGACCGCGACGCGGAAAAAGCGCCCCGCGCGAAGGAATTTCGATGATGTCTCGACTAATTCGGTTTGTTTGTACGATTTCTGGAATTTTGGCAGGATGTCTCGAGCGAAATGCACGACCCCACCCTAGCACGACCATACCCCAGCACGACCACACCCCAGCACGACCAGACCCCAGCACGACCCCACCCCAGCACGACCCCACCCCAGCACGACCATACCACCAGCACGACCACACCCCAGCACGACCCGACCCCAGCACGACCCTACCCCAGCAAGACCACACCCCAGCACGACCACACCCCAGCACGACCTCACCACAGCACGACCACACCCCAGCACGACCACGCCCCAGCACGACCACGCCCCAGCACGACCACGCCCAGCACGAGCACGACCACCCCAGCACGACCACACCCAGCACGCACGACCACACCCCAGCACGACCACCACACCCCAGCACGACCCCAGCACGACCCCCAGCACGACCACACCCCAGCACGACCCCACCCCAGCACGACCCCCAGCACGACCACCCCCCCAGCACGACCACCCCCAGCACGACCACCCCCCAGCACGACCACACCCCAGCACGACCACTCCCCAGCACGACCACACCGCCTTGGTTGAGTGGTTGCCTGTCGTCGTGGAATGTTTCGTGGGGTGTCTCGTGGAATGTTTCGCGGGGTGTCTCCTGGAATGTTTCGTGAGGTGTCTCGCGGAATGTTTCGTGAGGTGTCTCGTGGGATGTTTCGTGAGGTGTCTCGTGGGATGTTTCGTGAGGTGTTGCCCCGTTGGGTATCGTGAAAACGTGCCCATGCTCCACATGTCTATATCCCTTTCCGGGTTCGTGGGTCCATCATGTTTTTTGAGGATGTCTCGAGCGAAACGCTTGTTCGCGGAAAGGGCTTAGGCCCAGGGTTCTCTTTTAGTTTGTTTACCCCCGGTTTTGACTTTAGGTGGGCCGGCGAATTTCTTTTGCGATGAATATCGAGGTCGAGGTGGGCCGGCGAATTAGATTTTGAGGATGTCTCGAGCGAAACGCTTGTGTTTCAGAATTTGTTTAGGATGTCTCGAGCGAAACGCTTGTTTTGTGTTATATATTGTCCTCTCCTGGGGACCTGAATTCAGAGGATCTCTCAAGTGAAATGTTTGTTTTCACGTGCCCAGGGCTTGAGGATGTCTCGAGCGAGACGCTTGTTTTCACGCCTCCAGGTTGCCCATACAGATGTCCAGCATGAGGATTTGTTGAGGATGTCTCGAACCAGAGGCTTGTTTTCACGTGTCCAGGTCGCCCAGGCGGATGTCTAGCATGTGGATGTGTCGAGGAAGTCTCGATCCGATCGAGACGCTTGTTTGCACGTGGCCAGGTTGCCCAGGCGGATGCCCAGCATGAGGATGTGTTGAGAATGTCTCGAGAGATACGCTTGTTTTCACGTGTCCAGGTCGCCCAGGCGGATGTCGAACATGAAGATGTGTTGAGGATGTCTCGAGCGAGACGTTCGGTTTCACGTGTACAGGTCGCCCATGCGGATGTCTAGGATGAGGATGTGTTGAAAACGTCTCGAGCGAAGCGCTTGTTTTCACGTGCCCAGGTCACCCAAGCGGACGTCTCACATGTGGGACCGCCCGCATGCGTCCTCCACCACCCAGTACAGCCCTTGTTCCCTGCGTTTCACTCACCCGGTACAGCGTTTCGTGGCTCCATAAGGGGGCTTCGCCGAAGGTCCCAGTGGCAGCGCCCGCATGCGTCCGTCACCACCCAGCACAGCCCTTGCTCCCTGCGTTTCACCCACCCGGCACAGCGTTTCGTGGCCCCATAGGGAGCTCCACGGAAGGTCCCAGTGGCACCGCCCGCATGCGTCCGCCACCACCTAACACGGCCCTTCCTCCCTGCGTTTCACCTACCCATTACAACGTTTCGTGGCCCCATAGGGGGCTCCACCGAAGGTCCCAGTGGCACCGCCCGCACGCGTCCGTCACCACCCAACACACCCCTTGCTCCCTGCGTTTCACCCACCCAGTACAGCGTTTCGTGGCCCCATAGGGAGCTCCACCGAAGGTCCCAGTGGCACCGCCCGCATGCGTCCGCCACCACCAAGCACGACCCTTGCTCCCTGCATTTCGCGCACCCGCTACAGGGTTTCGTGGCCCCATAGGGAACTCCACGGAAGGTCCCAATGGCACCGCCTGCATGCGCCCGCCATCGCCCAGTACAGCCAGTGCTCCCTTCGTTTCACCCACCCAGTACAGCGTTTCGTGGCCCCAAAGGGGGCTCCACCGAAGGTCCCAGTGGCACCGCCCGCACGCGTCCGCCACCACCCAGCACAGCCCTTGCTCCCTGCGTTTCTCCCACCCAGTACAGCGTTTCGTGGCCACATAGGGGGCTCCACCGAAGGTCCCAGTGGCACCGCCCGCACGCGTCCGCCACCACCCAACACGGCCCTTGCTCCCTGTGTTTCACCCACCCAGTACAGCGTTTCGTGGCCCCATAGGGAGCGCCACCAAAGAAGATATTCACAGTTGCGGTATTCACAACTGCATATGGTTGGGTCTTTCGCCAGGCTAATTTTCAAGTGTCCAGGTTGCCCATGCGGATGTCTAACATGAAGATGTGTTGAGGATGTCTCGAGCGAGACGTTTGCTTTCACGTGTACAGGTTGCCCCGGTGGATGTCTAGAGTGAGGAGGTGCTGAAAACGTCTCGAGCGAAACGCTTGTTTTCACGTGCCCAGGTCACCCAGGCGGACGTCTCACATGAAGATGTGTTGGGGATGTCTCGAGCGAACCACTTGTTTTCACGTGTCCAGTTCGCCCAGGCGGATGTCTAGCATGAGAACGTGCTGAGGATGTGTTGAGCGAAACGCTTGTTTTCACATGTCCAGGTCGCTCAGGCGGATGTCTAGCATGAGGATTTCGACAGGATGTCTCGAGCGAAACGCTTGTCCCCAGCACGTTCCGTAGCGCGTCCCCTTGGCACGTCCCGCGGTGCGTCCCCATGGCACGTCCCCTGGCACGTCGCTCCGTGGCGCGTCCTGTTGCGAGTTCCCCTGGCACGTCGCGCGGCGCGTCCCTTGGCACGTCCCGTGGCACGTCCATTGGCACGTTCCGTAGCGCGTCCCTTCGGCACGTCCCGCGGTGCGTCCCCATGGCACGTCCCCTGGCACGTCGCCTGGCGCGTCCCTTGGAACTTTCCGCGGCGCGTCTTCCTAGCCTGCCCCCCTGTGAATGAGCTTTGGGACAGCTACTATGTGCTCAGGCAGCTCGAGCTTAAGATCCAGATCAGTTCGGTCAGGACTCGGATGCAAAGGAGGACTGGATCCACAACGCTATAGAGCACACTCGTGACATGGCACATCGCAGTTCGGCGCGGCGCAGCACAGCACTGCCTTCGGCACGGTACATCAATATCGATACACTCAGCATTGCAATTTGGCACGTTCGTTGGCACGTTCCGTGGCGCGTCCCGTGGCGAGTCTCCCTGGCACGTCGCGCGGCGCGTCCCCTGGCACGTCCCGTGGTACGTCCATTGGCACGTTCCGTAGCGCGTGTCTTCGGCGCGTCCCGCGGTTGCGTTCCCGTAGCAAGTCCCTTGGCACGTCGCTTGGCGCGTCCCTTGGGACGTTCCGCGGCGCGTCCTCCTGGCATGTTCCCCTGTCAATTAGCTCTGGGGCAGCAGCTATGTGCTAGGGCAGCTCGAGTTTAAGATCCAGATCAGTTCGGTCAGGACTCTGATGCAAAGGATGACTCGATCCACAACACTATAGAGCACAATCGTGGCATGGCACATCGCAGTTCAGCACGGCTCAGCACAGCACAGCCCTCGGCACAGTACATCAAGATCGATACACTCAGCATTGCAACCTGGCACGTTCCGTGGCGCGTCCTGTGGCGAGTCCCTTTGGCACGTCGCGCGGCGCGTCCCCTGGCACGTCCCGCGGCACGTCCATTGGCACGTTCCATAGCGCGTCCCTTTGGCATGCCCCGCGGTGCGTCCCCATGGCACGTCCCCTGGCACGTCGCCTGGTGCGTTCCTTGGGACGTTCCGCGGCGCGTGCTCTTGGCATGTCCCCCTGTGAATTAGCTCTGGGGAAGCTACTATGTGCTAGGGCAGCTCGAGCTTAAGATCCAGATCAGTTCGGTCAGGACTCGGATGCAAAGGAGGACTGGATCCACAACGCTATAGAGCACAATCGTGGCATGGCACATCGCAATTCAGCACGGTGCAGCACAGCACAGCACAGCACAGCCCTCGGCACGGTACATCAAAATCGATACATTCAGCATAGCATTTGCCCATCGCCCAATCAGGGGTCTTTGAAGCGTTGCCATGCCTTAGATTTCTATATTCCTTTCCGGGTTCGTGGGTCGATCATGCTGAAACGTTGCCAGGTCTTACATTTCTATATTTCTTTCCGGGTTCGTGGGGCGATCATGTTAGTATTGTTCCCCCCCGGTTTCGACGGGAAGCGGGCCGGCGAAATTATTTGCGATACCTAACGTGGTAAAGTCCCATTCGGCGTGGGACAAATTTGTGTCGCGCGTGCCCGCTCGAGGAAAATGCTCCCCCCATGTCGGATCCTCGTTGCCTAATGGGGTCCGCAGACCCCCGCTTTCCTGAGTAAAAAAGAGGGTGCGGAGCGTTTCGCGCAGAATTCCTACTCAATGACGAGGTATGGAGACCCTGAAATCTTCGACGGGCCGTTTGGAAAGGATCGAAAAGTTGATTTTTGGCAGCCCGCTCGAGGATGGCGCGTCCCGCGCGCAGGAATTTCGAGGATGTCTCGAGCCCCGCGTTTGTTTTGCAGAAGGAAGGTTGGCTTTTCCCAGAAAGGGCTCCAGTCCAGGGTTCTCTTTTAGTTTTGTTCCCCTCGCGGTTTCGACGTGAGGTGGACCGGCGCATCTATTCTGCGAGAAATAACGAGGTCGCGTAGGGCCGGCGGAATTGAATGTTGAGGATGTCCCTGGCCAAACGACTGTTTACATAAGGTTGTTGGGGATGTTTCAGGCGAAACGCTGGTTTTGCAGAGTTGGGGGATGTCTCGAGCGGGGGCCTCGTGTGGGGCGAGAATTCAGAGGATGTCTCGGGCGAAATGCTTGTGTTCACGAGCCCAGGTCGGCCAGGGGGGTATCTAACATGGTTGTCCCCCGCTGGCGCCCCAGACGACCGCATGTTAGATATCTCCCCTGGGTGGGCTGTAACCATGTGTTTTCATGTGTCCAGGCCACCCAGGGGGGTATTTTACATGGTTGTCTGCAGCAAGGATCCCGTGTTTTAACGTGCCCAGGCCACCCAGGGGTGTATCTAACATGGACTAAACTCGACCTGACATATGGGGAACGCGAGTGGGGAGGTTGTGGGGTTGGACACAAATCATGCCGAGATGTGCCAGCGGGGTGTGTGTGCCTCGTCTGAACTCGCGCGGAAAGCAAAGTCGATTTGGCGAACGCCAGTGGGAAGGTTAGGGGTCTGGAGACGGAACATGCAGAGATGCTCTCGTCTGAAGTCGCGCGGAAAGTAAACTCGATCTGACATAGGGGAACGCGAATGGTGAGATAGGGGTCTGGAGACGGACAATGCCGAGATGCGATAGCATTTTATCGTGATGAGGTTGCACGTTCTTGGAAAGCTCGCCGCTTTCACGCGCTTCCCGTTCATTACAAAGTGGCGTGGGGTGGTCAGCATGCTGTATGGAGTGTGCGCCGCCTGCTCCAGCCGCACCAGGTTGGCCAGGGGCGCGACGTGCACAGAATGCGCCAGTGCACGCTGCAGCACACATCGGCCAACATGTCGAGCCCCTGGCCATGCGTGCCAAAATCTAGTGCCAGGTGGCAGCGGGCGGGGTGGTCGGCAAGTTGTGGTGGGTGCGCCTGTAATGAGTTTGAATTGATTTTCGACGAGGATCGTGGGCGAATTCACGGCGGACAGATATGCTCGCGCGCCCTCATGCCTGTTGCAATTCCAAGCAAGGTGCTCGCGGGGTCCACGTCGCGATCCGGATGTAGTCGACACGTGTACTCGTTTTTGTTCCCAACCATCCTGTGGTGTTGGGTCCTCGTTTTGAAAAGATGGTCCCCGCGTTCCTCTTCTCCTCTCCTCCTCCTCCCCCTCCTCTCCCTCCTCCCCTTCCTCCTTTTTGCATGTGTTTCACCCACCCAATACACGGCTTCGTGGCCTCATAGGGAGCTCCACCGAAACCCCCACTGGCACCGCCCGCATGCGTCCGCCACCTCCCAACATAGCCATTGCTTCTTGCGTTTCACCCACCCAGTGCAGCGTTTCGTTGCCCCATAGGGAGCTCCACCGAAGGTTCCAGTGGCACCGCCCGCATGGGTCCGCCACCACCCAACACGGCCCTTGCTCCCTGCGTTTCACCCACCCAGTACAGCGTTTCGTGGCCCCATAAGGGGGCTCCACTGAAGGTCCCAGTGGCGCCGCCCGCATGCGTCCGCCACCACGCAACACAGCCACTGCTCCTTGCGTTTCACCCACCCATTACAGCGTTTCGTGGCCCCATAAGGGGGCTCCACCGAAGGTCCCAGTGGCACCGCCCGCATGTGTCCGCCACCACCCAGCACAGCCCTTGCTCCCTGCGTTTCACCCACCCAGTACAGCGTTTCGTGGTCCCATAGGGAGTTCCACCGAAGGTGACAGTGGCACCGCCCGCATGCGTCCGCCACCACCCAGTACAGCGATTGATTCCTTCGTTTCACCCACCAAGTACAGCGTTTCGTGGCCCCATAAAGGGGGCTCCACCGAAGGTCCCAATGGCACCGCCCGCATGCGTCCGCCGCCGCCCAACACGGCCCTTGCTCTTTGCGTTTCACCCACCCAGTACAAGGGTTTCGTGGCCCCATAAAGGGGGCTCCACCGAAGGCCCCAGTCGCACCGCCCGCATGCGTCCGCCACCACCCACCGCAGCCCCTGCTCCCTTCGTTTCACCCACGCGGTACAGCGTTTCGCGGCCCCATTGGGAGCTTCACCGAAGGTCCCAGTGGCACCTCCCGCATGCGTCCGCCACCACCCAGCTCAGCCATTGCTCCCTGCGTTTCACCCACCCAGTACAGCGTTTCATGGCCCCATAGGGGGCTCCACCGAAGGTCCCAGTGGCACCGCCCGCATGCGTCCGCCACCACCACCCAACACGGCCCTTTCTCCTTGCGTTTCACCCACCCATTACAGCGTTTCGTGGCCCCATAGGGAGCTCCACGGAAGGTCCCAGTGGCACCGCCCGCATGCGTCCGCCACCACCACCCAGCATTTTCCTTGCTCCCTGCCTTTAACCCACGCAGTACAGCGTTTCGTGGCCCCATAGGGAGCTCCACCGAAGGTCCCACTGGCACCGCCGGCGTGCGTCCGCCACCACCCAACACGGCCCTTTTCTCTTTGCGTTTCACCCACCCATTACAGCGTTTCGTGGCCCCATAGGAAGCTCCATGGAAGGTCCCAGTGGCACCGCCCGCATGCGTCCGCCACCAGCCAAGACGGCCTCTGCTCCCTGCGTTTCACCCACCCATTACAGCGTTTCGTGGCCCATAAAGGGGGTTCCACGGAAGGTCCCACTGGCACCGCTCGCATACGTCCGCCACCACCACCCAGCATAGCCCTTGTCCCCTGCGTTTCACCCACCCGGTACAGCGTTTCGCGGCCCCATAGGGAGCTCCACGGGAAGTCCCAGTGGCACCGCCCGCATGCGTCCGCCACCACCCAGCACAGCCATTGCTCCCTGCGTTTCACCCACCCAGTACAGCGTTTCGTGGCCCCATAGGGAGCTCCACCGAAGGTCCCAGTGGCACCGCCCGCATGCGTCCGCCACCACCCAACACGGCCCTTGCTCCCTGCGTTTCACCCACACAGTACAGCGTTTCGTGGCCCCATAAAAGGGGGCTCCACGGAAGGTCCCAGTGGCACCGCCCGCATGCGTCCGCCACCACCACCCAGCATTTTCCTTCCTCCCTGCGTTTCACCCACGCAGTACAGTGTTTCGTGGCCCTATAGGGAGCTCCACGGAAGGTCCCAGTGGCACCGCCCGCATGCGTCCGCCTCCACCCAACACGGCCGTTTCTCCTTGCGTTTCACCCACCCAGTACAGCGTTTCGCGGCCCCATAGGGAGCTCCACGGAAGGGCCCAGTGGCACCGCCCACATGCGTCCGCCACCACCCAACACGGCCCTTGCTGCTTGCGTTTCACCCACCCAGTACAGCGCTTCGTCGCCCCATAGGGATCGCCACCGAAGAAGATATTCACAATTGCGGTACGCACAACTGCATATGGTTGGGTCTTTCGCCAGGCTATTTTTTTGGATGGATGGTGTGGGAGAGGGGGGCCTCATTGCTCTTGGCCTTCGGCCGGTCGAATGGGGGAGGGAGTGTTTCTGCTAAGGGGACAGTGAGAACGCCTTGAATCGTTGGGAAGCACACATGGTTGGAATAGGAAACGCCCTTAACAAATTACGCCCAGAGGTTGGTGGGATTAGCACAGACGTTGAGGATTCGTGGATGTTGCGCGTATATGCTCTTCCTTGTTGTAACGGGGGGCCAATGCCAGGGGCCCCCTGGCCAGATGACGCCCCCAGCCTTGTGGGTCACCTTGGGTGGTATTCAGACAAAAAGGGCGGGAAATCCCAAAACGCTTACTAACCATACGGCAATCGATGTTTTGTCTAGTCGGGGGGGTGCGTCCTCCTGGGGCCGTCCGGGGGATTTTGGGGAGCCTCTTTGGGCCGCATTTCACAAGGCGTCGACGCCAGCACCAACGCCAGCACCGACGACGTCATTGTCCTCCGCCACCGGCGATCCACACTTGCAGAACATGTTCGGTCAGCGGTTCGATTTGGTGAGGCCAGGCAAATCTGTCTTGGTCAGCGTTCCGCGCGGAACGCCCGTCGAGGATGCGTTGCTTGTTGTAGAGGCCGACGCGCGTCGATTGGGGACACGCTGCTCGGACATGTACTTCCAGGAGATCAACGCCACAGGGACGTGGGCGAACAAGGTGCGGCCTGGAGGCTTTCACTTCGACGCTCACGACGCGCGTGACGAGACGCCGAAGTGGCTGAAACTCGGGCTTGTGGAGCTCAAAGTCGGCAACGGTCACACCGACAAGGGGCAGCCGTATTTGAACGTCTACGTCAAGAACCTTCAGCGCACTGGGTATCGTGTCGGAGGGCTGCTGGGAGAGGATGACCACACGGAGGCGGCGGCGCCTGAGGAAGGGTGCCAGAAGATGTTGTCCCTCGAGGCGCGGTTGTATGGTCAAGCTTCGGATCTAAAGGGCTCCGTCGCAATTGGCTACTGAGCCGAGGGCTCCCGGCTCCGCGCGGGGCGGTCGAGCCCGCCCGCCCGCCCGCAAGGGGTGAATTGATGTGTCCCGCCGACATTTACGTCGTGGTGCAATGGCCCACCAGTAGCCGCCATCTTTTGCCACTTTTGCATCTTTAGCACGTTTTGCAGAGAGCAGAGCAGAGCAGATCCCGCACGGCCGCAGGGCCTGTCCTGCACAGGACACGGGAGGAAAATGGTATGCCCACATTTCCTGACGGACGCAGCCACCCACACCCACACAACAACACGCACCACACCACAACACAGCACAATACGGCCAACAGCACAACACACACAGCACCAAACAACACACAACACCACACGACACCACAGCACACCCACCAACACGCGCGCGCGTGAATGCCATCACTCAGACGCCGTCCGTCCATCTGCACGCTGGACGGCCACGCTTCCTGTAAGCTACTTGCCCAGGCACAGTTGGCCAGAGTGACCAGTGATACACGCGAGAGACGATGCTTGCCGGTCGATTTGTGACCTTGTCAATCAGTCTTCGCCGTTGCTTGCCGCGCGCCTGGCTCCAGACCGCCACGCGAGTGCTGTCCCACGCAGAATCCAATCGTTCTTTCATGCGACGTCCTGTGACATTCCATTCCTCCTCGTCGTGTCTCACCCAGCCCACAATACGTCTCATCATCTTCCGCCGTGTTCCATCTAGTCTCTCCAACTGCGATACTGTAAGCGGAATTGTTGATAGGCTGTATAAGGCTGTTGGGCTGACGACAGCGTCGAACAATCGAAGCCGCAATTTGACCTGAATCTTGAGGTTGAGCAAGGTGTGGCGCAACTCATGGAAACGCATCCAAGCACACGACAGACGATGATCAATATTTCTCTGCCTCTCGAAGTCAGATCTCCCGGCAAAGACTTTCCAGGATACTTGTGGGAAGAACCTGCCTTGATGACTTCCACGAACATGCCCGCGATGTCCACGAGCAGGGGTGTTGGTCCAGAGGATACTGCGGCATCCGTCGTCAGAAGCTTCGTTTTGGATCCATTTGCCACAAGCCCAGCTTTGGCAAACTCCTCCACAAGCAGCGCAGTCATCTCCTCGACCTCGCACAAAGACTTCGCAAACAATATAAGATCGTCCGCGAAACGGACGTTCGTCAGCCGGTCAGCAGCGTCGCCGGAAAGTTCGAAGCCATGTTCAGCACGCAAGCGCATCTTTCACCGGCGCATGATTACTTCGGTTGCTGTGTTGAACAAAAGCGGGTTTAATATGTCCCCCTGTCTGACTCCGCGGCAGATCGCGGCGAACGTGGTGCCGTCGACAATGCTCACCTGGTCCGACTATATGAACTTCAGCAGGACTATGTACTTGTCTGGCAATCCGAGTTCTGTCAGCGAGCCCAGCAAAGCATTATGCTCGAGCGTGTCGAAAGCCTTGCGCAGGTCCACGCTTGGCACCCAAAGCGGAAGATGCCACTCCAAGGATGCCCCGGTCATGCGTTTTGGGGCCATCAATGCGTCGTCGATTCCGCAAGCTGTCCGGAAACCCATCTGTTCATCTGAGATGTGCGGGTCCAGATAAGGAAGGATGCGCTTGTCAACCATCTTGGCGAACACTTTATAAACGACATCGAGGATAGCTACCGGCCGCTAATTCTGCGCGTCCCTCAGGTCTCCAGTCTTCGGCAGCATCACGAAGATAAGCTCACTCCAGTCTCGAGGGAAGCGACCGCCCTGTAGCACGTCGTCGTATTTTCGTAACAAGATGTGCTTGATGGCGTTGCCACCTTGCGCCAGCATCTCCAGAACCACGCCGTGCTTGTCAGTGCACTTACCCTTGGAGAGAGCTTTCAATGCGTTGACTAGCTCGGTCCATTGTAAAAATATCTATCTCTCGCAACAGCATCGCGTTCCCCACGTCTGCCAGAGGCTGGCCTGAAACACGCAATTCCCCAAGCATTCTTGCAACATCTTCCGGCTTCGGCTTCACCGACGTCTTGCGTTGCCTGGGTTCGGTGGCTATTTTGTGTTGCTGGTGGAGGTCCGGGAACTTCGTAAGCTGCTCTTGCAGCCGCTGTGTCTGCCAGCGTCTCAAAGCTTGCCTCTTCTTCTTGGCTATTTCCTTGGACAAAGAGGTACGCCCCTCGCGGTCCATTACCGTCGTTTCCTCAAGTCTTTGAGCTCTGCTGTGTCCCATTGGCGGTCTTGAAGTTGGGCCCCGACTGCACGGGAAGCGCGTGCGGCTGTTCTCATGGTGTCTTGCAGTTCATGCCAAGATAAATCCCCAACTTCATCCAAGAGGGTTTCCAATTCTTCCTCGTAGGTCGGAGAACCCATCAATTTCGTCGACGATCTATTTTTCCGCCAGCTGGCGCTTGCAAGAGGCACAAGAGAGGCGGCGTAGACGGCGCGATGGTCAGATCCATACTCGAGCTCGTTTGTGGCTGCCGAACCAGACAAACTCAGCGAGGAGGAGCAAAATATGTAATCGATCTTACGCTCATGTCCCAAGGTGCTTTTGAATGTCCACTGAAGCTCCCAATCCATTCGTCCCCATTTGCTGCATGAAGGTCGTTTCCGATACGAAGGTGGACAGCAGGTTCCCACGAACGCCACAACGCAGCATAGCATTAAAATCACCGATCAGAAGCACGTGCCGCTTCTGCCGATTTGGTTCCGCCATGAGAGTTCGCAGTCCAGCATAGAAACTGTCCAAATCAGCCCTGGGGTACCCCGCGTGTGGAGCATAGACGCAGATCACCCGGAAGTATTGTCCATTGTAATCAATGTCTACCAACAGATGCCTGCCAGAAAACTTACGGATATGAGTGACTCTGTTAGTGAGGCGCGAATGTGGAAGGATAGATATACTTAGGTGTCTCATTTGATCACTTGCGATCGATATTAGACGGTGCCCTCCTGCCAAAATGTCATCGCCATCAGCAGCCCGTGTCTCACTGAAACCGACGATGTCCCAGAAGATACCGTTCAACTCGGCAAGCAAATTCAACAGTCTTGTCGGAGAATTGGTTTTTGCATGTGTGCAGAAAACCGTGGATTCTGTGCATGGCCGGTGGTGAAACGTGTAGCCGTGCGGGGTGACCCCTAGTGCCCCGGCTTCCCCTTGCCCACTCCCTTGCCGAAGCTCCGATTGAACTTGTCCTTAAACTCTCTCACCAAGTCCGTCCACCTCTGCCTCCTGGAACTGCTCTTCCCAGCCCGGCTCGAAGCAGAGGCGAATGTCGTCGTTCTCGGTGCTCACCTTCATCACGAGGTCGCCGGCTATCTTCAAGGTGTTCGTCTCGGGGTCCGCGCAGAGAGCAGACTTGTTATATCCCCATTTCACAAGGTATCGCTTCGCAGCGAAGATGATCGAGTTAGGGATGCGTACCTTCAGCGGCAAGTCTGGCTTGGCCCACATCGTCTCCCCTTGCCACTCCAGCTTTGCCCCCCGAACTTTGGACACAACAGTGTCACGTTCAGCGTTGGACGCAAACCTTGCGAACAATATGCCGGTGAAGTCGCCTTTGACAAACGTCTCGAGCGGCAGTGGCGCCTCGATGTACTTTAGCTGCCGCGTCACCCAACATTCTGCGTCATCTTGAGAGACTGCCAACTTCAAACCTCCGATAACTGCCACTGTGGCGTTTTCTTCAGATTTGGATCCAAGGTTTGCGAACTTCTCCTCAAGCTCGGCCATCTTCTTGTTTATCTCCGTCTCATATGAAGCACTCCTCTGCGAAGGGGTCAGTAAACCATCCTTGGTACCGGACTGCTCTAAAGCATCGATACGACCGGAAAGTTGTTGCATGTCGTGTTTAATCGGGTCCAGGGCCTCTTGCAACTCTGTTCTGGAAATCCCGTGCTCCTTGACAGTTTCGATGTCCATGTGGACGGGCTGCAAGTACTGCTTGAACATGCCCTCTATCGCGGTCATGCTGATCCCAGCTGCAGCTGCGCCTTTCCCTGGAACAGACGGAAGAGGAAGAGGTGAGGGCAAGTGCGCTTGACCTGAAGGTCCTGCTCTTGACGACCCGCCTGATGTGGGGTTTTGCAGAGAGCGGCGACGGAAATCGCCATAAAACAAACCAGTCGCACCCATTGTTTCTGTACTTCGGGCGTCCACATTCTTTGCTGGCGAAGGCCCTCCTGACGGCGCGCAAGTGGAAGAAGGGACATTCATTCGCCGCCTGTGTCCTTCTCGACAGGTAGTGCAGTTGGCGGTCGCGTGGCGGCCATGCCTGCTCGCAGTTCTGCTAGGGATATTGTGTCGGCAGCGTCGAGTTGCTGGGGCGAGTGTGTCGGCAGCGTCTAGATGGAGGACCCTCCCCTTCAAGGGGAACAAACAATGCCATAAACATAACAACTCTGAGGTCCGCGTTGATTCTTCAGGTCGGCGCTGGACACCCCTCCCACGCAAGGGGCGGCACTGGAGGCGCCGTCAGGGAGCCCCCGTGCCGATCCGAAGAATCCGCGCGGACATCTGAGTTTTTAGGTTTCTGTCGTTGTTTGTTCCCCTACCCCTCGAGGAGAGTGTTGTTTCTCCACCCACTAGAGTTTCTCGTTTCACTCACCCATCGTAACGTCCGTTCTGGGGGGATCGGTCCCCCGTGGAGTGGTCACGGTAACGTGGTCGGGCCCAACGGGTGTGACCCCAGGCGCCAGATGACGATGCCGTCGAGGACGACTACGACGACGACGACCGCGTCTGGAGGCATTTGGAGTCCCACAGCGGAGACGACGACGACGACGACGACGGCCTTCCCTGAAGGTCTGCAGAGGTCTCTGGAGGCCTCATGAGGTTCTCTGGAGGCCTCCAGAGGCGACTGAAGGCCCTCCGCGGCTCTCGGGAACGACGACGACGACGACGATGAGGACGATGTGGGCGATGAGGGCGACAAGGACGATGAGGACGATATGGAGACGACGACGGCGGCGGCGGCGGCGACGACGACGACGACGACGACCACCACGACCACGACGACGACGCGGACGCTGACGACGATGTCGACGACGCCGACGACGGCGACCACCGCCCGCTGGCGGCGTCTGGAGGACCTCCGATGCTGTCAGCAGCACGCCATGCTTGTGAAGACGACGCCATTCCTGTTGGGCCCCCCTCGCCCCGCATGCTCGTTGCTGGCCGGGGGGTGGAGACGCCCCCCGTAACGGACGTTATTGCAGTTGCGAGTACAGTCGTGTGAGTGTCGCTTTCGGTGGATCTCCTCATGCCGCCACGAAGCGTGTGAAGGGTGTGCCTAACTGGAGCGGGGCGGACATGCGGGCGCTGCCACTGGTGTTTTAGGTAGAGCCCTCGTATGGGGCGTATGGGGCCACGAAGCGTGCGAGGGGCGTGCCCAAATGGGACGGGACCGCCATGCGGGCGCTGTCACTGGGGCCTTCGGGCCTTCGGTGGAGCTTCCTATAAGACCACGACAAGTGGCATGCGGGCCCTGGCCTTTGCGCCGTCGGTGGAGCTCCCTATAGGGCCACGGAGCGTGTGCGGGGTGTTCCGAAATCGGGCGGGGCAGCTGCATGTTGACACCGCCATTGGGCCCTTTGGTGGAGTTCCCTGTGGGCCACGAAGCGTGTGGGGGGTCTGCCGAAATTGGGCGTGATGTCTACATGCGAACGCTCCCTCTGGGGCCTTCGGCGGAGCTCCCTGTGGGTTCGCGAAGCGTGTGAGGGGTGTGGCAAAGCGGGCGTGACGCTCACATGCGCAACGCTTCCCGTGTGGCCTTCGTTGGAGCTCCCGATGGGCCCACGAAACGTGTGATGGGGTGTGCCGAGAAGGGCGTAACGCCCACGTGCGAACGCTCCCCTTGGGGCCTTTGGTGAAGCTCCCCATGGGGCGACGAAGCGTGTGAGGGATGTCCCGAAATGGGCGTGGCGCCCACATGCGAGCGATCCCTCTCGGGCCTTGCGTGGGGCTCCGCATACGGCTACGGAGCGCGTCAGGTGTGTGCGTAAATGGCATGGGGCGTGACGCCCACATGCGAATATCCCTTCTGAGGCCTTCGTTGGAGCTTTCCATGGGGCCGCGAAACGCGTGAGAGGTGTGCCGAAATGGGGCGTCATGTCCACATTCCAACGCTCTCCCATGGAGCCTTCCGTGGAGCTGCCTGTGGGGCCACCACGCGCTTAATCATTAACATTCCACGCAACAGAAGCAATTCAACAACCCGACAATAACCCTCACCGTAGAACCCCACTTCAGCCACGCTCCCATACACAGTGAATGACCGTTCGGCCCCCCAACTCTGATAAACAGATAGACGTGTGCGTAACATCGGAGGTTGGCAGTTGAGATCGAAGTGGAACGGAGAGCCCCCCACTGGGAAATCTGTTTCGGTTTCGGGTACGAGGCGAAACTGCGTGGACTGTCGAGAGCAGTGACCTTGGCTTCGCTATGGTGGGGCAAGACAAAAGACCGACCCTCCGGTGGGCCAGCATGGCCGGTGGTGTTCCGCCGTGGTGTTCTGCCGTGGTGTCCTGCCGTGGTGTCCTGCCGTGGTGTCCTGCCGTGGGGTCCCGTCGGTGTCCGCGGCGGTGGCCGGGGGTGTCCCGTGGTGCTCTGTCGGTGTCCCATCGGTGTCCTGTCGGTGTACCGTCGGTGTCCCGAC
>CAUYUJ010019125.1:124977-159977 GCA_963575745.1 Prorocentrum cordatum
GGACCGCCCGCATGCGTTCCGGAACACCCAATTTGGCATTTTCACACATCCACTACCGCGTTTCGTGGCCCCATAGGGAGCTCCACCGAAGAAGCCCCCACTGCCATCGCCCGCGTGCTTCCCACGCGCCCAATTTGGCATTTTCGCCCACCCAGCACAGCGTTCCCACCCAGTACGCGGTATCGTGGCCCCATACGGCGCCGCCGCTGTCCGCTCGCCGGGGGGCTCCGCGGGGTAGGGCGGCGCCGCCGCTGCCGCCTGCTCGCCGAGGGGCTCAGCGAGGTCCTCCGCGAGGTAGGGCGCCGCCGCCGCCGCCGCCTGCTTGCCGAGCGAAGCAGCGAAGCCGGGCGCCGCCGCCGCCCGCCGCCTGCTCGCCGAAGGTCTCCCTGGGGTAGGGCGCCGCCGCCGCCGCCAACGCCTGCTCGCCGAAGAGCACCGCGTCGGGCAGTAGGTATTGCCGCAGCGGGGCGAAGGGCCGCGCCCCTCCGCGCAGCGCCCCGTCCGCGTTGGCCAGGGCTGGCCCGCCGCCTCCGCCAGCAGCGAAGGCTCCAGCTCGTCCGCCCGCGCTGCTCCAGGCGGCGGCCTTGGGGGGCGCGCGCGGCCTGGGGGTGGCGCGTGCCTCGCCCAGTTCCTGTGGGCCAGGTGCTCTTGCGCCTCCGCGAGCACCCCCGCTGGGCAGCCAAGCAGCTGTCCCATGGCCACCGCCTCCCCGAAACAGGGAGCATGGCCGCCCAGGCGGCCGCCCAGCGCCCAGTGTGCGGCCAGGGCCTCGCGCAGGTCCCTCGTGCTGCAGGCCAGCGCCGCTGCCCGCGATTGCCCCCGCTCCTGCCAGCGCTGACGCTGCAGCCGCCGCTCCAGCGTGCGGGCGGTAGCCGCAGCCCACGCCCGTCCATCCATGGCCCCTGGACCGCCCGCCCGCGTGCACCGCGCGCGCCGCTAAGGCCTCCCGCGCCCGAGCTCGCTTGAGCCAACATGTCTACCGATGATGATGACTTCCGCAGGCCGAAAGAGTTTTTTCTTGAACCTCACATGTCGGATGCGACGCGCCGTTCAGGTGAGCGGATACATGTAGCGCTCTCTTCGAGGTGGGGTAGATCACCGACCACCACGGAAATTATTCCCACAGGGAAAATAAAATTCGGGGTCGCGAGGGGATTATACATGTTGCCTATCGGAGACCAGCATGTGGGAGGAGAAAGAGATGATGTTAAGAGGACCGAAAGCCGAGGATCGAGGATCGAGATCCCGGAGTCGAGGATCGAGGTCCGAGGATCAACGGCGGCGAGGTCGAGGTCCGAGGATCGAGGATTTTCGGGAGATGGCCAGGCCCGCGGTGGCGCTCGAGCAACCACATGTTATGGGAGAAGTGAAGGGAGGTGGCCGGGCCCGCTGTGGCGCTCGAACTTCCGACTTGGATACTTTGCTTGTGTGTCCACGCCCTCCGTCATCCCTTCCTCCCCTCCTCCTCCCACTTCCCCCCCTCCTCCCACCTCCTCCCTCCTCCTCCTCCTTCGTCCGTCCGCCTCCCTCCTCTTTCCTCCCTCCTCCCTCATCCTCCTTCTCCTTCTCCTCTTCCCTGTTCCCTGAGTATTTATCCTCTCTCCCCCCCTGCGTCCCCTCTGTTATCCTCCCACCTCCTCTTTGCCTCTTCCCTCATCCTTCCCCTCTTCATCCTGGGAAGACCCCCCTCCCCCGTAGAATCATAGCATTGGTCTGAATATCCACAGCTCCGTGGATAGCATGATGCTTCACTTGCGGTGCCCCGCGGATCCCATGTCCCCTGGGTCCTGGATGTTAGTTATTGTTATATATCGATCCCCGGGAAATGAATGGATCCATGGCTTTTTTCCACACGCAGGACATTGGATCCGCGCGACACAGAAATAGGATCCACGAAACTCCCCCACACCCGAAACAATGATCAAATTGGATCCATGGATGTCTTCATATTTTAGTCCAATAGGAAAAAACTTTCGGCCAGGGGATGGATGGATGATGATGATGACGATGAGGACGATGATGACGATGCTAATGGTAATGTTGCTGATGCTGATGCGGATTCTGATGCTGATGCTGATGCTGATGCTGCTGATGATGCAGATGATGATGCTGATGTGCTGATGTTGATGTTGATGTTGGGTCTGATGCTGATGCTGATGCTGATGTTGATGCTGATGCTGATGCTGATGCTGATACTGATGATGATGATGCTGGTGATGCTGCAGTTGATGCTGATTATGATGCTGATGCTGATGCTGATGTTGCTGGTGGTGATGATGACGATTATGGTGGTGGTGGTGATGATGGTGATGTCGATGAGAGTGATGATGATGACGATGCTGATGCTAATGATGATGCTGATGCTGATGCCGATGAAGATGCGGATGCCGATGCCGATGATGATGATGGTGATGATGATGCTGATGCGGATGATGTTGTTGCTGATGGGAATAATGTTGATGATGCTGATGACGATGCTGATGCTGCTGATGATGACGATGTTGCTGATGATGCTGAGGATGATACGGATTTCAATGATAATGATGGTGATGCTGATGCTGATGATAATGATGGTGATGCTGATGGTGATGATGCTGATGCTGATTCTGATGCTGCTGCTGATGATGATTATCATCATCATGACCATGATGGTGATTGGTGGGGATGATGATTATGATGATGATGGTGGTGGTGGTGGTGGTTGTGGTGATGATGATGGTGATGATGATGATGGTGGTGGTGGTGGTGGTGATGGTGGTGATGATGATGACGACGATGGCGGTGATGATCGTGGGTATTTGGACTGTCGTGTGGAGTTCGGCGGTCATGTGAGTTCCCAGCCGATATGTTGTTGTTTTGGCGGGGAATGCAGCAATTTCGCAATTGTTGCCACTTCGCGGGCTCCCTGGAGGCTCCACACCAGGAATAGAGGAGGAAGGACGAGGTGAGGGAGTCGGGGCTGGAGCCGGGGAGGGGGTCGGCGGGAGGATGTTGTATGATCTAGGAGGAGGTTGGAGGAATGTATGGGGGCGTGGGAGGAGGTGGCGGGGATGACAAGCAACAGGTACACCGCACTCACATCTATACCCTTGGGTGGGTGTATGTGCGGCCGTTTTTGCGCTGTCATGTGCGCGCATGTGCGCGGCATGTGCCAGTCATGTGCCAGGCCTGTGCGGTCCTTCTTGGATGGACTTCCTACTGTGCACGTCGTGCCCGGGCATGTGCGGGGGCATGTGCGCTGTGTTTTGATGTATCCATCATACGCACATGCACGCACAGTCCGACGCACATGCGCGCACATGCCTGCACATGCGGGAGGTGTTCGAGAATCGCAGATCTGTCATCGGCACATGCACGCACATGCCTGTGCAACCTCTCTTCGGGAGGCCGCGCGGGCCCGCACATGCACGCACATGCGGTGAAGCGCGCGGGCGCACATGCGTGCACATCCCAATGCACATGCACGCTCATGCCCTAGGAGCTGTCTGGGACCCCTGTGCCTCCAATGCCTCCTGGCCTTCGCAGAGCTAGCCTGGGGCGTGCCAGGGTTTCCTGAAAGAGTTTGTTGTGCGTTTAGAATCGCCCGCTGCTGGCGGGGGCGGTTATTCGCCCGGTTCGTGAGCTGGCGGTGGCGCGCCCGCCTAATAAAATACTCTCCCGCGCGCCTTCTCAGCTCGGCCGGAGAAGCAGGGATGGGGGGGGGGGAGGTGGAGGGGGGGGGGAGGAGGGGGGGGCGGAGGAGGCGGGCGCCCCCGGCCACTGGCCAGCCTGCCTGTTCGGCTCGGCCAGAGGAGGAGGAGGAGGAGGAGGAGGAGGAGGAGGAGGAGGAGGAGGAGGTGAGAGTTGCGAGGCTGTCTCAGGCGAAAGTGGCTTGACGGCCCGAGCTCAGGGAATCTCGGAATCGCTGGCCTGGCTCGGCCACCGGCGAGCTCGGCCTGTGCGAATACTGTGCGTACCTGTGCAGTGCATGTGCGGGACGTGCAAGAATGCCGGGGCCGGCGTTCGTCTCCGGACGCCGGCGCGTTCGCGTCCGGCCAGTTCCGCGTGAGACGTCGTCGGCAATTTGGAGGCCGACGTGCTTTGACATGAAGTGGTCTGGCCACCTTCGCCTGAGACATCCTCGCAACTCTGGTCTCGGAGATGCCCTGCCCCATGGTGGCCTGGCCACTTTCGCTTGAGACATCCTCGGGACTCTGGGTTTCGAGACGCCCTGAGCTGAGGTGGTTAGACCACTTTCGCATGAGACATCCTCGCAACTCTGACCTCAGAGATCTCCTGCCCCATGCTGGTCAGGCCACGGTCGCCTGAGACATCCTCGCAAGTCTCGATTCCGACATGCCCCGAGCTGAGGTGGTCAGCCACTGTCGCCTGAGACATCCTCGCAACCCTGATCTCAATGATGCCCTGCTCGATAGTGTCTCGGCCCCTTTCGCCTGAGACATCCTCGGAACTCTGGGTTCCGAGATGCCCTGAGTTGAGGTGGCTAGACCACTTTCGCTTTAGACATCCTCGCCCGAGATGCCCTGAGTTGAGCTGTTCAGGCCACTTTTGCCTGAGACATCCTCGCAACTCTGACCTCAATGATGCCCTGCTCCATAGTGTCTCGGCCTTTTTCGCCTGAGACCCTCGCAACTCTGGGTTCTGAGATGCCCTGAGCAGGTGGTCAGGCCAGTCCTGCCTGAGACATCCTCGCAACTCTGGGCTCCGAGATGCCCTGGGCTGAGGTGGTCAGACCACTCTCCCCAGAGACATCCTCGCAACTCTGACCTCAGAGATCTCCTGCCCCATGGTGGTCAGGCCACTTTCGCTTGAGACATCCTCACAACTCAGACCTCGGAGGTGTCCTGCCCCATGGTCGTCTGGTCACCTTGACCAGCGACATCCTCGCCACTCTGGTTTCCAAGATGCCCTGCCCCATGGTGATCCGGCCACGCTTGCCTGAGACATCCTCGGAACTCTGGGTTGCGAAATGCCCCGAGCTCAGGTGGTCAGGCCACTATCGCCTGCGACATCTCTGCGGCATGTGCGGGCATGTGCGTCTATGCTTTCAGAGTTTTGCTTGACCGTGCATTCGACTGTGCGTCGGACGGTGTGGCATGTGCGCGCATGTGCGGCAATGCTGTTGAGGCTTTTGTATATTTGCATGGGCATGTGCATGCGACTGTGCGGCATGTGCCTGCATGTGCGGCCCCTTCCGGACCACAATTTCAAAGTGAGCACTATAGAAGTGAGCGCTATAGAAGTGAGTCCGGTGTAGGAGGAAGGAGGAGCACGGAGGATGTAGAAGTAGTTGTGAGGCCAGTCCGCGTGTCTGTCTGTGTGTCTGTGCGTGTGTGCGCGTGTGTGTGTGTGTGTGTGTTATGGGGTGTGTTGATGAATCGCTGGTGCATTGTCGTTTGTCGATGCTGTTTGTCGCTCAATCTTTGGTGCGTCGGCCAGTTTGGGGGTTTATCGGCTGTCCCGTGTCTGGCTTATTGGAGGGTATCGGCGTGTGGCGTTTGCTTGTCATGTCGCGGCACTTGGTTTTGTCGTTTTTATTGTTTTGGGTGCGCGCACAGGCAGGCGCCATTTGTTTTTGGGGTTTGGGTGGTTGCCACGCTTGTTTATTGTTATGCGTATTTTCAGTAGTGGTCGTATGTGAAAGCGTTGCCAGCGTGAGCTTTGGTATTTTGTCGTTTGGGTGCAGTGGAGCGCAGCGACAAGCGTCGTGTCTTACGTTTTCGTATGCACGCAGGTGGGCTGGAGCAAACGATCGTGTTTTGTTGGAAGTGATGTTGCACGTGTCAGCCTGTTCGAGATGCCTGGGTCTGCATAATGATGTGCACTTGGGGGGTTGCGCATTTGTGTTCTACACTCGCGCTTCTCTGAGCAGGAGGGGCCATTCATGTGCTGGAGCATCACTGGTCAAGGTCGGGTGCGTTCCTGCAGTCTTGTTCCGTCGATGTGACGGTGAACTGGAAGCATTCCGCCTGCAGCATGGGTCTTGCGCTGTCTTTCCACTGGCACTGCACTGCGTGTGAGTGCTCATTCCTTTGCTGGAGCCTCACTGGTGGAGTTCGGGCTGCTCCTCCAGAGGAGTACTCTCGTGCTCGGTGTGCGCCCACGCCGTCGCGTGGGAGAGGCGGATGACCGGTGGACCTGCGGCGTGCCATATGGCTGCGCATGAGGAGTCGGAGTTCGCAGCGGTAGCCACCTTATCATTGGGCGCACGTTTGCCGGGCGCGTCTGCGTTTGTCCCCACCCTCCTGCGTTGGGTTTTCGTTTAAAGCAGTGGCTCTGCCGCGCGATTCCGCCACCGCGCTCGGGCGGGCACCGCGGGGGTTGGGAGGGGTGGTGGGCCGAGCGCCGGGCGGGGGGGGTCAACAGAAGGTCCCTCCCCCGACCTCGTGGTGTTATTGGGCGCACGTTTGCTGGGGGGCACGTCTGCGTTTTTCCCAGCCCTCCTGCGTTGGGTTTCGTTGTCAATGGAGCGCTGCAGTCGCACGCCTCCTTCCCGCCTCCCTCCTCTTCACTCCTGCCTCTCGCCTCTCCTCTTCTGCCTGCCAGCCTGCCTTTCCTGTCCTGCCTGCCAGCCTGCCTCCTGCCTCGCCGTTCTGCGTGACCTCGCCATCGCAGGGGGGCTGCGAATTGCGAAGCTGTTGGCACTGTCGAGTGCGCATGGGGGTCCAGCAGAGTGACGCCTTACGCAGGCTCAGATTAGACTGGTTATTTCTGAGGGCTCCGCGATCTGCGAAAAAGTCGCCCCTTTCGAGAGCTGTTGGGGTGTCCAGCGGAGTGACGCCTTACCCACCCATATTCAGATTACATCGACATCCATGGGGGGCTGCGAACTGCGAAACCGTCGCCATTTTCAAGGACTGCTGGGGGTCCCGTGGAGTGACGCCTTACGATCCAGAATTCATCTCGCCATCATCATCATCATCATCATCATCATCATCATCATCATCATCATCATCATCATCATCATCATCATCATCATCATCGTCATCGTCGTCATCGTCATCGTCATCGTCATCGTCATCGTCATCGTCATCGTCATCGTCCTCATCCTCATCCTCATCCTCATCCTCATCCTCATCCTCATCCTCATCGTCATCATCATCATCATCATCGTCATCATCATCATCATCATCATCGTCATCATCATCATCATCATCATCATCATCATCATCATCATCATCATCATCATCATCATTTGAGGAGGAGGGGCGAGGCGGCCTTAGAGGCAAGGCCCTTCGAGGGCCAAGCGCCTCGATCCGCCGTCGTCGCGAGGCGGGGTTAGAGGAGCAACACCGGCATATCTGCTTACTCTCGTCGGGCAGCGAGGGCGCGGGCACTTGTTGGAGCACGGTGCCCTCGCGGCCGCCTTTGCGGGCTGCCGGCGCGCCGTGGGCGATTGTTACTCGGGCGCGGCTGGGCACGGCTGCGCCGCCCCAGCGAGGCCTTGTCTGCTCTCTGCGAGGGTCTGACGATGATGATTCCTGTGGTGCGCCATTGGGCGATGATCTCCATCGTCCCAGTCTGGCCCGATGGGCCGTGGCGGGCGCATCCGGGGCCGCGGTGCGGTCGGTGCCATCCTGCGCCGCCGCGTGGAGCTCGCGGGCGCCTTCGTGGACATCCAGCGCTGCATCTCCGCATCGAGGACCTCGCGGCAACGTGGCCGGCGGGGCAGGCGCTTCCTGCTAGAACTCACTGTGCGCTCACCCTTCGCCGGCGATTTTCGGCGGCCGCGCACTGTCCAGGGGGCGGCGGCTCGCGGCGGAGAAACGGACGAGCTGGCGCGCTACGGTGAGGCCTTGGTTTCGTTTTCGTCGGAGGCCTTCGGACGTCTGAGGCCCCTAGCGCTGCGGGCCCCTGCGTCCTTTCGCGGAGGGCCCTGCGACTGCGGCCAGCTGCGCTCTGGCGCCGGGCGCCCAGTGGCCCTCCGCCTGCGGTCGCTGCAGGCGGAACTGGAGGCAGCAGTTTTTTTTGGGGCTGTGTGCAGCGTCAAGTGCGTGCCCTGGGTGGCAGCGCCGTCCTGGCAACGGTAGGCGGAGCTGGCCTGGCGCACCTCCCCAAGGCGGTGGACTGGCGCGTTATGCTGCTCCGAGGCGGGGGGGGGGAAGGAGGGGGGTGAGTTTTTTTTTTTTTGGAGGGGAGGGGGGGGGGGAGGAAGGGAGGAGGGGGGGTGGGGTGCCACGCCGCTCACGCGCCAGGCGTTTCAGAGCTTGGGCCCTGCCGCGATTTCAGATTCCGTGCCCTGCTGCCTTGCCTCGCCTCGACATTTGCGGTGGCACTCGCGAGCGGGATCGGGGCGACAGAGGAACAAGACAGAACTGGCGTTGACAGCGGGCTGGTTCACGGTGCGATGGAGAGCAGCCAGGCGGCCAGACTTCGGGCCCCGCGCGCCCTGGAGATCTCAGCGGGGCCGCCGTGCTGGCGGCGCCGAGTGGTCTACCCGTGACCTGCGCGGTCGGTCGGGCGCTGCCACGTCCCCTCCTGCCCCAGACACGCCGGAGTCGGTCCCTCCGCCGTCTGGGCTGTGTACTAACGCCCGCCAGACGCGGCGCGGCCCGCCTCGTCTTGAGCTTTGCTGCTAAGTTCTTCCTACTTGGTTTTCCTACTCTCTCGCCTCTGTCTCCCTTGCTGCCCCTCGCCCCCCCTTTGACGTCGAAGTGAATTTCCAACGCCGTTTTTGCAAGACGGCGCCGTGCTCTTGCAAATCTGTCGGCTCGCGGTTTTTGCATGTTGGCGCCCGCGTCTCTGATGGTTTGCCTTTCTCGTTGGTTGCCCCTCCTTTACGCCCTGCAGTGATAGGTAAGAAGCGACGATTTTGCATAACGGCGCCGCGGTCTTGCAAATCTGGCGGCCCTCAGCTCTACCATCATGCAGGTCGCATTGGGTTATGGTGTGGGTGTGTGCGTGTGTGTGGTGTGTGTGTGTGTGTGTGTGTGTGTGTGTGTGTGTGTGCGTGTGCGTGTGTGTTGCGCGTGTGTGGAGAGTGTCATGACGTTGGCATAGATCAGACGGGGTGCAGTGCAAGTGGGTTGCTCGCAATTCGCGTTCTCACGTTGTGTCGCCTTCTTCTTGCCCCCGCCCTCTGCTCACGTCGCCGCGTTTGCTCGAAGCCGCGCCTTGTTGCTGCCGCGTCGCTCCGCAAGCGCCCCGCCGGTGCTGATGTGTCGCCTCTCTCCTTGGAGACGGAACTGAGCACATTCATTAACAGGTATGGCGCCCGCCCTCCTAGGCCCACCCCGCTGGGTTAGCGTCTGCACAGGGTTGTCGGCACCAGGGATGATAGCATTGCCACGTTGTTGGAAGACGCCCCCTCCATGCATAAAGCCACAGTTGCACAGGCAGACAAATTTTTGACAGCTTTCAGTGTAGGACGGGCCCTTACCCCTTCATTGTCCAAATGGGTGTCTGTGCTGCGGTCGCGCAATACCTTGGCCGAGTCGGAATTGAAACGAGCCCTGGCGGCGTCACCAGCTACCTCTCCGTGGCGCCAGCCGGTTTTATCTGGGACGACCAGCACCACCACAGCACCACAGCACGCAGCCAACGACTGCGGATGGCAGCCCCCTGGCAGCAGCAGCAAAAGCAGCAGCAAAAGCAGCAGCAGTGGCAGCCAGCAGGGCCCTCCGCCGCCCCAGACGGCCATTCCAGCCGTCTGGCCGCCAGCCCTCCAGCCCCTTCCGAGGGAGGGGGCTGGCGTCAGCTGCAGCCTGTGCCCCCCAGGGGAAGAGCCCCATTCCCACGGTAGGACTCCCCTGGGGCCAGTTCCCCATCGGGGTTCGCGCGGCTCCGCTGCGGCCCCCGGTGGCGCCCCGGCTTGTGCAGCAAGCCCACAGGAGCAACGCGACAACATGCTCGACCACAAGAGGCGGTACGACTCCCAACAGGGGCGCCGCGAGCAGCAGCACAACGACGACGACAAGCAGCAACATCAGCAGCAACACCACCACCACGACAACCATCACCAGCGGCAGCGTCGCCACTGCGACCAGCTGCAGCGGCACCACCACGACCAGCAGCAGCAGCAGCAGCAGCAGCAGCAGCAGCAGCAGCAGCAGCAGCAGCAGCAGCAGCAGCAGGGCAACCACCACAACGACACCCTGCGACACCGACCAGCAGAAACACCAACGCCACCGCAAACACAGCGACCAGCAGCAGCACCGCGACAGCGACCGACAGCGCCGCCACCAGCACCAGCGCCAGCACAAGCACCGCCACCACCACGACAGGAGCAGTGCGCACTGGCGAGGAGTCCGCGGGAGGCGCTCTACGGCTACCGCGGACAACGGGTCGGCGAAGCCAGCCACCCAGGCCCCCCCGGGCCAGCCGACGAGCCGCCGGGCACGCCGGAACGCAGATCGGGAGAGTCTGCCCCGGTACCAGCGCTCGCGGAGACGCCGCCGCACATGCTGTCGGCGCCGGAAGGGTTTGCCACGCCAGACTCGCGAGCGGGCGCGCGGTCGGCTTCACCACCGCCACCACCACCGCAGCTGAACCACTTCGCCAGCATTTTCGGCGCCTGGCCGGCAGCGCCCCCTGAACCAGAGGGAAGGCGGCGGGACTTCTCGGGCCTCTCCCTGCCGCCAGCAGGGCGCGAGGCGGCCGAGGAGCAGCGACAGCCACCGCAGCAACAGCAGGGGCCAGACCGGCCAGACGGAGGAATGCGCCATCTGCCAGACGCCGCTCGAAGGGGACACCGTGACGTGGCCAGCTTGCGGCCATGTCCCCCACCGCTTCCACGCAGCGTGCGCAGCGAGGCATCGGCCGACACGGGCAGGCCTGGCCCACTTGTACCACACAGGTGACGCATCCCGTGCCGAAAGGTCGCCCTGTCCCCTTTGCAACAGCCCGTGGGGGGACTCGCCGGGTGGCGTGGCGGCGCTCGCGAGCTTCGTGGGATCCCTGGACGCTTCTGGAGACTACCCCACCCGAGGGTGCAGGTGCTCACGCTGCCGAGCCGCGGCCGGCCCGCCAAGTGAGGAGTGCAATAGTCATTCTGTTTATCTGATAATGCTGGTCCCTGCTATTGCTGTTGCACGCTCTCACCCCTCTGCCCGTAAACATATTGGCTGAGGGGGCCCCCTTCTGCCTACGCTACCAGCTAGCATAACGTATCATTTGCAGCGAGAAGGTCTTGGAATAAAAGATTCACGCATATTGTCAGCACCTGCGTGTGCGTTGCATTGGCAGCGGAGCGTGTATTCCGAGCTCCCTCGCAGGGAGAACCCTTTCGGCATCAGACAGTTCCCTCCCGGACACTCCCGTGCAGTCGGACAGATTCCGACGGATATCACATCTCGCACGATGGCTGACCGGAGGCCTGCTGCTGCCGCTGGTTCTCGCGGCGCCGCCGCACCGAAGAAGTACGGAGATCGTCGATACAGAGGCAAGCACCCTCGAGAGGGAGCCGCGGCAGCGGCAGCGTCTGTGCCCGACGACGAGACCTACGAAGAGGAATGGGCCGACGAGTGGGCTGGTGAGGACTGGGCCGAGGACGACGACGAGGAGTCGGAGATTCCACCGAGCTCGGCGGAGTTCCGACGCACCCGCGGTGATCGCAAGAAGTGGCGCGGAGGACCGTGCCCAGCCCCACCTCCACTCGAGGCCAGGTTTCAGAATATATACAAGCAGCCGAGATACTACCAGAAGTGGGTTAGGAAAGTCCACATGTGGAAGGCCAGGGCGCGACACTACAAGCCGATGGCCGAACTGGCCCTGGACCTTTCAGACGTCATCACGGGTGAGGGCGCAGAGATGATCGAGTCCTTGGAATGGACCCGGTTGTATTCACAGGATGGTATTGATTTGGTGATCAACTCCCTCGCCGTGTTTGATGAGCAGCAGATCCTACAGGTTGGAGACCTCATGGAAGAGTATGAAGAAGTGGAGCGTCTGCCCGGTGAGCTGCTGGCCGCGTACGTTGCGCATTTCAAGGATCTCGAGATGCGGCTCAAACGGGCAGAGCTTCCAGCTCAGCAAGGACAATTTCGAGCATTCAAGTTGTTGCGAAGTTCATGTTTATCGCCGGAGGTCCGGCGCAACCTTCTCCTCGCCACGGGCAATGAGTATGACTTCGACCGCCTCGTTCAGGCTATGAGTGTGCAGTGGCCGTCCACCGCTCCGAACTGGGTCGCTCCAGTACGACGGATGGCACGTAAGAGACTCGGTGAGGCGGCCGCTCCTGAACGCAGGTCGGCTGGTCGAGATCCCGACAAAGGAGGCGGCAAAGGACGAGATCGACAGCCACCGAGTCGAGCTCCTCGACCACCGCCGAAGCCGCCCCACGTCAGCGAGGCTGACATTCTTCCCGAGGACGAGGCTGAGGAGAACGAAGATGAAGATGACCCCGATCAAGCAGAAGTAAATGAGGCTTGCGCCGAGGAGGTTGACAGTATCCAGGTCATGCAGGAGGTGGCGGACGCTTTGACCGTCACCAGCGACAAGTTGAAGAAGCTGACCTTGGGCCGCGGGTGGACCGGAAGGTCCTCGCCGCCGAAGCCTGGAGACCGACGCCCGCCACCGCGGTCAGCGCCCTCTGGGGGTGCCACCGCCCCTGCGGGCCGGCCGTCCCCAGCGCCGCCCGGCAGGCCGCCGCAGACATCGTCAGCACCGCCACAGAGAGGCACTGCGACGCCGCCGGCCGGCACGTCTTTTTCAGGAAGCATTCGTGGAACATTTACGGGAGACCGATCCGGAGATTCAAGAGCACCGGCGGCATCTCAGAGGCCAGGGTTTCGCCAGACGTCTTCGAGGACCGGCTACAAGGATAAACGCGACCGAGCTCGCGCCGTTCATGATGCCTCGATCGACCAGGACGAACCCGCCGATGAAGACGATGAGGAGTACGCCGCCGATGCAGTAGAGCACGAGGCCTTAGTCACGCACCTCTCGCCCGACGAGCTGCAGCAGCGCGTGGCCGCCTTCAAGAGCAGGGTCGCCACCAGCGACAAGGGGGCCTCTCACGTTCGATTTCAGGCAACGCCAGAAGTGCGTCAGTTTTCCGTGGATTCTCGCGGAGCTCAGGCGGCGAGAAGCGGGACAAAATCATCGCATCAGGTCGACGTCATCTGGCATGTCCGGACGCCCTTGGACGTTTGCTTCCTCGAGGATTCCCAGGGTTTCTACATTGTCATCGACACAGGTTGCCAGCGCAACGTTGTGGGCTACGAGTGTTTGGGAAAGTTTCTGGAACATATCGCCTACCTGGGATTGAGTTTCTGGGAAGCTGAGGAGCAAGAGAGGTTTCGGTTTGGAGTCAGTCGTGCGGTGAGCAAATCTGTGGTGTATTTCCCGATATGTCTTGAACATGTGGTGCCCATGGTTTGCCGTACCTCAGTCTTGGACGTGAACCCTAAGTTGCCTTTCTTGGGATCGTTACCGATGTGGAAGCTCTTGGGCCTCCAGCTGGACACCTTGAGGGAAAGGGCTCATTTCACCAAGATCAACCTGTACGACGTGCCCTTGAAGATTGCCCCGAATGGCCACTTGCTTCTGAGAGTCGACTCTTGGTTGAAGGATGTGGGGTTCCCAAGGGAGCCCGAGGCCTGGAAGTTCACCCCCTCGGACGTCATCATCCCGGAGCCCCAGTGGATCCCAGAGGCACCAGCCTGTGTTTCCGGAGATAGTTGTGCTCAAGCCGAGTCTCAGCCTATGCAGTTTTCACGCGCAGCACTGTGTGCTCTTACATATACTCACCGCGGGCTGCGTCAGCCTCGCGAAGTCCTGCCCTCCGTGCCAGACGGCTGTAACCTGACCGACGCCACGCCCGTGTTCGAGAGCATCCTCGGTCTGTCGGTGAATGAAGTCGGTCAAGTCGGAGTCGCAGGAGGCCCGATCGTCTCGTCGTACAGTTCAGCTGACGAGGCAGAACCTGGCGATCAACGCGTGGACGAACCTGATGCAGCTGATCATGAACCACCTGTCGCACATCATCGGTCGCAGTCGCGAGCAGTTCCGGCAGAACATGGAGATGTCGAACCGGATGATGGGCGCGATCGCGCAGATGGGCCACGAGATGGGCTACCTGACACCGATGGCGGACTCAGTGAAGGCGATCGCGAGAGGAGCCGCACAGGTTCCAGAGAGCGTGCTGCCACCGCCGCCGGCACCAGAGGATCAAGCCCAGAACTACTCACAGCTGTGCGAGAAGAGGGACGTGTGCGCCCATCCGGCAACGAGGAGGTACTACGCCAAGGGGTACTGGCTGATCTGCGACCAGTGCGGCCGGCGGTGGAAGTCGGTCAACGGGAAGTGGATCGTGGACGACAAAGAAGATCCTCTTCGCGTACCTACCTCGACAAAGTCACTGGGTTCCTCCTCGCGCTCTCGGTCAGCTGCTTCAACAATGCCGAAACGCCCGGTCAAGTCTTCGGCGAGCTCGAGCCAGGGTCGCACGCGGACCAAGGCGGAGCCAAGGTCACCCTCGGAGCAGGCGGTTCCGACGGACGAGGAGTACGACGAGAACATGGACAGGACCTCCGGGGGCGAGGAGACGGACCAGGGATGGGACAAGCTTCCGCGCCAGCCTCCCCCGCGTCGGGGACCGAGATGGTGAAGAGAGGCGCCTGGAAGCGCCTTCTCGGCATTGCTAAGAAGACGACCGCAGCCTGCGAGACGCTTATTAACGTGAGTCAAGATGCCGATCGCCGAGCTGCCGATTTACGAGACGCGGAATGGTGCTGTTCGGACGTGGCCTTCATGGACATTCCCGTTCCTGAGTTGCCCGACCACCGGTACCTGGACAACGAGTGCCAGGCGTGCGGCACCGACCTCATTGAGGGCTGCGCAGGGACAGCAAGACCTACGCGACTCGCTTCACGCTTTGAGCTGAGGGCCTCGCCGAGCGCCGACATAGAGGACGGCTGGGACTTGTCAACTACGCGAGGTGCTCAGAGATGGAAAGATCAGATACTGAAAGACAAGCCACTCTACGTGATCGTAGGCTTCCCCTGCACGCTCTGGTGCTCCTACAATGTCAATGTGAATTACGTCGACCATCCCGAGCTGCTTGAGAGACTTCGTGCTCGGGATCGACGGCTGATTGACTTGATCAAGTGGACCATCAAGTACCAGGTGAAGCATGGCCGGTTCTTCTTGTTCGAGAACCCGCCGACGTCAGCGATCTGGAAGGACCTCCAGTTCGCCCCGCTCCTGCCCTTGGGCGAGACCGTTATCGGCCATGGGTGCCAGTACGGGAAGACAGGCAAGACTGGCCTGCCGATTCGCAAGGCGTATCGCTGGTTCTCCAACTCGCCGCCTGTGCTTGCGGCTCTGAGCCGCCGCTGCCCAGGACTTCGTCCGGAGTCCGGGGGCCACTTGCACGATCCGATTGAGAACTCGAAGTGGACAAAGGCCAGCGGCGAGTACACCGACGAGATGGCCCACGCGATGCTCTACGCGATCCAGCAGGTCGCCGCCCAGAGGAATCCGAGCAGGTTCGCCGACATGCCGGTTGCGGCTACCGAGTGGGAGGTCGCCTACAACCACGCAGGTCCCATCGAGGTGCTGTTCGCCTCGCCAGAGAAGGACCCCACCAGGTGGGAGGCGGTCATGCAGGGCGTCCGACAGATCGTGGGCGGTTCCGCCAGCCGAGGCGGGAACAAGGCCATGCATTACCTTTCGAAGTCGTCCGCGCTCTGGAGACAGATTAGCCAGCTCGTCCCGTGGGACCTCACGATGATCCAGCTCGCGAAGGCAGCCAAGCAAAGGAGGTTCCCCATCAACAAGGAGCCGTGGTCTCACCGTGGTCACTGCTACGTGGACGAGAAGGGACATTACCATATCGAAGCCGAGGACCTGGTTGACGTGGCCTTCCCGACGTTGGCCTTGTCGCCGCCCGCGGACCTAGCCGTTTTCTCCTTCGGCTATGCCAAGCAGGAGTCCCTCCCGCAGGAGCCTGACACGTCACAGATAGAGAAGCGAATGCCGCTTCCCCCGGACCCGAACGACCCGATGCTGCCGAACAACAGCCTGCCGCCCGACGAGGACGACGACCTGCAGGACGTCCCGATCGCTCGGATGCCTGACGCGTCCGGCGGTATGGCTGGTATACGTTTTGTTGGAGTGACAAAGGAGCAGTGTCCTCGTGAAGTTCGCCAGCTTGTCGCTCGTATGCACTGTAACTTGGGACATCCGGTGCCCAGCGAGTTCTTCCAGTTCCTGGCTCAGAGAGGCGCCTCGCAGGCTACGCTGCTGTGCGCCAGAGCGCTGAGGTGCCCGGCGTGCCTTCGTCGCAAACGGCCTCAGCGACAGCGGGAGTCACAGATTCCAAGGGTGGGTCTGTTCAACGACTTAGTCAAGGGCGACTTGTTCTACGTCATGACCCACGACGGTACGACACACGCACTCTTGGGACTGGTGGACAAAGCTACGAGACTACATGTGGTGTGTCGGATTGTTTCACGCGAACCAGGAGACGTCTGGGAGAAGTTCCAGACGTGCTGGCTCACCCCGTTCGGGATTATGCAGATTCTGGTTGTCGACAGGGACGGCGCCTTCGAAGCCGTGTTCATGGACAACTGCCACACGTTGGGAATCGACGTGAGGTACGTGCCGCCGGGAGCTCACTGGCAGTTGGGCCTGGCCGAATCCGGCAACTACGCCTGGCGCCGAGTCTTCGAGAAGGTGATCGACGTCATCCTGCCGACGATGCCAGAGCACGTGGACCTTGCGATCATCTCGACGAGCCACGCCGTAAACCAGTCAGTGCGCCGAGCAGGCCGCGCCGCCTATGCCGCCGCCTTCGGACGGGTACCCACGCTTCCGACCGAGCTCTTGGCTGACACCACGTCCGCCGAGTTCTGGCACAATTGCACCCAGGATGAGATGCTGGCCTACGGGGAGAGATGCCGCATTGAGGCGCTCAAGGCGATCGCCGACCTGGAGGCCGACGAGGCGCTGCGTACCTCCATCCTCCGCCAGCCTGTCAACCGCAAGGAGTACGACTTCCTCTCGGGACAGCGCGCGGCAGCCTGGGGCGAGCATGGTCGCAAGCGACGGGGCAAGACGCCCGTGGCAGGGTATCGCCCAGGCATTTTCTGTTTCTGGGATTCCGGCACCAACGGCTACGGCGAGGGCGAGTCTGCCTGGTTGCGGATCGGGCACCGCACTGTGCAGGTGGCCCGCGAACACATACGCCCAGCCGTCGGTTTCGAGGGCTGGACCCCTTCCGAGGAGGACCTCAAGGAGCTCAAGACGGCCGAGCAGGACTTGGCGAAGGCCGGCCCGGGCGACGCTTCGAACATCATCATTGAGGGCCCTCCTGAACAACAACCCGAACCAGAAGATCCTCAAGCACGAGTGCTGCCAGGACCTCTTCCGGCAGCCCCGCTAGAGCCCATCCTGGAGGAGCCCGCGCAGGCCTCTCTGGGAGACAACGCTACCAAAGAGAACTTCAGGAGCGCGTCAGCCGACGACGCCCCTGAAGCTGCGCCAAGTGCTGAACTTCCTCAACTTGCCGACGCATCGGAGTCTCCGACGCCGACAGGCCAGAGCGGTACCCGGCGTCGAGCCCAGAGTCGAGCCGAAGGCGAAGCTCCAGAGCCCGCTGCGCCCTTTCCGTGGCCGGCACCGCCTCAGTTTGGACCAGTCAGAACACGAGAGCGCTCTGCGACGCCCACGCCGAGGAGATCAGCACCTCATACCCGCGAGTCGTCCGCAGCTCGACCACCATCGAGCGGTTCGGCACCTTCGACGGTTATCGCACCACCACCGGAGAAGAAACCCCGACCAGGAAAGCTTCCTCACATACCGGGCTCACCGAGCCCAGCAGCCTTCGTGTCCAACGAGTCGGACGAGATGGAGTTCATCACACCGGATGGCTGGGACGGAGTCGAGGAGCCAGTCCTGCTCAGGACCCGCGTGTTCTCGAGCCTGGCGGAGGTCCAGGAGGCCTACGAGGCGCACCTCTTGCCCATCGAGAACTTCGAGAACGACCCGATCGACGACAGCGAGCCGGACGACGACTGGACAAACTGCCTGTGCATGACCTACCACGAGCTCTCCGACCTCAGGGACGGCGAGATGGACGTGGACTGTGCGACAGCACAGGTGGGCGACACGACGGACTCGAACAACCTGTCGAGACGCGAGCAGCGTCAACTGGATCGTGAAATCCCCTGGCGGGAGATCGCAGAGTACCCGGAGGACCAGTTCATGGAGTACGTCAAGAGTCAAGGCCTTGCGCAAGGAGTGCCAGAACTGGGACACCTGGAAGTCCGTTCGGGCCTGCTCGCAGGAGGAGGCCGAACAAGTTCGTCGTGACCCTCATCTCCGCAAACGGTGCATCCGCTCGCGCGTGTGCTACCGGGACAAGAACTTGGGGTTTCCGCCGTTGAAGGCCAAGGCTCGCCCGGTGTTGCTCGGGTTCTCCGACCCCGACCTGGAGAAGTTGCCGCGTAACGCCCCGGTGCTGACCGACGCTGGCAAGAAGCTGATCTGCCAGATCGCGGTCTCGAATGACTGGCGAGTCGGGACCGGAGACGCGGAGAGCGCCTTTCTCCAGGGAGGCGCCCAGAGCGAGCGCGAGGAGGCGATCTACATGATTCCGCCCAAGGACCCGATAGTTCAAGCCGCCGGAGTTTTCACCGCCCCACTCTACGAGGTGGTCGGCAACCTGTACGGTCAGTCGACGGCGCCGTACCTATGGTACAAGCACGTGGTGACGACCTTCCTGGCGCTGGGCAGCAAGCTCCACAGCCTCGATTCAGCTCTCTTCCTGTGGTTTTTTTCCGAACAATGAGTTGGCTTGCGCGGTGGGTATGCACGTGGACGATGCTCTTGCGGCACACCATCCCAGGTTCGACTTCACACCGATCGAGAAGGCTATTAAATGGCGAGGCTGGCAGTGGGACAACTTCGTCTTCCTCGGCGAGGAGTACCAGCGCCTACGTCAAGGTCCGTACAGCGGAAGTTTGTTTGTTCATCAAGCGGCCTACACTAAGGCGATTGCAGTCACGAAGGTTGGAGTTATGTCCAGCACTCGGTCTTCTTCTAAGCTGACGCGTTCTGAGCGCGAAGATCTGGAGTCTGCTGTCGGCTCGCTCCAGTGGTTGTCCGGACACACACGTCCAGACCTGTCAGCCGCGGTTTCCCTTGTCCAGAGGACCGACCCCGAGCTGAACGACCTACGGATGGCCATGAAGCACGTAGAGTACGCGCACCGCACAGCCCAGACTGGCATCCTGATCGTCCGCGTCGATTTGAGCCGCGCCTGCTTCGTGAGTTTTGCAGACAGCTCATGGGCGAACGCTCCAGGATTGAAGACCCAGATCGGCACCCTCATCTTTCTGGCAGACGAGGTGATACTCACCGGACCCACGTCATGTACTCTCTTGTTTCACAAGTCCAAGAGAACGCCGAGAGTGGTAAGATCTACGCTGGCTGGGGAAGCTATCGCGCAGGACCTGGGAGTGGACTACGCGTCGTACTTGTCGAAGTTCCTGTCCGAGATGTTGACTGGACGGCCTGCTGGCCGACACCCACCGATCTTCGAGGTTATCACCGTCACCGACTGCAAGTCTCTGTGCGATGCCCTCCACCAGCTCACCCCGAGTTTGTCTGAGAAACGTACTGTGATCGACGTGATTTCCATTCGTGACGAGGTGAAGGTCAAGAACGTCAGATGGATCCCTACGACACACATGATAGCCGACGGCATGACCAAGTTCCTGGCGGATCCAGTGCTTTCGCTCGTGGAGTCGATTGCTTGCGAGGAGCTGACCGGTGGGGATGGCCAAGTACAGAAGAAGTGATTTGACTTTTTTACTTGCACGTGCCGGGAGTCGCGTTTCACTCCCATCCGCTTGGTTTCGCCCAAGATATTGCGAGTTTGACTTTTTTACTTGCACGTGCCGGGAGTCGCGTTTCACTCCCATCCGCTTGGTTTCGCCCAAGATATTGTGAGTTTGATTTTTTACTTGTACGTGCCGGGAGTCGTGTTTCACTCCCATCCGCTTGGTTTTACCCAAGATATTACCGATTCCGGATGCCGTATCGAGTTTCGGTTTATTGATTTCAGCTGCCGATCCTTGGCCGCTCAGAGAATTCAGTTACTGTTTTATTTCGTGCTAATCCAAGTCCGTGCTGCAAACAAACCCGTTGTATAGCCAGGCCGCATTCCGAGCTTCAGAGCAGGACCAGAGAGAACTCCAGGAGTGCAATAGTCATTCTGTTTATCTGATAATGCTGGTCCCTGCTATTGCTGTTGCACGCTCTCACCCCTCTGCCCGTAAACATATTGGCTGAGGGGGCCCCCTTCTGCCTACGCTACCAGCTAGCATAACGTATCATTTGCAGCGAGAAGGTCTTGGAATAAAAGATTCACGCATATTGTCAGCACCTGCGTGTGCGTTGCAAGGAGGAGGCGGACCCTTACGCAGGAGGACCCCTTGAGCAGCCAGGAGGGCTCGCGCCGCACGCCATCGCAGTCTGCCCGCGACACTTCCAACCCCTGCGGTGGCGGCACTCTCGCGGGCCCAGCGGGCTGGCGGGCAGCTGGGAATGCCGCGCCTGCGACGTGGCCCTCCTGGGTAGCGACGTCTCGCCGCCGCAGGGCGCGAGACCGCCGCGCTGCCCCTGCGGACGGCCAGGGCCAATCGAGTGGGTCGCCAGGGCCGCCAGGGCCACAGGAGGGTCGTGGAGATGGTACGGGGCCTGGCTCTGCGAGGGCTGCGCCGCCACGCCGCTTCCGGAGCCAGTGGTCGCCGCCCCTCCGTCGCCGCCCGCGACAACAGCAGACGCAGGAGACCCTCGACTGGCGCGCCCCGAACAGGCGCCCACCGCCGCAGAGCAACGGCAGCCTGGCCGCTTCGCCGGATGGCCTCCCCTGGCGGGCCCACTACGAGAACGAACCAACTCACGCGTGTACGTGCCCTTGCTATTAGCAGCGGCGGGGCTGCTTGACCAGCAGGAGGCGGCGGGATGGAGCGCGCACCCGCTCACGCACGACTGGTGGCAGCCGACAGTGGAGGCCTTGCAGCAAGCGGACGCCGTGCCAGCCGAGACCTTCGCCCAAGGGCTGGAGTTCGCAGGGGCCAGCCCAGGGGCGATATATGCCGTGATCGCCGCTGGGGGCGGAGCACGCCCTGGACACGTGCACCTGCCGCCTGTGGCGAGAGCGCTGGCGGACAGCGCTGGCTACATCGACAACCTCGCCCAGGACCTCTTGCTCGAGCTCTTCGGGGGGGGTCGTGCTGGCGCGGGGGGTCGACCGGCGCGCAGACGAGCTCCGCGACCCGGCCAGGTGGGCCGCAGCCGCGCCACACCCGCCGAGGCCGCCACCAGCGGCGCCAGCAGGACCTCAGCCCAGCGACGACGCCAGCGAGGGGGGCCCAGGAGAAGGCAGAGGCCGAGGAGGCAGAGGAGGAAGAGGCGCCAGAGGAAGCAGAGGGCGAGGCGCTAGAGGGGGCCGAAGAGGAAGAGGCACCAGAGGAGGGGGAGGAGGGGGAGGAGGCAGCTCGAGCAGCAGCACCGCCAGCGAGAGCGAGGAGGACACTGAGGACAGCGCCTCCAGCAACTCTGGCCCCGCGCTGCCCGCGCCGCTGGCCCAGCCCCGCCGAGACGGGGGCGCGGGACGAGCTGCTCCTCCCCGGGCGCTCCTGGGGCGCCGCGCCGCCCACGCCCGCGCTCGCTTGACGGCGGCAGAGAGGGAAGCGCTGGACGCGACAGACGTAGCATCTGTGCTCCGGGCCCGCGTGCCAACCCTCCAACGGGCGCCAGCGTTCGGGCGGGGGCCGTTCCGCAACGCCTTGCGCAAAGCTTTGGAGCTGATCCGAGAGGGCGAAGCAGACGAGACAGGAGCAGCGGGAGGGTGGAAGCTTTTCCTCTTGCTCCCACGACTGCTCTTGAGGAGAGAGGCGGGGCAGCAAAGGACCCCCAAGGAGCAACTCCTGGAGAGGTTCACCCGCTTCGAGGCTGGAGACTGGGCGCAGCTTCTGACAGAAGCACAGCCGGGCCCGCCGCGCAGGCCGCCCGAGCGAGACGCGAACGGGCAGAGCAGGGCGCCCGAGGCACGACGGGGCCGGGCGCCAGACGAAAACGAGGAGCTCCGCAGCCGCTGCGGGAGGGCCCGCGAGCTGATCCGCCTCGGCGAGGTCTCGGCGGCGCGGCAAGCGCTGACAGCGAGCGCGGTGGCACCAGGCACACAGGCCACTCTGGACGAACTCCGGGACCCGGCACGCCGCCTGCAGCAGCCGAGAGAGCAGCTCAGCGAGCGAGCCGCCCGCGCGCCGCCGCAAGGCCTCGCCAGCCTGGAACCAGACCGCCTCCTCACGAACGTGCGCAGGAGTCGCCGGGGCGCTGCGCCGGGCCCCTCAGGGATGACGGGAGAACACTTGCAGACGCTGCTGGACGACGAGCACTGCTGCGACCTCCTGCACCACGCTGCCACGCTCCTTGCGAGGGCGCAAATCCCTGGCCCCGTGGCAGAGGCCCTCCGGCTCGGCCGCCTCACGGCGCTGCGCAAGAGCAACGGGAGGGTGCGAGGCATTGTGACTGGCGACGTCTTCAGGCGGTTGGTTGCCCGCACGCTGGCGCAGCAAGTGGGCGAAGAGGTCGAGCAGGCGACTGCCCCCTTCCAGTTCGCACTCTCGACCCGAGCAGGCACGGAATGCGTGGCGCACCTCGTGCAGACTCTCACCCAGGGTGACCCGGCGGCCACGGTGGTTTCCATAGACGGAATCGTCTGGAACAGGGGAGGGCAGGAGCCACTTGGCATCCGAGAGCTGGGCTCAGCAGCGGACCGGGTGTGGGTAGGAGGAGCAGACACCCCGCCGGAAGCCCAGGGCTTGGTCGTTCTGGGGGCCCCGATAGGCCACGGAGCTTTCGTCGCCCAACACCTGGAGGCCATCCTGGAAGAACACCGCCGCTTGCTCGCGAGGATACCACACGTCGGGGACCTGCAATCCTCGTGGCTCCTGCTCAGCATGTGCGCCAACCCCCGGGCCAACTTCTTCCTGAGGGCGCTGGCTCCCGAGGACACGGCCGCCTTCGCCGCAGCGCACGACGACAACCTGGCCAACGCGCTCGCCGACTTGCTGGAACTCCCGCAAGAAGCTGTCGCAGAAGGCACGTCAGCGCGCCAACGCTGCCAACTGCCGCTTTGCATGGGGGGGCTCGGCCTGCGAAGCGCGTCCAGGACGGCGCCGGCGGCCTGGTGGGCTTCCTGGGCAGACTGCGCGCAGATGCTCCGCGAACGCTGCCCCGAGCTCACAAACCAGATCTGCGCTGCACTGAGCGAGCTGGACCGGGGCCCGCTGCCGGCCGCTCCCGGGTGCTTACAACAAGCCAGCAGGGCAAAGGAGCACCTCTCGGCGCACGGCTTCGCCGCGCCCAACTGGCACGACCTTGCGCAGGGCGCCCGGCCACCGCCGACGCACGAACGGGAGCACGGCGAATGGGCGCACGGCTGGCAGTTCTGGGCCGCCAGAGTCTTGGAGAACACAGCCCGACAGCAGCTCCTCAACGCCTCCACGCCACCGGACCGCGCCCTCCTCCGGTCACAGAGCGGGCCGTGCGCGGGACGAGCCTTCACCGCGCTGCCCACGACGGGGGACTTCCACATCCCGCCGGCAGAATTCAGAGTCCTGCTCCTCAGGCGCTTGCGATTTGATTTACCCTTCGCAGCGAGCGCTTGCAGATGCAGAGGCAGACTGGACGCCAGAGGTGACCACAGAGCGGCGTGCCCAAGGGCAGGGGTGCTCAAGAAGAGATCCATCCCATTGGAGAAAGCGGCTGCACGTATCTGCCGCGAGGCCGGGGGCCGAGTCGCAGAGAACCAGCTCCTGCGAGACCTCAACGTGGACGGCGTCGACCCCCGCGACGGGCGCAAGATCGAGGTCATCGCGAATTGCCTGCCGCTCTGGGGAGGAGCGCAGCTGGCGATTGACGCGACCCTGGTGTCGCCAGTCCGCACCGACGGCACCGCGCAGCCCAGAGCCGCGGACGAGGACGGAGTCCAGCTCGAGGTCGCGCGGGGCCGGAAGGAAGCGACCTACCCCGAGCTCATCGGGTCAAGGAGATGCCGATTGGTGGTGCTGGGCTTGGAAGTCGGCGGCAGGTGGTCCGAGGAGGCCCTGACCTTCGTCCGGCTGCTCGCCAGGACCAGAGCCCGCAGCGCGCCGCAGCGACTTCGAGCGTCGGCGCGGGCGGCGTACCTACACCGCTGGACAGGCTTGGCTGCGGTCGCGGCCCAGAGGGCGTTCGCGGCCACGCTGCTGGAGTTGCCGCCGCACACCCTGGCCGTCGACGGGGACGAGCCGCACCTCGCCGACCTCCTGGCGGACGCCCGCTACACGGAGACGCCGGCCCCTAGCCGACTGCCGCCGTGTTTCTGACGCGGTGGAACGGGCGCGGCCCCACCCTGGGGGCCCGCCCGCCGGCGCAGCAGGAGGACCAGCAGAACCACTACAACCACTACCACAACTGCGACAACAAGCAGCGGCAGCAGCTGCAGCATAACCGCCACCACCACGCCTACGACCAGCAGCGCCACCACCGCCAGCAAGGCGACCAGCACCACCACCACCACGACGGCGACCAGGGGCAGCACGGCGACCAGCAGCACCACGACAACAACTACCACTACAGCGACAACAAGCAGCAGCAGCAGCAGCAGAAGCAGCAGCAGCACCACCACCACCACCACCACAACCACTACGACTACCACCAGCAGCGCCACCACAACTTGCACGGCGACCAGCACCACCACCACGACGGCGACCAGGGGCAGCACGGCGACCAACAGAAACACGACAACTACTACCACAACTGCGACAACAAGCAACAGCAGCAGCAGCACCACCACCGCCACCACCACCACGACGGCGACAAGGGGCAGCACGGCGACCAGCAGAACCACGACAACTACTACCACAACTTTGACAACACGCAGCAGCAGAACCACCACCACAACTACGACGACTACGACCAGCAACGCCACACCCGCCAGCACGGCGACCAGCACCACCATCACCACCACCACCACCACCACCACCAAGGCGACCAGGAGCAGCACGGCGACCAGCAGCACCACGACAACCAATACAACTACAGCGACTACAACAAGCAGCAGCAGCAGCAGCAGCAGCAGCAGCACCACCACCACAACCACTACGACTACGACCAGCAACGCCCCCACCACCAGCACGGCGACCAGCACCACCACCACCGCGACGCCGACCAGGGGCAGCACGGCGACCAGCAGCACCACGACGGCCACTACAACCACAGCGACAACAACAAGCAGGACCACCAGCAGCAGCAACACCACCACCACCACAACCATCACGACCATGACCAGCAACGCCACCACCACCAGCACGGCGACCAGCACCACCACCACCACCACGACGGCGACCAGGAGCAGCACGGCGACCAGCAGCACCACGACAACTACCACCACAACTGCAACAACAAGCAGCAGCAGCGGCAGCAGCAGAGCCACCACCACCACCACTACGACTACGACCAGCAGCGCCACCACCACCAGCACGGCGACCAGCACCACCACCACCGCCAAGACGGCGACCAGGGGCAGCACAACTGCGACAAGCAGCAGCAGCCGCAGCACCACCACCACCACGCCGACAAACAGCAGAGCCACCACCACCAGCACGGCGACCAGCACCACCACCACCACGATGGCGACCAGGAGCAGCAGAGCGACCAGCAGAACCACGACAATTACTACCACAACTGCGACAACAAGCAGCAGCAGCGGCAACAGCAGAACCACCACCGCAACCACTACGACTACGACCAGCAGCGCAGCGACAACAAGCAGCAGCAGCAGCAGCAGCAACACCACCACCACCACCAGCACCACCACCACCACAACCACCACAACCACTACGACTACGACCAGCAGCGCCACCACTACCAGCACGGCGACCAGCACCACCACCACGACGGCGACCAGGAGCAGCACGGCGACCAGCAGAACCACGACAACTACTACCACAACTGCGACAACAAACAGCAGCAGCAGCAGCAGCAGCAGCAGCAGCAGCAGCAGCAGCACCACCACCACCACCACCACCACCATCACCACCACCACCACCACCACCTTCACAACCACTACGACTACGACCAGCAGCGCCACACGCACCAGCTCGGCGACCAGCAGCAGCAGCAGCACCACCACCACTACCACCACCACCACTACGGCGACCATGAGCAGCACGGCGACCAGCAGCACCACGACAACCACTATAACTACAGCGACAACAGCAAGCAGCAGCAGCAGCAGCAACAGCAGCAGCAGCAGCACCACCACCACCACCACAACCACTACGACTACGATCAGCAACGCCCCCACCACCAGCACGGCGACCAGCACCACCACCACCACGACGGCGACCAGGGGCAGCACGGCGACCAGCATTACCACGACAACCACCACAACTACAGCGCCAACAACAAGCAGCAGCAGCAGCACCACCACCACCACAACCACTACGACTACGACCAACAACGCTACCACCACCAGCACGGCGACCAGAGCCACCACCACCACCACCACCATGACGGCGACCAGGGGCAGCACGGCGACCAGCAGAACCACGACAACCACTACCACTACGGCGACAACAAGCAGCAGCACCCGCATCAGAAGCAGCAGCAGCAGCAACAGCAGCAGAACCACCACCACCACCACCACCACCACTACGACTACAACCGGCAGCGCCACCACCACCAGCACGGATACCACTACCACCACCACCGCGACGGCGACCAGGGGCAGCACAGCGACCAGCAGCACCACGACAACCACTACCACATCAGCGACAACAAGCAGCAGCAGCAGCAGCAGCAGCAGCAGCAGCAGCAGCAGCAGCAGCAGCACCACCACAACCACTGCGACTACGACCAGCAGTGCCGCACCCACCAGCACGGCGACCAGCAGCAGCAGCAGCACCACCACCACCACCACGGCGACCAGGAGCAGCACGGCAGGGCCCGCGCGGACGCCGGCGCGGCAGGGGGCGACGGCGGCCGGCGACGGCTGGCGGCGGCGGGCCGGCGGCAGCTGCTGGGCCCGCGACGGGGCCGCGGAGGCCGAGGAGGCGGAGGAGGAGGCGGGCGCTGGGGCGAGGAGGCGGAGGGCGGCAGCGCGGGGGCCCCGCCGCCCTTTGGCTAGGAGGGGCTCGGGGAGGCACGCCAGAGCGGGCCCCGAGTGAGGGTGGGGCTAGAACGCCCGCGACTCTCGGGGCGGCCGGGGGGGGCCCGCAGCGCAGCCGCGCCAGGAGCCAGACGAGGCGCCGCGGCCGGCGGAGCCCAGCTGCGAGGGGGCGGAGGCGGAGGCGGCGGGCTGCGGCTGGCTGGGGCCCGCCAGGGGCCGGCCGAGGCGCGAGGGGGGCGGCGCGCTGGCTGGCGGAGGCGGGGGGCGCCGAGGTGGGGCCGGGCTCGGCCGCCCGCCGGCCGGCGGGGCGGACGGGGGCGGCGGCGGCGGCGGGGGGCGGCGGGCCTGAGGCCTAGGCCGACGGCGGCGGGCGGCGGGCCACTGCAGGGGCCCCGCGCGGCGGCCTCGGCTTGGCGTGAGCCCGCGCAAAAAAAAAAAACGGGCAGGGAGGGGCCGTAGGCAGTTCGACCGTTCAGGAGGGCATTCCTTTGAGCCCGGCTGTTGTTGTGAATTGGTTATACCAGGCCTGTGCTGATGTCGTTTTTTTTGTTGCATCGGCGACTGGGGGAGGGCCAGTTTGATTGTAATGGGGTTATTCCTGATGGTACCTTGGGCGAGTGCGCGCTCATGCGGGGTAGTTTCCTGGGAGCTGTGCGTGATCAGGCGATGGCGGCATGGGGCTATGATATTGACTTGGCTGTGTTCCTAGCAGAGGGGGTGGACTGGGCGGCGACCTGGGCCCCTCTCACGCGTCATCTCGGCCAGCTTGGATATAAGACTGCATCTTTAAACGCCCAGAAGTTTCGAGTTGACCCGCGCGACCCACTTCCATGGATCGAGCACGCAGCCATGCGGGACTCTCTGGCCGCAGAGGGGAGGCTGAGCCGCGCGGCCTTAGAGGGGGCAGCGACAGCGGCCCTCCATCAGGGTCGGCTCGCCCAAGAGCCCCACGGCGTTAACGTCATAGAAAAAAAGAAATTTATGTTGTGAGGCCGTATTATGATATTCGAGTTTTGGCAACGAAGCTCCACAATGTTCACCTCCCGTTGCTTTTTCCATTGCGAGGTGGGTTTCTCGGGCCGCTTCGTTTGAAGATGCCGCGTACCGATAGCATTTTGAAGGGTGACTATGGGCCACGTTTCTCGGAGCAGCGGAGAGCGAATATCCGGAGCGGGACGACGCGGTGGCTTGATGCGCCGCCCTCGGTGCGGCGGGCGGCCTGGCCGACGACGGCTATTCTGCGGGCAGGCGAACTACTTTGCATTTGAGGTTTTTGTTGTGCCTTGTTGCTGCCGCCCTAGCCTTTGCGTCATGTCGTCCTCTATGAAAAGTGCAACCCGCCATTTTTGCAAGACGGCGCTGCGCTCTGGCAAATCTGTTGGCCTGCCCCGCGGACGTTGTCGTCTTCTTGCCGTCGCCGTCGCTTCTCTCGTCGTCTTCTTTGTCGTTGTCGTCGCTTGGTCTCGTGTCGTCTTGGGTTGCTGGCAAGATGTCACCCTGTCCACAGCGTCATATTCTCTTCAGGTTATTGCATCGCCGTCTTTGCTCGCGAGGCCGTCAGCTCTTGACAGTTAGATGTAGTGGGGTTGCCCCAACCGCCCTTCGTGGCTTATCAAATCACATGTTGTACTGCTGCATGCAAACGGCCATCTGCTTCCACGCACCCATGTTGCATGGCATGTTGTTCTTGTTTTGTTGGTGCGCAGACCATTGGTTTATTATCATAGCCCCGCGGCCCACTCCGCCCTTCATGTGCTGCTGGCCTGGGTGCCGTTGGTGCCGTGTCGTTCCACTCTGGGCGTGTCTGTCCTGACTGCGAGGTTGTCTCGAGTGTTGTTGTTCTTTTGTTCTTGTGTGTGGCTCCCCTCGTCCGCCTCTCGTGCTGCCGCGGTGCTGCGCCGTGCCTTGGCGCCTTGCCGCGTCGTGGTGCTGTGTCGTGGTGCTGTGTCGTCGTGCCAATCGATGCTCGAATGGCGTCTGCAGCCTGATCCGGCTTTCAGCTGCAGTTTCGGGCCTCCCCCCTTGAACAGAGAAGAGGTGCCCCTGCGCCTTCGAGCCATGGGCGGGCGAGGCAGACGAAGGAGTACTCGCGCTACCGGCGCGAGAGGCGGGGCAGATCGCGCACCAGGAGGAGGAGACGGAGGACATCGCCTCCTTCTTCGGCGCGCTCTGTCCAGGTTGCTCCCACAGAGAGAGCGTCGAGCTCCCCTGGCCGCGAGGCTCGTGGCTCGTCGGCAGAGCTCGGGGCCTTGCTGCCGTCTATGCACGGAGGCAGTCCGCCTGGGGCATCGTTGGGCCCGCCGCCTGGTGACTTCACCATCGTCGGAGGCACGACCGGCAAGGCCTGCGTGGAGCGCCCGCCAGCGACCCTGAGGCCAGCCCGCTCCCTGGGCTCACACTCTCCCCCCGATGGCTGGCATGGGGCAGCGCCGCCGTCGCCGCTGCCGCCGCCGCCGCCCCCGCTCCCGCCGCGTGCGGGGGTGGTCGAGGGGGCGCTGCCTGCTCACGCGCGCTCGTCGCCCGTTAGATCCGCTGCGGGAGCGTGCCCGCCGTCACCTGGTCCTCCACAAGTGAGCCCGCCTCCTCTACCGATCGGGTGGGAGTCCAGGCGCGATTTTTCTGGTGCTCTGTACTATCAGCATCGCGCCTCGGGGCAGACGCAGTGGACTTACCCAGACCCCGCGCCCCCCACAGTGGGCTTGGCAGCGCCTGGGGGCCCTTCCCAGCAGCACGCTTCCCAGCAGCACGTGGAACTTCAAGCTATCAGGGCAAAGTTGCAGGTGCTGCAAGCGACTCCAGTCTTGTGGGACGAATTTGCAAGCCCTGCTGGCGGTAAAGTGTGGATCCATCGGGACGCGAGCGTGGTCTCGCGTGGGGTCCCGCCTGAGGCTGCCCAGAAGCTCGTTCGCACTTCTGCCGTTAAAGAGCGCTTGGCCGCGTTGTCCCAGCACCTGCCGCCAGTTGGGGGAGTGGCGCCGCCGCAGTCAGCAGTGGTGGAGCCAGCGCGGCATGCTTCTGTAGCGCCCCACAACTTTTTAACCCTGCCAGAATCGCCGGGCGTGCCGGCTCTCCGTGCCTGCTGCCGCGCCCGCGCCCCAGGGGGGGTCGGCGGTTGCTGTTCGGTCGGCGCCGCGGGCTCCGCCATGCCAGCGGGGGAGGCACTTGTGCACGCCAGGTCCCTGGCCAAGTTTACTACAGTCGAGGAACACAACGAAGCTATCGGCGCTTGGCGCCAGCGCCTGCGCGACGTTGTAGGTGACAGCATAGACGGCAGAGTACCCACGCAGGCTCATTTTTTAGTGCGGTGCCCTAGCCAGTCTGACCTCTATGATTTGGTTCGCGCAATGGGGGTCGAAGTGCTGTTGGATGGCCCCCGCGCGGGCCCAGACGTGGCACTGCCCTTTGCAACCGTTTCGGGCGACTTTGACCAGCCAGGCTTGGAAGTTACCTGGAAGACGTCCCCAAATTTAAAGCTGACAGTGCAATTGCAAAACAACCGCCAGGGTAAGATCGTAGTTAAGGGCAAACGGGGTGCATTTGAAGCCTGCTTAGATCAGCTTTTGCTGTTCCTCGGCCACGCAACGGACATTAAGTCCGCTGCGGCTCCAGTGCGCGCTCCGGCCCCGGGCGCCCAGCGCAGGCCCACCCGGTGGTCAGTGGGCGACTTGCTCGGCAGGCGTTGAGTTCCGGGGCGCATCGCGCTCAGCCATTTTGGCCTCCCCCCCGCTTGTCCTGTTCTCTGCCCCTGCCTTTTTCCTCCGCTTGCGCAGACGCTCGGCGCGTGCCTGACGGCAGCCATCTAAGCGGCGGCGGCGTCGGCAGTGGGATGGGGCGGAGGCCGCGGGGCCTTCCGCGCATGCCCCTGCAGGGGCGGTCGTTGCCATGCTCCAGGGTGGTGCCTGCTTATATCGATTGTCAGCAGCGGCTCCTTGACAGGCGGCAGGGGGCACGCGGTGCGCTTGGGAAAAGATGGCTGAGCTTGTGACCCCTCGATTACTCTTGCTCCTGGTTCGCACGTCGTCCTCCTGGTCCGCGGCCGGCGGAGCCCCGCTGCGAGGGGGCGGAGGCGGAGGCGGCGGGCTGCGGCTGGCGGGGGCCCGCCAGGGGCCGGCCCAGGCGCGAGGGGGGCGGCGCGCTGGCTGGCGGAGGCGGGGGGCGACGAGGTGGGGCCGGGCTCGGCCGCCCGCCGGCCGGCGGGGCGGACGGGGGCGGCGGCGGCGGCGGGGGGCGGCGGGCCTGAGGCCTAGGCCGACGGCGGCGGGCGGCGTGCCACTGCAGGGGCCCCGCGCGGCGGCCTCGGCTTGGCGCGAGCCCGCGCAAGGAGGAAACAAAACAAAAAAAAAAAACAAGCCGCCATTTTTGCAATGCGGCGCTGCGCTCTTGCAAATCTGTCGGCCTGCCTTGCCGGCGTTGCTGCCTTCTTGCCGTCTTGTTCCCCTGTCGCCTTCTAAGGTTGAAAATGCCAGCCGCCATTTTTGCAAGACGGCGCTGCGCTCTTGCAAATCTGTCGGCCTGCCTCGCCGGCGTTGCCGTCGTCTTCCGTCGCCTTCGCCCCCCTCGTCGTCTTCGTCGTCGTCGTCGTCGTCGTCGTCGTTTGGTCTCGTGGCGCGTTGCTGGCTTTTTGTTACCCTACTTTGTCGTTCTCTCCTAGTTTTTCTGGTGGAACCTGCGCCAGTGGGAGGAGTGGGAGGAGTCCACGAAGATGTGGCGCTTGGGAGGAGGTCCTGCTGTCGAGTCTCTTGTTCGCCCTTCGCGTTGTCTTTTGTTTTGTTCCCGCGTTTCTTGTAAGTTGGAGCGCATGTTTGCCATCCATGGAGCAAGGCCGCAGAACGCTCACGCATGCCCGTGCGACGCCGGCGGTCTTGCTTTGTCTCTCCTTCGGTCGCCCTCTCCGTTCTCGCGCCCTCTGCCACCGCGCGCTGCCACCAAGCTCGGGCGGGCGGGCCCGGCGAGCAGGCCCCGTCGGTCGCCCCCGCCGGCGCCCTCGCCCGCGGACCCAATGGAGGCGGACCCGCGGGCTGCTCGGCGGCATCAGGTTGATCGGGTGCTCGCGCCACTGCGAGATAAAGTTATCCGTTGGGCGGCGGTAGGGAGCCGACGTTGTGAGCAGACGGCCGCACTGTTTGATGCATTGGCTTTACTAGAGCTGGCGCCGCCACGCCCGCTTGAGGTCACTCGGCAAGCGAGCACTGAAACGTCTTTGTTGTGGGCAATCGCCGAAGAGCTCGAGCAGTTTCCACGCAGGGAGATTGTCCCAACGCTGGAGGCAAATCCGGCGACTGGATCGCCAGTTGCATTCCCGTACGTAGGCGGCTTGCACCCGTCAGTTGTCGGAGCAGGTGAGCATGGGCGTCGGCCAGGCCCCTCCACGAAATCCAGCCTGCGCTTGGCAGTCCTCAACCCGGGACGCACGGGCTTCCTGCAACTAGGTTCGGATATGTTGCTCGAGCGGCGGCTTGAAGCCGTCGCGCACGCGCTGATAGAGCGGGATGTCGACGCGTGCATTCTTCCAGGCGCGCGTTTTCCAGCTGGCGCCTCTTTGCCACCTGGCTTCCCTTTTTTGTGGGAAGGGCCCGCGTCCTCTGGCTGGGACTCCGTCGGCTTGTTTCTGCGCCCTGAACTGGAGCATGCTTTCAGGCCACTCCCCGAAATCTCCAGCACTCGCGAACAGTGGTTTGAGCTGGGGGGCGCAGGCGACGAGACCAGCCCTAGCGCCGTCCTGTGCGCAATGTACCCTGTCCACGGCGGGGACGGGACACTTGGGCGTCCATCGTTGCCCACGTGCGGCTGTCGCGACGTCGCTTTCCTGCTGCTCGCCTGCTTATCGGGGGCGATGCGAACCTCCACTTGCCGCACTGCGCTTCCCACGCCGTTGGGTGCCTCTGCCCCCATTGTCGACAGAGAGCCCCAGATCGCGAGATCCAGGCGTGGCTCGATGGCGCAGGGCTCCGCGCTTACAACCCCCCTTTGCCTACTCACGTTTCTGGCGCGACGATTGATCTGTTCTTGGGGCCTGCCGAAGCTTACCTTCCTGTGTCTGTCTTTGATGAGTTCGTGGGCCTATCGGACCTCAAGCTTGCCCAGGTCGACGTTCCCTTCTCCCCGGCCCTTTCGTGGTCTGCGGGCTTTGGGCGAGTGTCCTGGACGTCTGGGGACGAGTGGATGTCCGCGCTCGAAAGTATTTCGGATCTGCTGGGCGTGCTAGCGGACGCCGTGGAGCAGGCCGCCAGAAGCGCGCGGCTTAGGCCGCCCTGGCTTGGGGGCAACGCCACTCGTCTGCAGCGCCGAGCTGTGCTCAACAACGCGGCTTGGGCGAGGGACGCCACGTACGTCTTAGTAGGCCACGCTGCCGGGGCCACGAAGGTGAGCCGGGTTGGTGCTGGCGAGGGGCGCGCGCCTTCACGAGCTCCTTTGAGTCCCGCGTCTTTACCGACGCATGAGGCGTACAAATCCGCCGTGGAGACTGCTGCGTGGCAGGGGCGGCGCAAAGCGGTCCACCGCTATTTATCCCTGAGGGGCACGAACGCAGGCGCGGCAGAACACTTCCTCACGGGCGTTTTCAAGTCTTCAGCCCGGTTCGACAGACAGCTAGTGGGCGAGTCTTCTGGCGCGGCTCTCTCGACAGTTGAGATGCTCGACGCCATCCGTAGGGACCTTTGCTCGCGCGCCGGGAATGACTTCCCGCGGGACCCAGCCGAACGCACGCGCATGTCAAGCCAGGTCGCTGCCATCCGTCGCTCGCGCTGGCGCGAGCTCCGGCCAGGCGGGGCCAGAGCAGCCGTACTCGGCAGAGGAGGTCGAGGCGGCCCTTGCGCTGCTCAAGCCAGGCAAGCGAACCGTGCGCATGTGCAACGCGGCGGTGCGTGCCAAGGTTGAGGAGGGTTTCCGTCTCACGCGAGCCCTGTTGAACCTGGCGCGTGCCCGTGCGTTACCTCGCGTCTTTGGTCGCTGAGGCAGTTTTCCCCGCTCCGCAAATCGGGGCCAGCGGTAGTGCGTCGGCTCTCTGCCCTACGTCCAGTTTCATTTGCCAGTGGCATGGCGTCGGTTCAAGACGCGGCCTGGCTGGCGCGCAATTCCCACTGCATAAAAGCTTACTGTGGTCCAGCCCAGCAGGGAGGCGTCGGTGACGCCATGTCTTTGGTAGTTGCGCTCGTCATGAACGCCCAACTCAGAGCAGCACAGGACCTTCCAACCTGGTGGGCGATCGCAGACGAGAAATGGGCCGTCGACGTCGCTTCCATAGACGGGATGCTCTTGGGCGTCTTCGCCGCGGGTGCTCGGGTAGCTGACTGGCTGATGCTTGACGATGTCTTTGCGCAAGATCATCAGGTGGTAGGGCTCCGCGATTTGCTCACGCCTTTTTCCGCTCTAGGTTGCGGCACCGCGCAAGGGCGACGCTTTTCGGTCCACGCCTTCAATGCGCAGCTGCGCGCTCTCCCTGTGGAGATCGAACAGGCCATGCCTGGGGGGTGCGCTTCTCGCATCCCTCTCTTGGCTCGTTTGGCCTTGCGTGATGCCAATGACGCGGTGCGTGCATCAGTTGATGTTGCAATGCCTTCTCGGGATTTCTCTCTGTCTGCCTCGGCAGTGTCGCAGGCGGCCTGCATCGCTGCGCAAGAAGGCGCCCCCTGGCCACGTGCCGGGGCCTTTCTTTCCCACGCGTTACGATCAATACCAGCACTCCCGGACAGAGTGGCGCTGGTGGAAGCCACAGGGTCGCATCACCTCCCTCCTGTCCAGGTCGTCGACGACATCACGACGCCTTGTCCGTCAGCAGGGGCCGTTCGCGCTGTGTTGTCCGAAGAGGCGTCCTCCGCATGCACGCGGTGCGCCAGGAGGATGAAGTCTCAGTTTAATTATGGGGTTGGGAAGACTTGCGTGCTTCCGA
>CAUYUJ010019125.1:164977-186942 GCA_963575745.1 Prorocentrum cordatum
GAGTTTTGCGGGCCGAAGTGGGGCGATGGCCGCTTGCGGCTTACGGTCTTCTTTGCCTCGTGCTGCCACTCGGATGTCGACCTCCACAACGCCGTCATGGCGATGGGGGGGCGGTTTTGTCTGGCACGCGCCGTGGAGCGGCGGCGAAACGTATCACTGCAGAGCCCACTTATGCTGTAGTGACAGGCGACTTTTCCCAGCCTGGCTCTGACATCACGTTTTGCAATTCCCCCAGGCAAGTTCTGTTCGTGCAAGTGCAGAACAGGGGCGCGGGCAAGAGAGTCATGCATGCCACGCGCCTTCTTTTCGAGACGCATATTGAAGAGCTGCTGCTCTTTTTCGGCCCGGTCACGGAGATCAGGGGCCCCGAGCCGAAGGCCACGGCGCTGGGGCTGATCTCGGCCCCAGTGCAGCGCCTCACTGCACGCGAGCTGCTGCGCCAGCCCCGGTCAGCGTCGGGTGATGGCAGCTAGCGTGATGCCCGTGCGCGCCCCCGCTTGCCTCGTCGAGCGGCCCGACGCGACTATGACGGACGGAGTCTGGTGTCAATGGGTGCCCAATTCTATAACGGACGGAGCCCGGCCCCTCAGTCAGTCACGCGGCCTCCTCATATGCCCCCACTGGTGTCGGCGTCGCCCTCGGGGGAGGGGGTGGGCGTGTCCCCGTCGCCCCCGCCGCCGGAGCGGATGGCCCTTGCCCTTGTCTAGTGCCGCCCTCCTGCTCTCCGCCTCGGCGCTGCCGCGGCGGGCGCTCGGGCGCGGGGCCCGCGGGCGGGTGCGCGGCAGCCCCGCCCCACGCCCAGGAGGTGGGGCCCGCAGGCGGGTGCGCGGCTGCCCCGTCCCACCTCCCACCCCCGTTCTGGTTCTCAGGCCGGCTCCTCGCCGGGCCCTTGTTCCTCCGTGTCTGTGGAGCAGGGGGCCCAGGCGTGGGGCCCGCAGGCGGGCGCGCGGCAGCCCCGTCCCGCGCCTGGGAGGTGGGGCCCGTGGGCGGGTGCGCGGTGGCCCCGTCCCACCTCCGGCCCCTGCTCCACTCTGGGCCTCTTGCCCGGTCGGCTGCGGCTGGCGGCCGCGCCGCCCCCCTTTCCGCCGCGGCGCTGCTGCGGCGGGGGCCTGGGCGTGGGGCCAGCAGGCGGACGCGCGGCAGCCCCGTCCCACGCCCGCGAGGTGGGGCCCGCAGGCGGGTGCGCGGTAGCCCCGTCGCACCTCCCACCCCCGTTCTGGTTCTCAGGCCGGCTCCTCGCCGGGCCCTTGTTCCTCCGTGTCTTTGGAGCAGGGGGCCCAGGCGTGGGGCCCGCAGGCGGGTGTGCGGCAGCCCCGTCCCGCGCCTGGGAGGTGGGGCGGCCCGTAGGCGGGTGCGCGGTAGCCCCGTCCCACCTCCGGCCCCTGCTCCACTCTGGGCCTCTTGCCTGGTCGGCTGCGGCTGGTGCTGGCCGTCTTCGTCGTGCTGCTGCTCGTTGCGGCGGCGGTGGTCGGTGGTGGTGGTGGTGGTTGTGGTGGTGGCGTCGGTGCAGGTGCTGATGCTGGTGGCGGTGCTGCTGCTGGTCGTTGTCGTGGTAGTCGCCGCCGTTGTGCTCGTGGTTGTGGTCGCGGTGGCGGTGCTGGCGGTTGCGTTGCTGGTTGCCGTGGTCTTGGTGGTGCTGCTGGTCGTCGTGGCGTCTGCTGCGCAGTCTGTAGTGTTGCAGGTCGCTGTCGTGGCGCTGGTGCTCTTGGTAGTGTCTGCGTCGCTGCTCAGTGTTGTGGTAGTGCTGGTGCGGGCTTGGGTGTCGGTGCTGCGGGCTGTCGTCGTCGCGCTGGCTGTGGTGGTGCTGCTGCTGGCCATTGTCTTCGCGCTTGTTTTCGCCGTCGTAGTGGTTGTGCTGGTGGCGTAGTTGCTGGTCGCTGTCGTGGTGGTACTGCTGCTGCTGCTGGTCGTCGCTGCTTTGCCGTCGGTGGGGGTCGCAGTCGTTGTCGTGCTGCTGGTGGCGCCTGTGCTGGTAGTCGTCGCAGTGTTGGTGCTGGTGTCGCTGCTGGTGGTCGTGGTAGTGGTGGTGCTGGTTGTCGCCGTCGTATTCGTAGTGGTACTAGTGGTGCTGGTCGCCGTCGTGGTGGTCCTGCTGCTGCTGGTCGTCGTTGCGTCGCCGTTGGCAGGGGTCGCTGTCGTCGCCGTGCTGCTGGTGGCGCTCGTGCTGGTAGCCGTCGTAGTGGTCGTGGTGGTGCTGGTGCTGCTGGTAGTCGGCCCCCGCTGCCGCTCTCGTGGGGGCCCGCGTCCTCAGGGGGACGCCGACAAGAGGTCCCTCCGCCAGGGTGCTTCTCCGTCCGTGGCTAGCGTCTCGCTGGGCGCGTCCTCTAGTGGGCTAGCCGCAAGGGCGTCGTGGATGGCAAAGGACGGCATGCCAGTCCACCTGTGCAGAAGCGCCGTTGTCAGCGACCCTCGGAGCACAGCTTGCGCGCCCCTGGCCCGGGCCCGCGCCAAGACCACGAGGAACTTGTGCGCTTCCTCGTCCCAGCGCCCGCCCGTTTCTGCTCCGGCCACCAAGAGGTAGCTGCGCCTGGAGCCCACGAGTTCGGGGTAGGTTGTCTGCTTGCGGCGGCGGGCTCGCTGGGGCACAAGCCAGCGGCCGTCAGCGGCGACGCGATGCAGGCGTCGATGGCGACCTGGCGGCCGTGGTAGGCCGGGATGTCATTTGCGACAACCTCGATTCGGCGCCCGTCGTCGGCCCCGATGCCTGGCAGGTCCATGTCGCGCAAGAACACGTTGGTGCGGACGCGGCCCCCCGCCTCGCGGCGCACCCTGGCCAACGTCCGTTCGATGGGGGCGCCGCGTTTGAGCGGCCGTCCGCTGCGGGGGCATGCTGTTCTGTGGTCGCCGCGCAAGTCAAGGTGGACCGCGCCGCATCGCCGTTGCGGCTCGATGCGGAGACCGATTTGCCTCGCGCAGACGTTGCCGATGTCCCGCCGACGTCGACGATGCATTGGCGATGCGGTGCAATCCGCCGACCCCCTCTACTCCGACCCCATCTAGGAGCCCTCAAATGTTAGGTCCGGCATGCCCACCTGCAGGCGGGTTTTGGAAGGCGAATCCAGAACAGTCAAAGCACAGTCCCACATGGTCAAAACATCTTCGAACCATTGTCCCGAGATGCTTTTTCTGTATAGCTCTGGAATACATCGGCTCTCCGAAAGTTTATTCCGATTTGCGAAAAAACGGCGCCGCGCGAATGCAGAGCAAACGCGATGCTGGAAGGGCGCGGGGACGCGCGCCTCCTGGACAGGCGCGAGCAACCGCGCCCCCGTGCGAACCCCGATCCCGCGAGCGGCGCGCTCCCGTTTGACAGTGGCTCATTGGGAAACCTTTTCTTGTGCAGGAAGTCCTGCATGATCGGCCCATCGGCGGCTCCTTCGGACGAGATCCGGAACCACCGAGAAACCGTTTGCCATCGGATGTTCTAGGCGGTTTGCCCATGTTCGGTTTCTACGGAGTGGACCCGAAGACGTCGAGATCGATGTTTTTGCGAAAAGTCTTAGGCGGTTCGCACATTTTCGGGTCGTTCGAACTGGACCAGATTTTTTTGGCACAAGTCCTATTGATTCGGCCACTTTCAGATAGGTCGAACAAATTTTCGAGTCGTCGCATGACCGAACCCAGAATTTTTTCGAGGAAGTCCTATGCCGTTTGCTCATTTTCGGGTCCGTACACCGTTTCTGATCTTACATTTTTAAATTTGACATTCCGAAAGGGAATCCGATCCCGTGACCCCGGGCAGGGGTTGCGCTCTGCCCTTGCATTGTACTGGGCCCCTCCGGCCACGCGGGGTGCCGGCCTGCCCATCCGCGCGCCGACTCTGCCCTCGCGACATCGCCCCCGTCCGCCCTCGGACCCCGCGAGTCTCATCCTGCGCGCGCAATCCTAGATGGCCCCGGCGAGCACGGTGGCGAAATTGGGGAAACTTTCGGAGCGGCGCAGTATGCGTCCCGTAGAGGGACCGGCCCGACTTAACTCTAGGGTTATGATGTTCCAACCTACTCTGGCCTGGACCGCCAGAAATAATTTCGAGCACCCAAACCAGTGCCGAATCTCTAGGGTTTTCGCGTGTCGGGCCCTGGGAGACACTTGTCCGACACTCTTTCGACACTTTTCCAGGCGATCGAAATTATTTCTGGGATGTGGTCTTTAAGTACGATGGGGGCAACATAGCTCTCCGCCTCCTCCGCCTCCTCTTCCCCGTGCCTCCTCCTCCTCCTCCTCCCCCTCCTCCTTCTCCTCCTCCGTAGCCATTTTGGCTCAAGATGTTTGTGCCCCGTGGCAGAGCACGGAGACCCCTGGTCCGGGGACTGCTGGGACCGCTGCTTTCCGCCTTCGCCGTGCCCGCGGCGTTGAGCATTTCCATATCCTTCGCTGCTGAGGCGCAGCTTGCATATCTCTCGCCGCCAGCGCTGGCCCCGCGCACGATAGTCTCGCGATGGGTGTGCCTGGTGTCGCCAGCTCCGCCGACTCCTGGGCCGACTACGCCGACAAGGGCAAGGGCAAGGGCACTGCGGCTGCCGACCCCTGGGCCGCTGGAGCTCAGAAGCTTGCCGCGATCGACCTCCCCGCACACCAGCGGAAGGTGCTCGCCGATCTCCTCCAGACCCAGGGCGACAAAGCCGCCGCCGCCTTCGAAGCCACATCCAAACAAGTTGCAGCTGCTGCGCAAGCTGAGTTCCTGGCCAACATCACGAAGCTCGCGGAACAGCTCAGCAACCGCCAGGGGTCTGCCGAGAGGGATATTACCGAACTCAAAGGCCGTGCTGACCGTGCTGAACGCCTCCAAGGCGAACTCAAGGCAACCGTGGACGCTCTACAGCAAGCTCTTCGTCATGCCGAAGCTCTCCACCCAACCATGGATTTGGACGCCATGGGTGCCTGGGACCGCCCGCCGAATGCTGCAACCTTCTGGTGTGGGGCTGCCTCAGAATTCTCCGTCGCCTCGCTCAAGACCGCGCTCGCCTCCTGGTTCGAAGCCGCCGACGTGGACATCAATGCGCTCCGCATCAACTCAGAGGGCCCAGCACGGATAATTTTCGTTCACACTCACTGGCGGCAACTCGATTGCTCTCCCGCGAGCACAAGCTCTACACCGCGCACTTCGGCAAGGTCGGGAATGGCGACGCTTCCAGGTGGAATCGGACTCTGGACTCGCTGCCCTCTACGTCTCCGCGGACAAGTCGCCACGCATGGTCCGCCAAGAAGTTCAACTCAACAAGCTCAACAAGCTCATCAATGACAAGTTCCCCACGCTCGAGACTCGGGTTCGCCGCGCTGGAGGCGTCCTGTCCGTCGACGGCGCTCCCATCGTCCAGGTCACAGCTGGCGCCGCTCCTGATGCAGCCGCCCAGGTCCGCTGGTCCGACGCTGCTGCCCCCGCTGGCATCCCTATCACCGAGCATGCGCCATTGGCCACTGCGCTGGCCGCAGCATTCGCCAACCCACTGGAGGCAGTGCGGTGGCTTTAGCATGCGATGGTCGCCGTGGTTCACGAAACCACGCGCCGACGGCCTCAACTTGGTCTCGTGGAATGCGCAGGCGCTCAATGGCAGATCGGCGCCAAGGCGGGCCTCAAGCGACAGTTGTTGCTCCGTTACATGCGGCAACGAGCGGTCATCGCCATCCAAGAGACGCGCGGCAACAGCGCCGACAGGGACCTCCTGGCCGCGGGCCCCGACCACAAGTGCATCGCCTTCCACTCAGCGCTAGTGACTGACGGCCAATCCTCGGAGACCGCAGGCGGAATCGCTTTCCTGGTTCCCTTTGACCGAGCTGAACTCCAACTGCCACATGATCAACGGCCTCTACGTTCATTTCGCGCGATCGTCCCTGGGCGCATTGGTCAATTACGCATTCAAGACGGGACAAGACAGCATGAGACAACAATCTTCAACATTCACAACTACGATCTCAGCGGTTCTGACCGTCAGCGCTTCAAAGCTGCGCGGCAAGCAGCTGCTCAACGCTCAGCCCTCCGCCCAGACAACCACGACTACTACATGATTGGTGACTTCAATATTGCCCAGACGCCGCCGAAGAGCCTGCTTCACCCCACCGCGGACTCCACCGCCGAGCGTTACCACTGCCAGCCTGTCTTTTGGAAGAACATCTTCTCACAGATGATGGAGATCACTGCGAAGGCCACCGCTCACAGATGCGTGGCCAACATGACGGAGGCGACCATCGACGGATGCTTCGTCTCGATCAACGCGTCCAACATCCCGCTCATCGAGACACTTCTTGTTGCCGATGGCCGACCGCTCGACCGAGAAGGGGGGCCCATCAGCGATCACAAGATTCTACATCTACGGCTTTGACCTCGTCAGCCACGTCCAGCCAGCGAGCGCGGCGTCCCCGCCTTCCTCTTCGAATCCAAGCACTGCAAGTTCTTCTACAATCGCCTTGTCGAGATGGCTGACCTCTCTGCCGACCCAATCTCCAACTGGCGGACAATGAAGCACGTAATGCAGATGGCGGCGTGCAAGGCTCCCGACACCATCACCTCTGTCTCCGCCTCCGAGATCAAGCAGTTCGAGAGCCGAAATGAAGACCCACAAGTCATAGCAGAGGCACGTGCGTTCACACTCCTCAGTACTGCCAGGGCCGTCCGGTACCAAGACCTCACTCTCGCTCAGCGACTTCGAGAGGACACCACAGCTGGGGCACAGCACATCGACACCAGTCACCACAAGATCTCGCTTGTCGACCGCACCGCGTTCGAGACCGAGCACTCCGCCATGCAGCTTCAGATCGCTGAACAACGACGTCGTGCTGCTGCTGCCCGCTCGCGAGCTGCCTACGCGGAACAACGACCCGACCTTGGTGAACGATGGCGTCGTCGTGCTCGTCGTATTGGACAGCGCAGCGAGATCTGGAAGCCTTTCTCGAAGCGCTTGATTCTGGCAGGTGTCCGCATCACCGACAGCAGAGGCCCGACAGTCGCCAACGACCCCATGGACATGCACAACGCTAGTCAATCTCACTGGTCGAAGGTGTTCGCTGCTAAGCACGTTGACGCGCCAGCGATGCAGCAATATCTGGACATGGTCTTCCCACCAATGCCTCCACGCCACCTGCCTCTACCTGGGATTGAAGAACTTCAAGCTGCTGCTAAACGCGCCAGTGGCTCTGCTCCTGGGCCCGACGGACTGCCTTATCGAGCATGGGTACGGTCAGAAGGCAGCATCGGGATCCTCCACACACTCCTCCACTCCATTGCTCACGGTGGACTGATCCCACACGACCTGAACTACGCGCTCATGGCCATGCTCCCCAACGGTGATGAGCCCATGGGCAACTACGCGTGCTCTCGCAGTCCTGACTGTCTACGCCCCCTCGCCATGAAGAGCAGTGACATCAAGATCATCGCCTCCGCGACGAACCGCATCCTCAGCTCAGTTGCGTCGGATACCGAGGAAGAACAACAAGGTTTTGTCAGTGGCCTTCAATATCTTTCCAACGTTGTCAAGGTGGACACCATCGCCCGTATCACCAGCATCAACAGCGAAGCCCCCAGCATGATGCCCTGCTTCGCCAGCATGGACATTGCCGCAGCGTTCCCGAGCCTCACGCACGCGTGGTTGTGGGATGCTCTAAGACGGTGGGGCATCCACGGCGCGTTTCTCAATCTCTTGCAGTGCTGCTACAACATGCCACTTGCTTTCCTCGACTTAGGTGGTACTCGTCGACCGCTACTTCTAGCAGAATCTGGGGTTGCGCAAGGATGCCCCCTGAGCGGCGCGCTCTGGGCGCTAGTCTTCGATCCCATCATCAAGGGCCTCAAGATGGAACTTACTGCCCTGGGTAGAGGCCTGCTCAGCGGATGCGCCGACGACCTGGGTATAATTCTTGCTGCACTTCGGGATCTTGGCGCTCTATTGCCACACCTGCAAGCTGCACAACATCACGCTGGACTCCGCCTTCAACCGAAGAAATGCGTCCTCGTACCCACTTGGTCCCTGCCAACGCCCGAGATCACCGCGAGCATGCGTGCCATCCTGACCCAGCTCTACGAACCGTGGCAAGACTTCTCCATCAAGAGCTTTGCGCGCTACCTCGGCGTGTACATCGACCCTGGTGCTTCTCTCGACAATGGCAAGGTCCGGCCAACAAGTGGTGGGAGCGCATCCAGATCCTGTGCGACTCCTACGCTCCCATCCAGCAGTGCATCAAGATGTGCAACTCCGCTGCCATCACATGCCTCTCGTACGTCGGCCAGCTCCACCCACCTTCCCCAGCATTCCTGTCCAAGGAGATTCACGGGCTCCACAAGCTGATCCGTGCTGCCCCCTCGAGCTTCACGAAGATGGACATCCTGTCGTTCACGCTATGGGCGTCCGCCACGATCCCGCAGGGTATTGCAACGCTTCTCGCAGCAACGATGTGGCGCGCCTCCACGACCACCATCTCTGGCTGTCAGCCTCTGCTTCGCACATTCCGTGCCCATGCTGAAGAACTTCTCCCGCTACGGGATGTTGTTGTTGGAAAATGGTCTGCTTCATGCTGGATTGACGCCACTTCCATCGTGCAGCGATTCGACGACATACTGCACAACAAGCTGATCGCGACGGGCAAAGGATCCATCTTCAAGATTCTCACGCGATCCACAGGATCTACGGTGAATGCCGCCCAGATACTTCAACGAGCACATGCGCAAGCTGCTGCTGCTGGACGACACGTTATCATGGCATCCCGTCGTAACAAGGCGGAGGATCTGTATTCACACAGTCGTGACAGGACTGGAGCCCACCAGGCGCCGCGCCGTGACAGGGCTGGTGGCCTTCACACGCCCAGTCGTGACAGGACTGGCGGATCTCATCAGAGACAAGCTGGATTCATAGCTTCGAATGGTGCTACTTCGAGTGCCACTTCACGCACCTCTCCACAACAGGCGTACCTACGGGAACTACAACGCCAGCTGTACCGCGACTCCTTCCACAAGACTATCCAACACCGTCTCCGCGCCTGGTTCCCACTACTTCCTGTTGAAAGTGGTCCTCAGATGGCACCTGCCACGACCGAGCAGCCGAATGGGAACGACAACCATGACTCCATGAAGTACCTGAATGAACGTGCAGAAGCATGGGCAGCAATATGGATCCCCAGCGTGTTCTTCGGCCGGGATATGGGCAACTTCAACGACTGGATGGACTGGTGCGTCCCGTGCATCACAGCTGTTCTACACCGCACCCAGTTCAATGCGCACTTCTGCCTCGATGACCAGTACGGATCAGCCAATGCTCGCCGTGACATGGCGAAGGATATATATATATATATATATATATATATATATATATCTATATATATATTACGGTGCGTGGCATCGAGCTGAACGACCTCGCAACCACCGCCTACAGATCTACACCACCGAGCACATGCCGACCAAGACTCATCGAGAATTTGCTGATGAAGCTGCTGAACACCGCGCCCGCCGTCGCTGGATCGAACGGGAACGTGCCACCAACCCGAACATCCCGCAGGAAGACGACGGCACTCAGTCTATCACTACGGCCACCTCCACACTTCACATCTACTCCGCCAGTGACATCATGATGGACTCCGATACATCCGACCGTGACGGACTTCTTGGACGTGCTGCTCTCCCTGCGAGTGTTGAGCACGGCTGGCGCGACCTGCGGCCCTACCTGGCGAACTCCACGGCCTCGCTCTTCTGGCCCGTGGTCAAGACCTTATCTGGGGCGTGGACGACATCGCACCGCATGCACGTCAATCCCCACAAGAAGAACTGCCTGTTCGGCTGCGACAAAGTCTCGCAGTTCAAGAACACGGACGACATCAACCACTACATTACATGCCCGCGAATGTGGGCGCTACTGGCTCAGCCTCGGGGGCAACCTGCTGGTGATGTCCTCGCACGGCTCGGGCTCCACGAGAGCGACAACATCGACGACCACCCGAAGCACGCCACCACACGCATTGCTGTGGCCTTCCGCGCGTGCAACATCATGCGGGCGCGCGCCGAGCTGGGCACCCCCGCCATCCACGACGAGCTCAAGTACCACAAGGAGGTGGTCGCGGCCGCCCGCCGCGTCCTGAGGCTGCCTCGGTGCCTCGTGGGCGGCGCGGGCCCGCTGCGCCTCTATCCCGCGGACGCGCGCCCCCGTCAGCGCGTCGTTCGCTCCTCCTCCTCCTCCTCCTCCTCCTCCTCCTCCTCCTCCTCCCTCTTCCTCCTCCTCTTCCTCCTCCTCCTCCTCCTCTTCCTCGCTGGGCAGCTGCTGGGTGCCCATCCGCTCCACTTCGCTGCCGTTCCTGGGCCGCGGAGGCCCCCCCCCCCCCCTGCGTGGCGGAGTGGCCGCTCCGCGCGCCCAGGGCTGCCGGGCACCCCGGGAAGCGGGGCTCGGCGCGCCCTCCGCCCGAGGAGGGGCGGGGGGCGCGCAGAGGCCCAGGCGCGGCTTCCCGCGGAGTTGCGGGTTGGCAGATCCGGCAGGGGGAAGCAAGGGTCCCAGAGATCCAACGGATTGACAAAACCAAGGCCTCGAGGGGACCTCGCCGGGCCCCGGGGCCGTCAAAAACCGACTCAGGATGAGAAGCCGGTCTTGGGGAATGGGTCGAGACCTCCGGGGGCCCCGTATTGAAAAAATCAAAACGTCGGATCTCTGGGGTGGTCACTCCCCCGCCCCCCCAAACTCAGAGTTGGGTCGCGCGCGGGGAAGCCCGCGGTCGAAGTGAAGCTCAGTCAACCCGCCGCCAACATGGATCATTGGGGGGGGCGTTGACGCGCGAATGCGGCATGAGTGTTCGCTAATTTCTTCCGAGGCCTGTCGCCGCGACCTGTTCCGTGTAGGCCTGGGCGGCGGGCGCCGTGATCGGAGGTGCTGGCGGAGGCCGACGTCGGTAACGACATGCCGCGCTGACGGGCGCGAGTGGCCAGGATTGCTGATAGGTTTCGAACTCTACGGCCGGGCAAGAGAGGGGGGGCTGTGGGCGCGTAGCCGTGCCAACGCAGCTCTCTCTCCGTACGGGTTCGGAACATCTGATTACGCAGTATGCCGGTCTCGCCTTCGCGTTGTTGGTGGCGTAGCAAGGATTGAGGAATGTTAAGGATGCTGTGGTGTGTGTGTGTGTGTGTGTGTGTGTGTGTGTGTGTGTGTGTGTGTGTGTGTGTGTGTGTGTGTGTGTGTGTGTGTGTGTGTGTGTGTGGGGGGGGCGGTGTCGATATATGCTCCACGCGCATAAATAGTGTATGGAGGTGATTCCTACACTGCGTTCTCTATGTTCGGGTAGGTGTGCGTGCCGCGTGAATGATGCGGGCATGCGCCGCGCTGCATTCTTATAATTGTTACTTGCAGTTATGCGGGTATCCAAGCCATAGCTATTATGTTTCCCTCCGTTTCCTTCCTTTGGTTTTCTCCCTTTCGCGTTTTTTTGTTATTTGATTCAGCCCCCCCCTCGTTTGTTCTCCCCCTTTTCTGTTCCCCCCTCCCTTTTCCACTTGCTCCCCGTTGCTTCCCTTTCCCCCCTCTCCGTCCCCCCCCCCTGTCCATTTCCCGCCCCCCCCCCCCGCCCCCCCGTATTTGTGCGCCTTTTAGGTCCCTCGTCCGAGGCCGCTTCGCTCTCTTCCCGCCCCCCCTTGCCCGTGCCCCCCCCACCCCCCCCCCCCCTTCCATCCGCTTCGCGTTCCTTCTCCCCTTGCCCCCCTCGCCCCCCCCGCTTCCCTGTTTCATGGGGGGGGGGGCGCGGTGTGGCGTCGCTTCAGATCTGGCCTTTTCTCACCCCTTTGCTGGCGCAGGCCCGTCTTTCTCGATGAACGGGATCTCAGGGGGTATGATTATAGGGGGGCGGACAATGACGTAGACAGTGCTTGCACCCTTTAACCCTCGCGAAAGTGCCTCTGCAGCCTTTTGTCTCGAGTCCTTCCATCCAGTGGATGGTTCACGAGATTCTGTCCTCCGCTGCCAGCTTCGCACATCAGCTGGCCGCTTTTGCCATAGGGGGCTGGGTCGTGCGGCCGGCCTCGCCGCCCTGCCCCGACTGCCGCTGTGAGCCACGGCTCACCTGTGCTGCTTGCCCCGAGCCGGCGACGACGCCGGCCTGCCCCGCGGTCATCTGCGACTGCAGGGGCGCGGAGTGCCCGGCGCGCGAGGCCGGGCTGGAGCGGCCGGGGATCGCGCTCTCGGGCACCCTGGGCAGTGGGCTCGTGGCCTTCGCGGGCTCCGCCGCCGGCGCTGCCTGGGCGCGGGGCTGCCGGAGGAGCCCCTTGCAGCCGGGGCCGCGCCCCGGTCTCGCGGCGCTTCGTCGGAGCTCCCGCTGGGGCGCCGCGCTCGCCGCGCTCGTCTGCCTCGTCGGGGTGGGGCGTGGGCTCTGGTGGGGGGGCGTTGGCGTGGAGGTCGCGCCGCCGCTAGACGAGCTGCTGACGAGGTATGGCGGCTGCGGCGGCGCGCCTCTCCCTGGACATCCCCGAGCCGCAGGTGGCGATCCACTTCGAGGATGGTGCCAACTTCCGGTGGCGCGTGCGCGTGCTACGGGCGCGCCTCGCGGATGGGCGCTGGGTGGGCTGGGCGCCCGACCTGGACGTGGTAGCGGTGAACCTAGCGGACCGCATCGTGGGGCCGATCCCGAGGCGAGCCCCAGCGCCAGCCCGAGTGCGAGGGAACCTGTGCGCCGCCGACGCGCTGACGGAGGACGAGCTCACCACGGTGAGGCTGGAGGCGGACGCGCTGGGCAACGTCCTGGGCGCCGCCCCAGCAGGAGTGGGGGCGGCTCCGGCGGCTGGGGCGCCGGCGGCGGACTGGCGCTTCGCGGGCACGGCGTGCGAGAAGTTCGGGCAGACGGTGCCGCCGGACATCGCCAGGGACCCGTTGAGGCTCCAGGCGAGGGGCGCCGCCGGTCTGGCGGAGGTCGAGGAGGGCGGAGAGACGTTTTGGACCTTCGTGGAGAAAGTCGGCGACCCGGACCTGGGCGAGTGGCGGGAGGAGAAGCGGTCTGGCCCTGGGCGAGACCCCCGAGTGCTTTCAGTCCACCGCGAGGTGGGCAGAGCGAGGTACCTCTCCATGCGCGAGGGGCTGGCGCTTATGCAGTTCTTCGAGACGGGCAAGGCGCCGGCGGACTGGCCCTTCCCAGTGACCGCGCCCTCAGCGATCCGCGAGGTGCTGCTGGCGGCCAGGGCTGCCAAGGAGGAGCTCGCGGGGTTTCACGACTTCTGGGTGCGGGCATCGGGGGTGGACCCAGACTCCCCAGTCGCGCTCAAGCACAGGGACCTGATCGCGGTGCTTCACCGCATGCTGAGCTTCGACCAGCTGAATCTGGGCCAGCTATCGTCAGCGGAGTTGCTCGGTCGGCTTATCCTTCAGATACATCAGGCGACGAAACGCAGCCCCAAGAACCCCGACTTCCGAGGGACCGACCTGATGGCGATTTCGACCTTGGATTCCTCAGGCGGCGTGCTGTCTGGGGAGTTCGCGCGGTGGACAGCGGAGGAGCAGAAGTCGGCGGCCCTCGCGATGAAGCAGCAGCGCCTGTACCAGGAGGAGGAGGACAAACGACGTGGCAACCGCCCCAACGACAAGGGGGTGGCCCCGAAGGGCAAGGACAAGGGCTAGCCTCGACCACCGGGGCATTTTGGTGCTCGCCCTGGGCGGCGTCTTCATGGTCGCCAGGGGCGGGCCGTTTCCGCTACCGCCTCGCCTTCGGCAGGTGGTGGAGAGTCGAGGTGGCGCCAGCCACCTTGCCCGGCAGCCGCGCTGGCGCGCCAAAAGCGAGTCGCTGGTCGAAGGGGCTGTGGCGTCTCTCAACGCCTCGGTCTGTTGCCCGCCGGGATGGGTTCTTCATGCCGAGGGGCCTCGCCGTGTTTTTGATGCTGACGCCCCGGACGTGCAAGACGGGATGTCATGCTATGATGCCAGAGCAACCTTGCAGTTCGTGCTTGCGCCCGTCGCGTCGGAGAAGTTCCCGCTTGGCGTGTTGGGCGAACTGCTGCAGTGTAAGTCTATTTGCTACCTGGACGAGAACTACACCACCCAGGCGGACTGCGACGCCTCGAAGCTCGAGGTCCCCATGCGGAAGTCCGTTCCGCCGAAGGCCCTGGACGTGGTGGGGAACCTACGCCGCCGGTACCTCCAAGATCCCAACTACCTCATCGTGCTGCCATTCGACGTGTTGGCCACGCTTGACAAGCTGGCCCAGCCTCAATGGGGCCAGCACGGCGCCAAGCCGGGTGCGACCCGGCGCGAGTTCATCGTGTGCCTCGACGCCTTCCCCCTCGAGCTCCTGCGCCTCGGGCTCGCGCTCCGCGAGGAGCTCGAGCCTGAACCTGACGTCGTGCTCGTCGGCAAGGGAATCTGCGGTGAGAAGCGCATGCTGGTGCTCCGGTGGCGGTGCCGTGGGCGGCGGTGGCTTGCGCTCGACCAGCTGCGTCGCCCCCCCGCGCCGGCGCCCGCGCGGGTGCGCAGTGTGCTGGTGGGCCTTGTCGAGCACTTCTCGGCGCGGTGGGAACTGCTGGCCTGCCTCTCCTCCGTCTACCGTGTCATCGACGACGGGACCGACCGCGAGCGGAGGCTCGACGCCGTGACCTTGGAGGAGCTGCGCGTCATCCAGGGGCTCATCCCGCCGGGCGTGGTCGAGCTCGGGCAGGGCACCGCGGGGGTGGCGCCCGGGTCCAGCGCCTCCAAGTACGACTATCGGGTGGATCGGTGCGTCGGGCCCCGCGAGGCTTAGGGCGCAGCTCGGTGCCGCATGCGCTGGGGGTTCCGCGGGCCCGCCCTCGCTTCCTTGTGGGCTCGACCGTCATCGGGGGCTGCGAGGCGTCTCGGCAGACAGGCCGAACGTGGTGCTCAGTGACTTCACGGACTGCGCCCGGGGGCGCCTTCGACGGGATTTCGCCGACGACCGGGCGCGCTCCGTGCCCAAGAGCCAGCCGCTCGTGGACGACGTGGGTCGTGTCTCTGCCCCCAGCGCCGCCTAGGGGGGCCCAAGGCGGTGGGGGGCCGTCATCGTGGGCAGGTGGAGGCGGTCCGACAAGATCCTCAGCCTCGAGGCCGAGGCCGCTCTCCTGGGCCTGGAGGAGTACTGCACCGACCTTGGGCACCTTTCCACAGATCTGGCGTCGCTCCGCAACATCATGTCCGAGGTGCTGGCCACAGGGCGGGGATGGTCGCGCGCGTGCGGCCACTTGGCGTTGGCCTGGCGAGCCGGAGCCAGGCAGTTGGACGCCCGCTGGGCGCGGCGCCACATCGAGGCGCACCGCAACCCGAGACCACTACGGGTGCCGGCAGCCCCACCGCGGGCCTGAAGAGGTCCGACGCGGGGCCGGCGCCCGCCTGCTCGCCGCCGGGCGTCCGCGGGCGGCTTTTTTGGCCGCCGAGGGCTCGGAGGGGGCTGCCCCGGGAGCGGCGCCTCGCGCCGACGCTCCCTGCGGCCCCCAGCCCGCGGGTCAGCCAGACCTGCGGGGGCGACGGCCGCCTGCGGCCGGGGGCCGCCGCCCTCGCCCGCCAAGGGAGCCGGCGGACCGACGGCCCCCTCGCCCCCCGCTGTACTCCATCAGGCAGGTCGCGGGCTGCTTGGGGCTTCCCGCCGGCGCCGCTGGGCTGGGCCTCGCCGTCGCCGGCCTGGTGGGCTTCTACCTGGGGCCGCGCCTTGGCGCCAGCCGGGCCGGGGTCACCGTCGTCGTCATCATCGACTGGCTCGACTCCGGCCTGGTGTGGGGCGTCGCGCTCGGCACGCCGTGCGCCCGCTGGAGCGCCGCCAGCCGCGCCCGACCCGTGGGCGCTGTGGGGCCGACCGGGCTGGCCCTCGCCCGCTTCTTTGTCTGGGAGCTGGACGTCTGTGCTCGTCGTGGTGTGCGTATGACGTATGGTGGTGGAGAGCCCGTTGGCCTCTCAGGTCGAGCAGAGGCAACCCTTCGCGAAGCAGCTCAGGCGTGTCACGTGCGCGTGCTACCGAGTCGACCAGAGTTCGCCTGCGCAGCCGCCGGGGGGAAGCCGACTACCCTCTCCCTCAACGTCGAGATCCTCGAGACGGCCGCGCGACGGTGCCCTGACTGCAGGTGGGCCGTCGTGCGCCAGGGTCAGGTGCATCGCCCCGGCGGTGGCTAGAGGCGGCGGACCTCGGTGGCTGCGGCTAGCCCTCCTGTCCTTTGCCGTGCAGTGGCAACAGTGCTGTGGGATGCCGCCCCAGCGCGGGCGCGGCGTGACGCCGGCCGACCAGGCCTGGAGCCCCGATGGGAGGACGCGCTCCTCCGGGCAGCCAGCCCAGGTGGCAGGCGACGGCGCGTGGCGCCCCCGACGGACCAGCGGCGCGCGCAGCTCGATTCGGAAGGGGGCCGACCAGCACTGGGGTGGGCTCGACCTCGGCACCGAGCTGGGCATACTGGAGCAGCACTGCCGATAGCGGCCGGCGGCGCCGTCGTGGGCAGCGGGCCCGCCGTCATGACGTCACTGAGCCGGGGTTCCTCCGCAAGCTGGTAGTCGCGCCTACGACCCGCAAGAAGCGCGAGAGGTGCTATGCCGACGTGGTCCGCTCCGTCGGCCGCCCGCCACGGAAGGGCGACTGCGCCAATTGGGACCTCGTGCTGGTGAACTACACCGAGGGCCTCTACCGTGCGGGCGAGGCCGCGACCGCGGCGAGGTATGCTTACCACGGGGTGTCGTTCGTCAACGACTGGCCTCGCCGCTCGCCCGACCTCCTCCCGTAGACGCGGCTGTCGCTCCTGGCTTTCGCGAGGTCGTCGCCAGAGCACTGCCGCGACCCGCCCGCGATCGAGCTGGTGCTACTCATGCTGGACTACTTCCTGGACCGGGCGGTGGGGGGCAACTGCCAGCGCATGGCCCTCGTGGCCGCCCACGGCATCCTCAGCTTCGACTGCTACCTTCGGCCGTCCGAGGGCCTCCACCTCACGGCCGGTGCTGTCGGGCGGCCTCGGCCCGAAGCGGCGGCTCAAGGCTGGGCGATCAACGTGGCGCCAGCTGGGGAGGGCGCCAAGCCGTCCAAGAACCGCCGCTTCGACGCCGGCGTGCTGGTCGGGGCTCACAACAGGCAGTGGGTCTGCAGGGTGCTGGAGCTGCTGGTGGACAACCTCGAGCCTGGCGACCGCGTGTTCAGGTCGCTGCGTTTGGCCGACCTCGAGGAGGAGTACCGAGCCGCCTCGGCGTCGCTCGGCTTCCGCGTGGTCCCTCACGGGCTGCGACCTGCGGGTCCTTCCCATTCCCACGATGCCGTCGTCCACAAGCAGAAGATAGATGTGCAAGCACGTGGACGCTGGGCCTCCCTGAAGTCGTGTCGGATCTACACCAAGCCGACGACCTTGGTGAGGCCACTCAGCGGCGTCAGCGACGCCCTCCTGTACCGCGCGGGGGCCCTGAAGAACACCTTCAGCCGGAGGCTACTGAGCGTGCTGCGCGAGGGGCTTGGAGACTGGCCTAGGCGCGGCCGTCTCAAGCGCAGGCCTGCGAGTGTTGGTGTACAGGTGTGCCGGCTACCTCAGAGCCGGCAAGCTGCGCGGTGTGCGACCGCCCAGGCACTTCGCTCGAGAACCGAGCGCCGGCCACCAGGAAAAGAAAAGATCCGCCGTGGCCGAGGCACGTTGGACGGTTGGGTTGTAGACAGTGCTTGCACCCTTTAACCCTCACGAAAGTGCCTCTGCAGCCTCTTGTCTCGCCCCTCTCCCCCCTTCTTCCTCCCTCCCCTTTTCATCGACTTACGTGCGACCATGATGCTCAGCCGCTTCGCACTCGTGCCTCCTGTGCGCGCGAGGCCCAGCGGCTTCCATATTTGTGTGTATAGGTGTGCCGGCTACCTCAAAGCCGGCAAGCTGCGCGGTGTGCGACCGCCCAGGCACTTCGCTCGAGAACCGAGCGCCGGCCACCAGGAAAAGAAAAGATCCGCCGTGGCCGAGGCACGTTGGACGGTTGGGGGTTGGGTTGTAAACATAACAACTCGGAAGGTCCGCGCGGATTTCTCGGATCGGCGCTGGACCCCCTGGCGGCGCCTCCGGCGCCGCCCCTGGCGCGCTCCGCGCGCCAGGGAGGGAGGTCCAGCGCCGATCCGAGAAATCCGCGCGGACCTTCGAGTTTTTATGCTTCTGACAATTTCCGTTCTCCTAGATTACGAAAAGAGGGCTGACGTGTGCAATCCCTCCAGCCCCAACGTGCCCCCGTTCTCGAGGCCCCGCCCCTGGGAAGGCCGCCCCGTTCGTGCCACCTGCCGAGGGAAGCGCGACTCCTCCTCCTCCTCCTCCTCCTCCTCCTCCTCCTCCTCCTTCTCCTCCTCCTCCTCCTCCTCCTCCTCCTCCTCCTCCTCCTCCTCCTCCTCCTCCTCCCCCCAGTTCCACGCGCGTCGGCCAGATTAGCAGGATTGCTCGAGTACGGTTGGCCTCGAGCGGGGCCCCCGCGAGCCTTGCGGCCAGACGATGGTGTGGGTTCGGCGGACGAGCGAGGCCCCTTTCTGCACCTTCTCTTCGATGTGTTGGGTGAGGAAGCGATGATGATGTCGATGATGATGCTGATGCTGCTGCTGATGTTGGTGCTGATTCTGATGTTGATGTTGCTGCTAGTGCTGAGGATGTTGGTGTGGAGGGGGAGGGGGAGGACGAGATCGGGATGCGGAAGCTGAGCGAGTGGTTGTGGTTGAACCAAGTCTGCAGCGGAACACGTTTTGCTTCTGCTAACCCCCTCGGACATCTGCTGAAATGTGGAACAGCGGCGGGATTGCGCTTCTCTTCCCACATTTCTTGTCCCAGCATTTTGAGCTGGATGCAGACACCAAGGTAATTGTTAAACTAGTGTGGGCTATGCCTCTGACGCTTTTTCCTCGTCTTGGATGGGGTCATCTTTTGAGGGCATGTTGAAGGGGCACACGTGTACGTACGTGGTCTCTGGAGCTTTCGCTGGGTGCTGCTGTTTTCGACGAGCCTTGGTGTGATGACTCGAATGAGTTGGAATTCGAAGAATATCTGGTCTGGTGGATTGTCAGATGCAAGCCCCGTCATGCAGTATTTTCTATTATAATCTGTGTGGCTACAGCGCGAGGGGCTGCGTGCGCATATACATTTAGGAAAGCCGACGTTGTGCCTCAATGTGGGGACGAGGCGGTGTCAAACGGGAGCTCGGGATCAGCTTGAGCAGGCCCTGGAGTCAACCATAATGGATATCGATATGCGAGCCCTCTTGGCAGCCTAGTTGGGCTATCTTAGGGCCTTCCTGGGGCAATTATGGGGCACTCTTAGGGCTTTCTTGGTTGTCTCTCACGCTTTTTCCCCACCTTCGGCAGATCTGCTCGAAGGCGCACTCGGTTTGGGATCTGCGCCGACACGCCCGTGTAGCAGAGTTCGTGGTGCTGGCTCTGCGCAACTAGGTATCGATTCTCCCGTTCCGTTGAGTCTCTACGTTGCCCTTTGGCGCACCATTCCGTGCACCGCAAAAGAGCCACTGGGGTCGTGGCGCCAGCGGAAGCAGCAAGGAACACCCACACACACACACGGAGAGGACGGAGAAGCAGGAGGAGTAGGAGTAGGAGTAGGAGTTGGAGTTGGAGTAGGAGTAGGAGTCAAGCTAGCCAGCTCGAGCGAGTCAAGCATGGCATGCCCAGTCCCACCCGCCCTCCCACAACATAAGAAGCAACGCTGGCACAACTGGGGGCCGAAGTCACACCGGCCAGCCGGTTTGGTACAGCTGATGCGGCCGCGATGGCGGTTGCCGACGGGAACTGGCGAGCGCGTGTTGAATGCCGCGCACGCATTGCCAGACGAGTCGAGAATGGCCCGGTACACCGCAGGAAGCCAGAGGTGGCCGGAGGAAGCCCGACGGTCTGACAGGACACCCCAAAGCATTTTTGTGAAAAAGCATTGGGTTTTTGATGTTTTTATGTTGAAATGCTTGCAAACACACGGTGTTCGGTAGGATTCTGACATGAACGCGCGAGTGTGCTCTTTGTGGTATTTTTTGCACAGGATTCGCGGCCTGGGTGCATGACAGAGCATCGCGAGTGCACCGCGCGATGACGTGAAATCGCTGGATTTGACAGAATTCTTAAGATTCCTATGGTTTTCCTATGATTTCAGCAAGAGAGCCCGGGCGGGAAATTTGTACAATTTTTGTGAAAAAGCATTGGGTTTTTGATGTTTTTATGTTGAAATGCTTGCAAACACACGGTGTTCGGTAGGATTCTGACATGAACGCGCGCGTGTGCTCTTTGTGGTATTTTTTGCAATGGATTATCGCCGTGGACGACAGGACGTCCATGTCGAGAGGAAAAAATAAGAAACATGTTGATGTTGTATTGTTTTTTACAGGTTAGGATGGGACCACCCGGATGCGCCCGCTATCTGCCGGCCTGAGGGGGGAGTAGGAGTATATTCTAATAAGGAATAAGGATAGGAGGAGGAGGAGGAGGAGGAGGAGGAGGAGGAGGAGGAAGAGGAGGAGGAGGAGGAGGAGGACACTACCAAACAACCGGCAGCCCAAAAGCCATCCCACTGCCCGACCCGCTGCTCATCTCAAAAGCAAGCGCGCAACCACACCCACACGGCAGCATGCCCTCAACGACTGCACAACACATTGCCGCGACTCCAGCATCACCAACGACAACACGCTCTATCTTACGTACCAGCACGACAGCAGAACGACACATCCCATCGGCCACCGTAGCACACGACACTCAGCTCAACCCCACACAGGCAAACCACGACAACATTCACAGGAAACCGATGCCTACATACTTACCAAGCAAGCCCAGCCCACATACACCGAATACGACTCCTGGCACGCGCCCTGTCAAGCCGCCACCCGCACATCCCGCGACAGGCGCCAACCAACCCACACAACCACCTAAGGCCACACACAACGACTACACCATACCGACTACTATCTCAATCGGCGTTGCACACGATACAATCATCAACAAAATGGTTCCCCTTCAGACGGACCATACATGTCCACCCACCACCACCTCTGCTGCAAATGCCAATCATCTGCGCACTCGAAGAAGACATGAACACAGCAATGGATAAGAGAGCTACCCATCAGACTGATGTCGCCACAAACATCCGCAATGCTACACACACTTCCCTACCCTTACAGCACAAGCAATCACTCTGCACAACGCTGCAGCAAGAAGAGGCGACCAGCACATCCTCACCTTTAACCGACGCATCATCTTCATCAACTACACAATCGACCCGACTTTCAAGAGCTACATCTAGAGGCTCCGCTCACATCAGAGAAGCTGCGAGCTTTACATCAACAGCCTACGCGACCACCCACACGGCGCTCCATCCAAAGAGCCTCCTCCAAAACAGATGGTACAGCTACACAAGCTTCCACCCAAGCCGCACCGGCACAGACCAACCCACGAGCTAGTCCGACAGCTGACCTACACTGCACACAACGCCAACACTCCTATTACTCCTCACCGCTGAAGGAGTACCATCGAACCTCACAAGGGCCACAACGACATTCACCCCGAGTACTCCTGCATCTTCGATTTCCGCAGAAAGGCTACATTGAGCCTCACAGGGGCCATTGTGGCACCATCGCCAGTACTCCTTCATACCAGCCACTTCAGAAGGTGTACGGAGCCCTACAGAGGCCACCGAGACATTCACCTCCGGTACTCCTTCCTCGTCGATTACCGCAGAAGGACCTCAGTTGAGCCTCACAGGGGTTCAGGGAGAGTTTTACATCACAGAAGAATTGCCGACCAAGGTTTCCTTCCATACTGATGCGACATCTACCCCTCTCTTGCCTCGCGGCCCTGACGAGCTGGTGGCACCTCGCTCCCTTACGCAGGTTCGGGTACTCCCATAAAGCCCTGGGTCGCAGCCCGAGGATTGCACGATTTCTTTTTTTGCAGGTTTGGGGTAAACCTGCACACTTGGGCCCCCGCAGGGTCTGACCCCGAACTCTACTTCGATTCCACTTGCCACCATAATCCTTGCGGGGGAGGAGGAGGAGGAGGAGAGGAGGAGGAGGAGGGAGGAGGAGGAGGAGGAGGAGGAGGGGAGGAGGAGGAGG
>CAUYUJ010019126.1:0-60000 GCA_963575745.1 Prorocentrum cordatum
ACACACAGACACACAGACACACAGACACACAGACACACAGACACACAGACACACAGACACACAGACACACAGACACACAGACACACAGACACACAGACACACAGACACACAGACACACAGACACACAGACACACAGACACACAGACACACAGGCACACAGACACACAGACACACACACCACACAGACACACAGACACACAGAAACACAGACACACACACAGACACACAGGCACACAGACACACAGACACACACACCACACAGACACACAGCCACGCACAGACACACACACCACACACACACCACACACACACCACACACAGACACACACACACACCACACACACCACACACACACACGCACGCACACACAAACACACAAACAGACGCACAGACACACGCACAGACACAGACACGCAAACACACGCAGAGACACACGCAGAGACACACGCACAGACACACGCACAGACACACGACAGCAGACACACACACAGACACACACACACAGACACACACACAGACACACACACAGACACACACACACACAGACACACGCACAGACACACGCACAGACACACGCAGAGACACACGCAGAGACACACGCAGAGACACACGCACAGACACACGCACAGACACACGCACAGACACACGCACAGACACACTCACAGCACACGCACAGACACACGCACAGACACACGCACAGACACACGCACAGACACACGCACAGACACACGCACAGACACACGCACAGACACACGCACAGACACACGCACAGACACACGCACAGACACACGCACAGACACACGCACAGACACACGCACAGACACACGCACAGACACACGCACAGACACACGCACACACACGCACACACACGCACACACACGCACACACACGCACACACACGCACACACACGCACACACACACGCACACACACGCACACACACGCACACACACGCACAGACACACACACACAGACACACACACACAGACACACACACACAGACACACACACAGACACACACACACACACACACTAGATTTCCAGCAAGTTTTCGCATGAATTTTGGGGTCTTGCTGTTTTTTTCTGCTGCTCAGAGCACCCGAGTCGGTCCGAAGGCCCCATCTTCCCCAGAGACAGCCCAAGCACAAACGGGCGTCAGGAGAACCCACAGAGGGGCTCAAGACAGCCCAAGAGAGCCCCAAGACGCCCCCAGCGGGCCTCCAGGGGAACTCAAGACGGCCCGAAGAGGGCTCACAGACGCCCCAAGTGGGGCTCCAGCGGGCCTTGCGCAGCCTCCGGAGCCTTCAAGACAGCCCAGAGAATTCAAACATGACCCCAGATAGCTCCAAGTCCGCGCAAGAGTCCTCTCAGACGCCCCCGAAACGGTCTATCCCCTGAGCTCCTCAACCCGCCGTCAGACAGTCGAACAATGCACTCCCAACAACAGTCGAGTCCAGGCTGGCCCCCTGCCCCGTCCTTCCTGCCACCATCATAAGCCCTCCCTCCGCTCTCATCGTTCCTCCTCCTCCTGTTCCCCCATCGTTTCCCCCTCTTGCCGCCTGGACATGCATCCTCCTTTTCTTCAAATCCCCCGTCCTCCCTTTGCACTTCATCTTCCTCCGCTTCCATCTCCTCTGCATTGCTTCTGCTGCATTATCTGCCTGTAGTTTCTCTTGCTTCCCTCCTCCCTCCCGTGCCTCTCCCTCCGTACCCCCCTCTCCTTCCTGCCCCCATCCATCCTTCCTCCCTCATCTTCGCCTTCTTCTGTCCCCATCCATCCATCCTTCCTCCCATGCCCCTCTCCTCCTGTCCCCATCCATCCATCCATCCCGCCTCTTTCTTCCGCCGTCCCCTCTCTCCATCCCTCTCCCCGCTCAGCCCCCGTCCTCTATCTCTCTGTTGCGTCCGCCTCCTTCCTCCACCGTTACTGTTCTTGCGTCCCTCTCCTTTCTCCACCACTCCTCTCTCCAACGCTGTCCTCTTTCAAGATGGTTCAATTCCGTCCTGTCCCTCTCTAGTCATTCGCGAAGTCCACCAGAGATTCGTGTCTACGAGGGTCCACGGACTTTCCCTCACTGCTGAGCACGCGCGCAGTGCGTTCCGTTGGTACTCTTCTGGGCTGCCAGTTGCCCTCGAGGGAAGGGCGATTGTGACAGTGCGCCCAGCGGACGACCTCTCCCCTCACCTCAGGAGGGGAAAAACACACACAGACACAATTCATCGTCGATTCCCCCAAAAATGCGGGAAAAAATATGGGAAGTGGGGGCGAAGACAAAAACCCAGAACATCTGGGGGAGATATGGGGGATCCTGTTATTGGTATCTATTTACTTGTGTGTCCCAGGGCCCCGGTCATCATCCATCCTGCTCCTCGTGACCCCGCCTCCTCCTCCCGCCCTTCCTTGCCCGTGCTCTTTGTGCCTCGCAGCCACGGCGCCCTCCAAGCCCCCGTGGACCGCCCGGAGACGAGCGACCCACGACGAGAGCGAAGGATTGCAAAAAAACCGAAGGATTGCAACAAAAACCCAGAGAGAAGGATTGCAAAAAAACCTCCGAAGGATTGCAAAACAACCTCGAGAAGGGTTTTTTTGCAATCCACCTCAGAGAGGGGGGTCGACTGCTTCGGAGGCCCACGCACCGAAGCATCAGGACGTCGGAGGGCTGAGCTCGCCCCGCTGGCAGCACGTCTCTCCACCGTTCCGCCCTCCGCGTGTCTGTGCTGCGCGCGTTTTCGCTGCTCCTGCTCGGGCACGGAATCATCACGCGTATGTTGTATTTTCGAGTCGGGCATGCCCCTGTACGGGGGGAATATTCAAGACTTTCGTGCTCGTACTCGTTTGGCTATTCGTGTTTTTTGTTGTTGTTTGAATGTTTTTGAGTTTTCGTCCAAAACCCGCCTGTGTGAGGACATGCCCGACCTAGATGTTGTAGCCTGTCCCCGGTCCTCCTCAGAGGGCCAGATCGCTACAGGCGCGCCTGCCTCCCCTGCAGGGATGCCGACCCCTCCCGTCGGCGGCAGCTTCGTTCGTTCGTTCGTCCGTTCTGCTTCTCTCTCGACCACACGTAAGGGTGACCTTTCGCCGGAGTGACCTTCGGTGCGGGCTCACCGGGGTGCCCCCGATCGCTGGGCGCGATGCGATAGTGGCTGCTTGCGCTTTGGAATGGGCCACCCCGCGCCCCCTTAGTCCGCGCGCGAGAGGTCACTCGTGCCCAGGGTCGCTCCTGTGTGTAGCCGACTCTCCTCCGTCCGCGATCTCGCTGCTGCTCCAACTCCCGTTCCATGTGTGGCTGAACATGTGCATGCAGCTGCGAGCTCGTCAAGAGCCGAAGTTTGCTAGAACCGGAGCACGCGAGAAGCGCGCGTGGTTCTGCTCCCTTTCCTTCCCCATCTCCTCCCTCCTGCTGTGTCTCGCTGGTCGAGGGCGTGCACTCCTACCTCCTCCAACTCCTCCTCCTCCTCCTCCTTCTCCTCCTCCTCCTTCTTTCCTTCTACTGATCCTTCCTCTTTTTTCCTTCCTCCTTCTCTCCTCCTCTATTTCCTTCCTCCTTCTCTTTCCTTCCCCCTCTCTCCTCCTCTTTCTGATATCTCGGCGGCGCGTTTGCTCTGCCAGGGCGCGCCCCACGCCTCCGACATCGTAGTGTTGCCCCGGTTCGAGCCCTGGCCTTCCCCCTCTTCCTCTCCCCTCCTCGCTTGTTGTACCTTTGCCTCCCTTCTCTCATTGGCACGCCTGGCAGATATGCGTGTGCGAGAGAAAGATTGAGAGAGAGAGAGGGAGCGAGAGAGAGAGAGAGAGGACAAGAGACAACGAGGCAGGCAAGAAGCCACACGCTTTCTTCTCCCGCATGTCCTCCCTACCGATTTTCTGAGATATCGGCTTGCTCTGCCACGTCGGTTCCTTGATTGAACTAGCTGACGCGAAGCTATGCTAAGGTTGGATCCGTTCATGTTGTGATGATGACCGAATACACAGGCGACGTTCGTCTTCGCCAGACATTTGTCTTTCATGTCGAGGCGCTGTCTTCGTGCGCATCGTCAGGTCCTGGCTCACAAGAGAAAGCCCCTGCTACAAGGTACATGGTGTCCTTTGGCACGTGTGTGCTTCGGCGGACAGTGCCTTAATGCTTGTTTCCCTGGAACTTGAGAGGTGTTGGATTGTGCCTCGAGTTAGTGAACCCCTCTGCTAGACGTGGCATGGTGCTGCTGCAACTCTCGAATGTTCGGGCGCACGCACACACTCACACTATCCGCTCGGGCTACCACCAGTCCCTCAATCATTGGGTGGACGCCTATGGCAATGTGTGGGTGTAGTGTGACATGGTGCATGTGCGTGCGCGCTCGTTGTGGAAGATTCTTTACGCTTCGCGCATCCTCGCCAGCCCAGTGTGCAATGATAGATATTTGAAGCCCTTAGTGAGAAAAAAAAGGGGGCAGCAATCAAACCGAGGGAAGATCTGGCCAATCAGCCTTTCAGCAAAATCAGTTTCAGATGTATTCTGGGAGTCTCTTGGAATTGGCGGCGTCGGCGTCGCCATGCATGGTGGCGTCGTCGCCGCCATGCAATTCGACGCGATGTGGCGCAAGCTATCGTGTCCCCTCTGCTCCGGTCGTGTGGCCGATGGATTATGGGGCACGCTGCACCCAGCGGCCGGTTGGAGCTGCTATTCCCCGCATATCGTTCCTCCTTCCTCCACGGAGTTCGATGCTGGTGGGTGGCTGTGCAGTGGTCGTCCTATAAGGTAGTTTGCGTGATTTCTTGCACGAAGTCGTTTGTCTATCCAGGGTCGCGCTGCGTAGGAGGAGCTTGGTTCTCCTGTTCGCGCGCGCGCCAAGTGCACTTGACAGGGAGCTTCGCCCTGCCTTGCCCGGAAAGTCGCGGTTGGCCCCCGGCGAGCTCGAATTGCCGCCACATCGTGCCAGTGCAGTTCTTCCTTCCTCTTCCAGTGCGGAGGTCTGGCATGACCAGTCGCACGTGTTTTAGTCATAGTTCACCATCAAGCGCGGCGTTGGGCAGCTGGTTATGTAGACAGGGCTTCCCCCCGACCGCCCTGAATGTCTGTTGCCCGAGACGGGGACGGGGTCACGGCTGGACGTAATCCGAATATTTGCCAGGGTGGCGCTCGGGGGCCAGTGTTGAGCTCGATGGTGACGAGGATGAGGATGCGGATGAGGTGGAGAAGGAGGGGGAGGTGGAGGAGGAGGAGGAGGAGCCACGGGAAGATGAAGAGAGGATGGGAAAGGGAGGATGCAATCAAGGGACGGGGATGGGAGGATGACGATCGAGGGAAGGAGCGAGGAGGAGTGCGAGAAGGAGGCGGGGAGTGAGCAGAAGATGAAGGGGGCGGGTGCTGGGAAGGGAATGGAGAGGTGGGCGGGAGGCGGGTATGGATAGCGGAAGATCAGAGCGTGAATTACCTACCCCGCTTTCGCTTCCAGGCAAAACCAAGTCATACCATACGCCTCCTCGTCAAGCGGCCTGACCAGTACATGCCGTAGTTTGGCATCGCTTGGTATCTCTTGGAAGCGAGGGTGGTCAAAAGCGAGGTAGGTTTGTTTGCCCCCTAGAAGATGGGGGCGAAGGGGTGAGTGGACTGCAGGGAAGAGCCGGGGAGCAGTACGTGCGTGTGTGTGTGTGTGTGTGTGTGTGGGAGAGGTACCGTGAGAGAGAGGGAAGCATACTGTTTGTGCGCGTGTGTACGTGTGGGGCTCCCGCGTGCATCCGCTCCTACGGGTTGTCTGCACGTGGCTGCCCCCACCCACTCCGCTCATCTTCTGCGACAGGTGAGTAGTCGCCCAAGGATGAGTTGGCTTAGAGCATCGCGACGGCATCGTCACCTCGCCGCTGGAGGAACAAGTGTGTGTGTGCGTGTGTGGGAGTTCAGCGAAGAAAGACGACGGTCTGGCGCAGAACACTGACTGTAGGGGCCGAAGGAGAATCGGAAGGCGCGTGACGACAAAGCAGCGTTCACGGGGTTGACCATGAGCAAACGAGCCGCTCACAGCAACGAAGTTGTGCGTTTATCAGACACGGATCTACCCTCTCATCGCCAGCGAGACAGACAAAGGTCCTCGATTTTCTTCCACATGTTACCCGCACTTTCATTGACAAGTGCTGCTTCGCGCTTGCATTGCCACTCTCTCGTTCGCTCGTCGCGTTGCATTGGGTGCGTGCACATATCGCAAGCGGACTGTGCGTTTTCCTCTCTGGGCATTCGCATGCTGTATGCCCTCTGTGCTCTTTCTTCGTTTCAAGATTTGTGAACGTCCTACTATATCTCCCCTGATGTTTTTTCCTCGTGTCTGCATCTCTTCCCGCGTTCCCCCTCTCGCTGGGACCAGCACCGAGCGCGATCACGTTCGCTCCCCCAGCTCGCGACGAAGAAGTTGGAGCAATGAGGAGGGGGTAGCGACGGAACGCCGCGAAACTCAGCTGTCGTGTACCCAAGGCTCTTCATCGTTCCCTCGCGCGTTGGCCTCCCCCCTCCTCTTCTGTCTTCCCTCCTCTTCCTCCTCCTCCTTCCTTCCCTCCCCTTCGTCGTCTGCCTCGTCGCCGTCGCCGCTGTCGCCGTTACCGTCGCCGCCGTCGTCGTCGTCGTCCCTCCTCCCCCTCTCCCCCCTCCCGAAAAGTTTACGCATCAGACGTGTGTGACGTGGCCGGCTGCAACGTCAATCACAAAGACGTCGAGGTCAACTTGGATTTCAACGGCCTCGCCGCTGGCCGTGGCGATGACTGCCCCCCGTCCGAGATAGACCAGGACATTCTTCCTTTCTCTCTCCTCCCTCTTCTCTCTTCCTGCTCCTTTCTTCCTCCTCTTCACCCCTCTCTGCTGGGCGCGATGACGCGCGCGGCGGGAGGGGGGCAGGAGTGGCATCAGTCTGCAGGGAGTGTGACAGTGACGTTCGCCATCCCCTGCGCCTTCACACTACACACGTAGTTACGGACAGGTGGACAGGAACGGAGGCGGATATATGCACGGAGGCGGTCTCGGAATCTGAGCTGGAGACGGAGCAAGCGGACGAGGAGGCCGGACGAGGGCGAGAACGCGGAGGTCGGACGAGGGAGGAGTGGGGACGCGAGCAGCATCGGAAGTTGCTGGGGCATCCGAAACGGGGTAGGCGACCAGGGCAGAGCCCGCCTCCTCTTGCCAACCGTTCGCCGCGTCGTCCTTCCTCTTCCACCTCCGTTCTCCTCTTCCGCCTTGCTACGGCACGCGCGACAGCCTTTCCTTTCCATGCTATGTGCGGGCGTGCTTCTGAATTGAACAAGGCTATCTGGATTGTCGCCGCGGGCTTCAACAAAGACTTTCAGCACAGTGGTGCAGACCTGCTTTGGGACAGCGCTCTGGCACCACGGGGCTCCCAGTGGCTGCGACCAGACAGCCGTAATTCACGCCGATGCCACCAGCGAACCTTTCAGCCTCCAGTGTGGCACGAAGCAAGAGGACCTATTGAGCTCCCTGTTTTTCCAGATCCTTATTGCAACACACCCTACAACCATTCATCCCTGAACGGCGGCACTGAGGGCGCACACTTCAACTGGAGGGTCCCTGCCCTTACAAATCTCCGGCTTGCTGGTGACATGCTACCTTTACGCCATGGCTTGCCGAACCTCGGGACAGTGCTCACCGACCTAGTCACAGCAGCCAAACCCCACGGCCTTTACTTCCACCCGTACAAGGCCAACCCGTTATCAGTGGGCCACGAAATCGAACACGCGCAGTCAGGCGTCCTGCCCCACAGTGGAACGGTCAGCATTTTGGGCCTCACGTTCCACGACGCCCCTGCGGTTGAGATCGCGCGACGCATCCAAGCTGCGCGGGCACGTCTCACGACCGAGAAGGAAATTGCAAGCATGCAGAACTCATTCAAACGTGGATTGTGGCACTACCCACGCACACGCATTTCAACTATGCTGTACAGCGCGGAGACCTTTGATGTTGACGGAGCCACTCCATAAGCGTTTTAACAGAACGCATAGTCGCATGCTTTGAATTGTAATGGGCACACCACGAAGGCGCACTGCTGCAGCACAGTGTACAAATAATAAGACGTACGCGAAAACCAGGAACAACAACTCATCCCATCCATGATTGACTATCTGCCGTCTCAAGCGAAAACCATGTGAGTAGCAATCCACCTGCTATATCAGATCACACAAGTGCGAGCGACGACAGCGACGGCTGAACTTTTCCACACCACGATCGCCGACAGACCCAAGATCAAGCAAAGCTGTGGCCTGATTTGAAAGGAGGATCACTTGCAGGCCGGAGGACTCGACGCGACGTCATGGTATCCCAGATGTGGTGTGCATTGCCTGCCAGACGATGTTGCGATATGCTGCCCAGGAAGCCCACCATCCGGCGGGCCGTTGGACACGAAGAGTTTCATTTGAATCCCATCCAGGACATCAAGTTATGTGGTTGATCGGAGGGGATCGTTACACACACTACGCAGTTTGATCTGCCACTGAGCGATTGAGCTCGGCGAAGAAATTCGGTGTGTGGACGCTGCATTATCCCACAGGTTGGGAAGCTGTGGCGGTTATGACCAAATTCCTGGGCTGTTCAGACAACTTGGTGCATACTTCGAGCCCCTCCCAGTGGAGACACCACGAAGAACAGTTGCGCCATGACACATGGGGCTCCTTATGCAGCTTGGGCCTACAAGGTGGCAGGAACGCACGACACGACACCATCGACGTCATAGAGCCATGGCGATACTACAGTCCAAGCTACTACCAGATGAACGCCAACGAATGAGCGGACCACTGTTTGCCCCAAAAGCGTCTGATGCATGAGGAGCGCTAGAGAAACAGCCACGAAAGGACCCAAGGAACTGCGAGCCCTTCCCGAACCCGAACCAGTCCTTGTTCCATCTCCTTGACTGCACGAGCGCTGTGTCAACGGCACCTGGTGACTACAATCAGCACTACGACCACGGCGACCACAGCGCGGCCTTGCAGCCTGCGATCACCGCAGACGCAGCGGCCTGGCAGGGCTTGCGATCCAAGAGTCTGCGGCTTTTCGCGCCTTGCCCAATTTTGGGCAAGGCGCATGAGGCCGCAGCCTCCAGGGTCACGACTACGCCAACGACGCCCGGTAACTACAAGCGGCACCACGACCACGGCGACCACCGCGTGCGCCGCGGCCTGGCAGGACTTGGGATCCAAGAGTTTGCGGCCTCTCGCGCCTTGTACTGGGTGTCGTGGATGTAGCCTCTTGCTACGTGTGTGTGCGCCCACGGCTGGCGCCTTCGTTCTCTCGTCCGTCCCTCCTTGCCAGGGCTGGCCCCAGCTGTCTGGCGCGCCTTGCTCGGAGGAGGGCAACCGTACAGCTCCGCCTCGCCTCCCCCGCCAGGGGGGTTCCCCGCCGTCGAAACTCAGCGGCTCCCTCTTGGATGTTGAGGTCACGCGGCCACCGCTCTGCCGACCCGCCGTGGGCCCTCCCGCTCCATCCTTTCGGAGGTCCACCAATCTCCGGCGCCGCGAAGATCACGACGGCTGTCTCTTTCGGGTTTGGGCTTTTGGTTTGGGTTCTCCTCTCCCTCGTCGCGCTTGTCGTCCTGAAAGGCCGGGGGCAGGGGATGCGGAGGAGGAGGAGGAGGAGGAGGAGGAGGAGGAGGAGGAGGAGGAGGAGGAGGAGGAGGAGGAGGAGAGGGAGTAGGAGGAGGAGGAGGAGGAGGAGGAAAAGACTCCAGGCGCAAAATTGGCACCGGAGATGGGGTCGAGAGTTTTGGGGGTTCGCGTCGCGAAGAAAGCATGACGTCGTCGAAAGAGTCTGGGCCCAGCTCCAATTCGGCTTTCCCCAGGGATCCTCCCTGGAGATATCCCAGGGCCGCTGTCGGGTGGGGTGATGGTCTGGGCGGAAGATGTGAGAACGACGTGGAAGAGCAGGCGGAAGCGGACAATGAATTTGTATGCGCGCGCGTGTGTGTGTGTGCGCGTGTGTGCGCGCGTGTGTGTGTGTGTGTGTGTGTGTGCGTCATTGCGTGCGCGTGTGTGTGTGTGTGTGTGTGTTGCTCTTCCCCGCCGCGCTCGTTCTCCCGCTCGGCTGCCTACGCCGCATCGCCGCGCCCGTGGCCGCAACGCCAACACGTGTGTGTGTGTGTGTGTGTGTGTGAGCGTGTGTGTGTGTGCGTGTGTGTGTGTGTGTATGTGTGTGTGTGTGTGTGTGTGTGAGCGTGTGTATGTGTGTGTGTGTGTGCGTGTGCGTGCGTGTGTGTGTGTGTGTGTGTGTGTGTGTGTGTGTTTGCTCCTCGCTTGGCGCTCTGCTGCCGGCCCCTGCCGGCCCTGGCACCTGCTCGCCGCAGGCCTATGTTTTTCAGGAGGGGAAAAAGCACACAGACACAATTAATCGTCGGGCCCCAGGAAAATATGCAAAAATATGGGAAGAGGGGGGGAAGACGAAAATCCAAAAAATATGTAAAAATATAGGGAATCCGGTTATTTGTCTGTATTTATTTGTGTGTCCCAGGGCCCCTTCAGCTTTTCTGCCCGTTGAGCTTGAGGTCGGTCTTGGCCTCCGTGCCGCCCCACACTTCTTACTCGCTCCCCCCGCCGCCCAGTCCCGGATGGCTTATGACACCTCCACCGCGCCGTAGCCTATCCTCCCACCGTCCCCCCCATCGTCATCCACGCCCCGATGGCTATCGCGGGCGGCTGCTGCCAGACCCTGTGCGGTCTTGAGGGCTCGGACGCTTCTAGGCGCGCCCGCGCACGGCTGCTGTCCTATGACTTTCTCTGCCCTGTCGCTGCGCGCAGGGCCGCGACGCCAAAAAGTCTGTGTGTGTGTCTGTGTGTGTGTGTGTGTGTCTTGCTCTTCCATCATCTTCTTCTTCTTCTTCTTCTTCTTCTCCTTTCTCTACTTCTTCTCCGATTGCTGCCTGGCCTGGCGCTCAGACCTCTCTCGCGCGCCTGCTCACTGCTGTCATCGCTGTGTCGCCGCGTGCGTCGCTGCCGACAAAAGTGTGTGGGGAGATGTCTCCTCCCTCCTCCCTCTTCTCCCTCTTTCCTCCTCCTTTTGGTCCACCTCGGGGGCCTCTCGGGGACGTGCTCGGCCCATTCGGAGCCGCCGGGCAGCCGAAAGAGTCCCGGAGAGGCCAGCCTCCGTGAGGCAGTGTCTCGTTTCACGCTTTTGTGCCACTGTCTTGCAATGTGCAGCACCTCCTGGGCCATCCTGCGAGCATCTTGGGGGCTTTTTGGGCCATCTCGAGGGTGTCTCGGCCCACCTTAGGTCATTTATGGGGCAATCTTGGGCCAATTTGCGGGGTCTTCTGGCCGTCTTGGCGTCGTCTAGGGTAAGCATCTACACTCGGGAGCCTCTTGCAGGCAATCTCGATCTGGAGGACCGATGAACGAGCAAACTGTGGCAATGACCCGATGTCTTGTGGAGAGATGTTAGCAAGGCGAGCCACTGGCACGGGCGCGTGGCTACCAAATGGAGCATCATCATGACGTTGCGCAAACTGTGGGAGGACTCAACACATGGGATGCAACTCAAGTGGTGCAGCGCACGGGGTGAACGGCTGCAACCTGCGGGGTGCGACGAAAGGAGTGCAATCTGCCAGGAGGGACAATTCGACACATACACACAATGCGCGCATGCGCATGGACATCTGGAACTGTATGGGAACCGGTCGGGACGGAAAGACTGGGGAATACGGAACACACTTGGAATCCTGGAATGTGTGTCTCTTTATGTTTGTCCCCTTGTGACATGCGGGGCTGTAGCGTGTTGGCTGCATCTGCTGCGGTGCAACCTGCAGGGTGCAGCGCATGGGATGCAACATGTGGGCGGGACCTCGTGATCGGAACCCAAAAGTTCCGCGGCGGAGGATCCGTAACCATCTTGGCTCAAGCCACCCGAAAGTCATCGGCACAGGTTGGCGCCCGCTGAGAAAAGACGCAGACGATCTGGCCACTGCCAGAGGGGCTGCGCGACTCGACAGCGATGTTACTCCCCGTCGTGTGCGCTGTCGCGTTCTCAAATATGTATTGCGAAGGCCTTACGGACGGTGCCGACGACCCTGAGGTTGGGGAGGATAGCGCGGAGCATGGGGAGGGAAATAAGGAGGGGGGCAGGAGGAAGAGGTGGATGAGGAGGAGTAGGAGCACAGGGGGGGGATGAATAGGAGGAGAGTGGGGCGAGCAGGGTCGTGGGGGGGCACGAAGGAAGGGCAGGGGCGAGTAGAGCGTGGCGATCATCAGGAGGAGAAGGAGCGAGGATGTTGACGATGTTGACGACGACGCAGGTTACCTATCAGGATCAGTCGGGGCGTCTTGGAGCCCTCCTCGGGCGACTTCCAGGTTTCGTTCGCTGTTTCGAAGCTAGGTTCGGCATCTTGGGCATCGGGGAGGCCACCGAGGTGTAGTTAGATTTGGAGGGCGCCGGGGCCGGGAGGGCCGGGACCTGGGCCAAGACCGGGGCCAGAGCGGGCCGGGAGCCAGGGCCAGGGCCGGGGCTATAGGGCCGGGGCCGAGGCTGGGACTGGGGCTGGGGCTGGGGTCGGGGCTGGGCCCGGGCCGGGCCCGGGCCAGGGCCAGGGCCGGGGCCGAGGCCGGGACGGTCCGGGGCCAGGGCAGGCGGGGCGGGAGCCAGGGCCGGCCGGGACCGGGGCCATGGCCGAGGCCGGGGCTTGGATTCGGGCTGGGGCCAGGGCCAGGACCGGCCGAGGCCGACGAGGCTGGGGCCAGACGCGGAGCCGAGGCTGGGGCTGGACTGGGGCCGGGGCCGGGGCTTGGGCGTAGAATGTCTCGGCTCTTGGCCCTTCTGAGGCTTGCGTGGGCCCCAGAACCCGTGCAGGGGGGGAGTCGCATCTGACGCGGGACCCCCCCCCCCGGGAACCCCCCGGGATCCTCCCCCCCGGATCCTCCCCCTGGGACCCCCCCTGCAGGACCCCCCCTCCCCCCGGCAGGGGAGGGATTCATGGGAAGGGGCTTCCCTTCGACTCAATGACAGCATTGCTCTTGAGGGGGAGGCCGTGGAAAAGCGGGGGGGGCGGTGACGGGCCCAGGGAAGACGGGGAAAGGGGAGGAGGGGAGACGGGCCCAGGGAAAGGGGGAGCGCAGGGACAGTCGACGACATGGGCCAGGGAAGTGGTGGGCGCAGGGTGTGGAGTCATGGCAACCCCCGTCCCCGTGCGCGCCCCCGTTTTGGGTCACCTCATGATTTGGACAAACGCATCGTGCGATGATTTCGGTAGGTTTCCATTAGACCCCGCACGAAACGTCCGTTTGAGTGTGCTTGGGCGCAGTGCTGTGAAAAAAAGGAAGGGCGGTGGAAGGTGGCTGAAGTAAAAGGTGCGCCCCCTAATTACTGAGAGAGGCACGTTTCTGCATGCATGAGGCGATGCTATACGTGGCCTTCGCATCCGCGAAGCCTCCCAGGCGAAAGGGGGAAGGCGGCGGTAGCTTGGTGGACAGGTTGACCACTGTTTCATATCACGGTGAGGTTGAAACCAATGTGAGTATGAGGAACAGCCAATCCCAGAAGGACACGGGATTGTCAAGGATGAGGGATTTGTTGGGCTGCGGTCGTGAGATATCGATCCAGATGTGGTCGTCATCGTTCGGTTCCAAGGCGGGCTCATGTCGTGTTGGCGCCCCAACCCTACATAATGACAGAGCGGGAGCATGGATAAAAGCCCAGCCTCCAGAGACCAAGTGTCTACCCGTGGTCTAACTACCCCGTGGCGCCCACGGTGGAAGGCAGCAGCAGGGTTATGGACACAATATCGGTCGCTTATGTTTGAGCAAACAGCGCCAGGGATAGGAAAATGTGTGCTCAGAAAGAGAGAGAAAGAGAGAGAGAGAGAGGGAGAGAGAGAGAGAGAGAGAGAGAGAGAAAAAGAGAGAGAAAGAGAAAGAGAGAGAGAGAGAGAAGCAAGTGAAAGTGCACCACCAGCGGCAACACCATCAGCGGAACAGCAGGAAGTGGAAGGCGGCGATCTCGAGGGCAGACGCGACGGTCTGGCAGCAACGCCCCCTCCGCCTCCGCCCAAGGACGCGCCGTCGGAGATCAGCCTCTTGCCATCCACTCCTGCAGTGACACCCCGCGCACTCGTCCAGGCTGACCGGATGCCGCTCTCAGCTCTCCAGCGGCGGCGCGCAGATGGGGGAAGCGATGGGGGGCAAGCCTTCTCAATGGCGACGGGGCTGCTCAGCTTCGGAGGAGGCCTGGGAAGCCTTCGGAGCCTTCCGAGCAGCTGGCGGGCGAAGGGCGGTATACCAAACACTTGTTCGCCGTCGTGGGGACCTGTCCCGGGGGCGGCTGGAAACTTCAGAGACCCCTACGATGGCACGTCGGGGTGTGAATTTTCCAGCCGCCAGGGGACAGGCGCCCCCCGGTGACGAAGCAGCTTCTTTCGATGCCGCCCTTCGCCCGCCAACCTCGGAAGCCCCGCCCCCTCAGCCTTCCCTCCCGGGCGCGCCGCCGACTCCCGGGGAGGAGGAGGAGGAGGAGGAGGAGGAGGAGGAGGAGGAGGAGGAGGAGGAGGAGGAGGAGGAGCGAGGCAGACGAAAGAGATCGGTGTACAGACGCTCCAGCCTCCCGCAGGTCGGGCAGCAGGGGCGTCTATACACCGAGCTCCCTGGCCGACCAGCTGACGTGGTGTATACATCGAGCCGTGAGGGCGCAGCTGCGTATGAAGCATCGTGCGCTCTGTGTGGCCGCCCTGTCCTGCCGCCTCTCAAAACACGGCCCCTCGTCCGCACCAGCCCCCGTGCCTGGCCGTCGGTCCCAGCAGCCCGCCAGCCCTCCTTCGCTGTCCTCCCCCTCCTCCTCCTCCTCCTCCTCCTCCTCCTCCTCCTCCTCCTCCTTCTCCTTCTCCTTCTCCTTCTCCTTCTCCTCCCCCTCCCCCTCCTCCTCCTCCTCCTCCTCCTCCAGCGCCGGCTCCTCGAGCCTCGGCTTCCGAAGCCAGCGCTATTGGCGCTCCGCGCGCCGCAGAGAGCTCCCGAGGTGCATCCGGGCCCGATCGTGCCACGACCGCGTCCTCGCCCCGTCCAGACCTCTCCGGCCACCTGCAGCGCCCTCTCGGCACCACAGGGGGTCTGGGCCACTCCTCGCGCCCTGGTCAGGGAGGGTCTCCGCCAGGGTAATGATGCTCCAGCCTACTTTAGCCTTGATCACCAGGAAGAATTTCGAGCGCCCAAAATTAGCACCGAAACTCCAGGGTGTTCACATGCCGGGCCCTGGGAGACACTCGGTCGACACTGTTTCGACACTGTTTCGACATTTTTCCGGATGCTCGACATGAAATTACTTCTGGGATGTGGTCCTTAAGTCGGATGGGAACAACACAACGCAAACAGGGGGATTGGCTCGGGGGGGGGCCTTGGGCCTCCCTCTGTCGTTCGCTCATCGCCGACCGTGGCGCTAGGTGCCCCAACCCGGTCGGGAGAGGAGTGCGGTCTCGCTCTCGGGGGCCCGTCGTGTCGTCGGGCACGTCCCCTTGCAGGAGGAACAGTCAAGAATAGTCGAGAGGTACGCTGGGGACGTTCGTGTTTCCCCAATGATTGCTTGCACTGAAGGGGTCCTAGCGGATGTTGAAGGATTTGGCGAAAGTTCCCTGCCGATTTTGGTGGCAGGCTGGGTTCCTGGGTTCCTGGGTTCCCGGTTCCGGGTTCCGGGCCGATTTCGGAGGGCGGCGAGGTTCCCAGGTTCCCGGGTTCCCGGTCGATCTTCTTATCGGTCTCACCATCGATCACATTACCGATTTCTCGATCGATCTCACCATCGATCTCACAATCGATCTCACTATCAATCTCACGAGCGATCTCACTGGAGATCGCATGAGCGATCTCGCGATCGATCTCACTATCGATCTCATTGAATCGATTTCACTCTCGGTCTCACCATCGATTCAACTATCGATCTCACAATCGGTCTCAAGATCCATAGCACAAATTTTCAATTCATCGACTGATGGGGATTTTCTCGGGTGCAACTTCTTCTGATTCTGAGTAGTTCTGAATGCTTATTGTCTGATTTCTGCCCCCCAGGATCCGCCTGTAGGAGTCGGCAACGCGCAGAGGGGGGTATGGGGGAGGGGGGAAGGCTTCTTAGAAGCACCCCTGCTTCTTAGAAGGCGCGGGCCTTCCCCATAGACGTAAGGCCGAGGCCTTCTGAGAAGCAGGGTGCTTCTGAGAAGCCTTCCCCCCACCCCCAACCCCCTTGTGCGCGCCGCCCACGTAGGAGGACATGTCCGACCCAAACCTATCGCCGATTCTTCGGCGGCGCATCGTCAATCCTTCGTGTTTTTTGTTGTTGTGTTTGTTGTTGTTGTTGTTGTTTTTTGTTTGCAATCCTTTTTTGCAATCCGTTTTTTTTTTTTTTTTTTTGCAATCCTTGTTTTTTTTTGTTTTTTTTTTTTTGCTCCACAGGCCGAGGCGCCCTCGAGCCGGTGCCCCCCCCTCCCGACCCTGCACCGCTGCTCCCCTCGCCGGGGGGGGACGCGCGCCGTGGTCTGCTCCTAAGCCCTGGGGCGCGGGTCCTCCTGTCGGAGTCCTGCGGCTCCTCCTCCTCCGCTCCCTCCTCCTCTCTCCTCCTCCCTCCTCCTCCTCCTCCCTCCTCCTCCTCCTCCTCCTCCTCCTCCTACTCCTCCTCCTCCTCCTCCTCCTCCTCCTCCTCCTCCTCCTCCTCCTCCTCCCTCCTCCTCCTCTCCTCCTCCTCCTCCCCCTCTCCTCCTCCTCCCTCCTCCTCCTCCTCCCCTCCTCCTCCTCCTCCTCCTCCTCCTCCTCCTCCTCCTCCTCCTCCTCCTCCTCCTCCTCCGTCCTTCTCCTCCTCCCCCTCCTCCCCTCCTCCTCCTTCTCCTCCTCCCCCTCCTCCTCCTCCTGCTCCTCCTCCTCCTCCGCCTCCTCCTCCTCCGGAGCGCTCTCAGAGCGCTCCGGAGCGGTTCGAGAATGCTGCAGAGCGTTCCGGAACGCTCTGCGAAGGCCGCGGCGCCCGAGACATCTTCCAGAGCCGCCGGATCTCAGAGGTTCTCGATCTACCCTCACCCGTCACCCGCTTTTATCCTCGCTCTGGCTTCGTCTTGATTCGGGATGATCCGCTGGCGATGCGATCCGGTTCTGATCCGATACCATTTTCAGAAACTTGAGCATGTATGTTACCAGTGGCAGGCTGTCTTGCAATCCCAGGACGTCTGTGAGGGCCGGGGACGACGTCGGGGTAGTGTGGTGTATATCCTTTTCCCCGTTTTCCCGGGGAAGCAACGAAACCTGCATACACCAGGATCCCGTATACACCAGGATCCGCTTGCTTGTGAGAGTTCCAGTGTGGGGCCGGGAAAAAGGGTTGGTGTATGGAGTTCGGCTACCGATGTTTGCCGTGCCTCGGCGTGTTCTGGGATGCCTCGGCGTGCACATCGGACGACGCGCGCAGATCGGGCTGCAGGAGAGGCCGGGGCACAAGCTGCAGGGTGCGTGGGCGATCGGCCGCTTTCTCGCTCCGACATCGTCTTGCAGCACGGGCGGAGCCAAGACGGAACGAGGGAAACCACACGAACACAGAACACGCCCTTCAGCCCGCGCACCCTGCCAGAACTCCTGCGCGCCGCCCCGAGCGCACCCCCGTGCCGCACCCCGTGGCCCGGCACGGCGCGGCCGCGAGCGCGCAGCTCTCTCCCCAGAGATCCGACGTCGTGATTTTTTCAATACGCGGTCCCCCGGAGTCTCGACCCATTCCCCAGGACGGGTTTCTCATCCTGAGTCGTTTTTTGACGGTCCCGGGGCCAGGCGAGGGCTCCCAGAGGCCGAACATCGAGAAAAGCCTTCGTCTTGATTTCTTCCATACGTTGGAGGTCTGGGTCTCTCCGCGCGCCCCTGCCGCGCCGCGCCCCCCCCCCCGCAGGCGCTGAGCCCCCGCATCCCGCAGTGGTGGCTGCTCGAGCAGGCGCAGCGGCGGCGCCCAGAGGCCGCGGCCGCCCCGCGCCTCGACCGGTGCCCCCCCCCCCGGGGCGCTGCGCTCGCCCGCCGCTCTCCGGGCGTGGCGGGGGCGGGCCTCTCGCGCTCGGCTCCCTCGCGGCGCCCCAGGCGGCGGCCGCGCGCCAGGAGGAAGAGAGTCAGGGCGGGCCGCTTTGGGAGGCCGCTCTCGGCCTCGGGGGGCCCTCGCCGGGCCCTTGGCATCGCTCGGACGTGTGTATTCTTCCTTCGGCGAGGGCCATCGAGGAGCATCCTCGATGATCTGGCGAAAACGCCACGCACGAAACCGAAAAAAGCGCAGGGAATGGACGCCCGAGCGATGGCGAGGGCCTCGGGAGCGTCAGAAAAGGGCTCGGGATGAAGAGCCGGAGCCGGGGAGAGGGTCCCGACTTCCGGGGGCGTCGCACGTGTCTGGGGCGGCGTGCCTCCCCGCGGATTTTGGCTGCTTCAGCTGGCCGGAGGAGGGACGCGGGCCGGGCCGCAACAAGGGCGAGGCGTCCTGGATCGGAGGACGATGCCGCGCGAGCGGAAGGAGCCGCCCACTCTTACCAGCCTCGAACGTATCCCTATCCCTAAGATTGACACGCCAAAAGGCGATGACAATCTTAGGGATTCGCCTTCAAAAAATAAGGGAATCCCTCAGATTGGCATCGTGATGAGGAGGTGCCCAGCATAGGGATAGGGATATGTTCCAGGCTGGTAACACTCCTGTTCTCGGGCCCTCTTCCACCACGGGCTGTGGCCGAGAGACTCCGAGATACACGTGTTTTGTGATTCCCAGTTCGTGATTCTACGACGAGAGTTAGCCAGCGTGGTCCCCAAACAGTGTTCCTAGCAATCTATGTTGTGACATTTAAGCGGAGCAATCTATGTGGTGCAACTCCCATGCCGAACTTGCAGTTGTCAACTCCACTGCTCGCGCAATCATCCCGCCCATCCACCCGCAACTTGGTTTGCAAAACCCATGCGGGACCGAGCGCAGATATCGCTCCGGGGTCGTCTTGGAGCCCTCGGGGGCTTCTCAAGAGCGCCCCAAGAAGGCCGGAGAAGCAAGACGGCCGACGACGACGACGACGACGGCGGCGACGACGACGACGCCGACGTCGACGAAGACGAAGACGACGACGCCGATGCCGACGACGCTGACGAAGACGACGACGACGTCCCCAACGAAGACGACAACGAGGGAGGAGGGAGGACGACGATGGCGACAACGACGACAACCACGACAACCACGACAACGAGGGAGGAGGGAGGACGGCGACGACGCGAACGACGAAGAAGGAGGAAGGACGGCGACGCCGACGACGACAACGACGAGGGAGGAGGGAAGACGACGACGAGACGACAACGACGACGACGACGACGGCGACGAAATAGGAGGGACGACGACGAGACGCCGACGACGGACGCGTGCGCGGGCGCGACAGTTCACGGCCGCCACGTCACGTCATTCGGGGAGGGCGGCGCGCCGCGCGAAGACAGCCTGCGCGCCGCGCGCGCCGTGCCGACGGGCCTCGGACGTGTGCACTGTTTGTTTGTTGCTGTTGTTGTTCCCCACATCCAAAGTGGGGTTCTTGTTTTCTCTGCACACCCCGCGCAGGAACACTTACCCTTCCCCTCTCCTCTTCTGCCTTCGCACACTCACTCACTCACTCATCATCATCACCACTCACTCACACTCACACTCACTCACACTCTCTCATCATCAACATCAGCATCATCACTCGCGCTCACTCACACGCTCAGTCACTCACATACTCATCATCATCATCATCATCATCATCATCATCATCATCACTCGCACTCTGCCACACGCTCACTCATTCACATACTCACCTGGAGGAAGTCTCAGGCGGGAGCTTCGTTTGTGAGTAATTGCGAGGAAGTCTCAGGCGGGAGCCCCCTCCCTATGGGGCCCGCATTTCATGTTGGTAATCCGAGCGGGTCATCCAAAACGTGTAACTGTCGTCACTTTTGGGCTCTTGAGGCCTGAATATGGAGGAAGTCTCGAGCGGGAGCCTCGTCTGTGAGTGAATTGCGAGGAAGTCTCAGGCGGGAGCCCCCTCCCTATGGGGCCCGCACTTCATGTCCGAGCGGGTCATCCGCGCATGAATATGGAGGAAGTCCGGGAGCCTCGTCCGAGGAAGTCTCAGGCGGGAGCCCCCTCCCTATGGGGCCCGCACTTCATGTAATCCGAGCGGGTCATCCGTGTAACTGTCGTCACTTTTGGGCTCTTGAGGCCTGAATATGGAGGAAGTCTCGAGCGGGAGCCTCGTCTGTGAGTGAATTGCGAGGAAGTCTCAGGCGGGAGCCCCCTCCCTATGGGGCCCGCACTTCATGTTGGTAATCCGAGCGGGTCATCCGAAACGTGTAACTGTCGTCACTTTTGGGCTCTTGAGGCTGAATATGGAGGAAGTCTCGAGCGGGAGCCTCGTCTGTGAGTGAATTGCGAGGAAGTCTCAGGCGGGAGCCCCCTCCCTATGGGGCCCGCACTTCATGTTCGAATCCGAGCGGGTCATCCGAAACGTGTAACTGTCGTCACTTTTGGGCTCTTGAGGCCTGAATATGGAGGAAGTCTAGAGCGGGAGCCTCGTCTGTGAGTGAATTGCGAGGAAGTCTCAGGCGGGAGCCCCCTCCTTATGGGGCCCGCACTTCATGTTGGTAATCCGAGCGGGTCATCCGAAACGTGTAACTGTCGTCACTTTTGGGCTCTTGAGGCCTGAATATGGAGGAAGTCTCGAGCGGGAGCCTCGTCTGTGAGTGAATTGCGAGGAAGTCTCAGGCGGGAACCCCCTCCCTATGGGGCCCGCGCTTCATGTTCGAATCCGAGCGGGTCATCCGCAACGTGCAACTGTCGTCAATTTTGAGCTCCTGAGACCTGAATATGGAGGAAGTCTCGAGCGGGAGCCTCGTCTGGTCGTTTGGCAAACCCGCGCCCAGGGCGTCCCGCAGCCGCGCCAAGTCCCTCGGAGTCGGAAGCCACGTGCAGCCTGACCACCAGGCCTGGACCGCAAGGCCCGCGCGATGGACCTCATCCCGCCATTGCGCGGCGAAGCGCGCACCCTGTTTTTTCACAGCGAAAGTCTTGATGCTCAAACTGGGCTCCTGCCCCCCGGGTTACAACAACAACGGCTCCCGCTGTAGACTTCTTCACAATTTAGCCAGGACCCCCGCTCCCGCCCGAGACTTCCTCGCATTTTATTAAGGAATCGCGCTCTCGCTTGCCAGCCCGGAACCCCGGTCCAGCTCTATCCCGCCCGCGTGGCCGGCGAAAGCGAAGACGACGACGCCGATGCCGATGACGCTGACGAAGACGACGACGACGTCCCCAACGAAGACGACAACGAGGGAGGAGGGAGGACGACGATGGCGACAACGACGACAACCACGACAACGACGACAACGAGGGAGGCGGGAGGACGGCGACGACGCGAACGACGAAGAAGGAGGAAGGACGGCGACGCCGACGACGACAACGACGAGGGAGGAGGGAAGACGACGACGAGACGACAACGACGACGACGACGACGGCGACGAAATAGGAGGGACGACGACGAGACGCCGACGACGGACGCGTGCGCGGGCGCGACAGTTCACGGCCGCCACGCCACGTCATTCGGGGAGGGCGGCGCGCCGCGCGAAGACAGCCTGCGCGCCGCGCGCGCCGTGCCGACGGGCCTCGGACGTGTGCACTGTTTGTTTGTTGCTGTTGTTGTTGTTGTTGCTTTTGCTGTTGTTGTTGTTGTTGTTGTTGCGGCTGCTGCTGCTGCTGTTGCTGTTGCTGTTGCTGTTGCTGTTACTGTTGCAGTTGCTGTTGTTGTTGTTGTTGTTGTTGTTGTTGGTGTTGTTGTTGTTGTTGTTGTTGTTGTTGTTGTTGTTGTTGTTGTTGTTGTTGTTGTTGTTGTTCTTCGTTCGGCGAGGACCATCGGGGAGCCATTGAAGCATGTTCTCGAAACAAAAAACGCAACGAGCATACACTCTTGGTGCTCTGCGCGGATTTCTTGGATCCGCGCTGGGCCCCCTGGGCAGCGGGCGCCGCCCCTTGCGCGCTCCGCGCGCAAGGGAGAGGGGTCCAGCGCAGGTCCAAGGAATCCGCGCGGAGCGCCAAAAGTTTATGTTTATACCGTTTTTCTTTCATTTTTGGCGAGGAGCCTTTCGGGCCATGTTGCGAAAACTCACACACTCACGGAGCCGACCAGTGCACAAGGAATGGGCGTCTGGCATACGGGGGGATGCATCGATCCCCAACCGCCCATGGATCGCCGATGGGGGCCCGACAGCCCCAACCTGCCCAGGCGCGGGGGGATTTGCTATCGGGGCCCTGTGTCGCCGATCCCAGGTCGGCGGCCAGCCGGGGGGGAAGTGAGAAGGGGCGGGCCTTCTCGGAAGTCTGAGCTGTCACCGAAGACACAGACAGCTTCTCAGAGGGCGCGAGGGCTTCTGAGAAATCCCGCCACCTTTGAGAAGATCTTCTCCTTCTCACTTCCCCCCCCCTCGCTCGCCGCCGACCATGCCAGTCCTCCCCCCCCCCTTTCGTTGCCCCGGACCTCTTTCTGGCGCACCACTACGAGGGCTTGCGCGGAGCGGCAGCGCGCCTGATGGGGGGGGAGGCTGAGGGTGCCGACCTTCTCAGACGGCGACGCGGGGCCTCTCAGAGGCCCTCCGACCAGCTGGGAAGCCCTCAGCTTCTTCGGAGAAAGCCCAGGAGGCTTCTCAGCTTAGCTGCCTCGATGCGCCCGTTCTGATACGCAACGCGCACCGTGCTCAAAAACGCCCCCGCCCGCGCGTGAAGCGAGCAGGCCTAAAGCCCCCAGCCTCCGCGCAGGAGCCCGCCGGAGACAGCCGCAGACCGCCGCAGGCCCGTGGGCAACGAGGAAGCCGTCGTCCCGGGCGAAGAACACGTCCGATACCCGCGGCCTCGCAGGCTGCGGCGCGGGTTCTCGCGGCTGCCCCGCGCAGAGCGGCGGCCGCGTGCCGCCGCGCGGCCGCGGGGCCGCGCCGCGGAGTCCAGACCGCGAGGGCGCGGGTGCGGGTAGCCGGGCGGGCGGGAATGGGGGGTGACCCAAATGGGGGGGAGGAGGAGGAGGAGGAGGAGGAGGAGGAGGAGGAGGCGGAGGAGGAGGAGGAGGAGGAGGAGGAGGAGGAGGAGGATGAGAGGAGGAGGAGGAGAGGGATGATGATGATGATGAGGAGGAGGAGGAGGAGGAGGAGGAGGAGGAGGAGGAGGAGGAGGAGGGAGGAGGAGGAGGAGGAGGAGGGGAGAGGAGGAGGAGGAGGAGGAGGAGAGGAGGAGGAGGAGGAGGAGGAGGAGGAGGAGGAGGAGGAGGAGGAGGAGGGGGAGGAGCAGGAGGAGGAGGAGGAGGAGGAGGAGGAGGAGGAGGAGGAGGAGGAGGAGGTATAGGGGGGTGACCTAAATGGGGGGGGGGGAAGAACAAGGGCCATGCAGGTCATCCCCCATGGCCGCCCGCCCGAGGTGTGTGCGCGGCTCGTGGGGCGGGCAGCAGGGGATCCACTGTCGAGCGCCCGGCCGTGCTCGAGGGCGCGCGGTGTGCTGCCGCCGCGGCGGGGCCAGCCGTCGCAGGCGGTGTTTCCCCCCCAGCCCCCGGCTTTTTCGACGAAAAGGAAGCCGCTCAGAGAAGGAGGGGGAACTCTGGGACACGCTTTTTTGATCCGCGGGTCGAGAGCGCACCTCTTCCGGTCGAAGCTAAGCGGGCCGCGCGAAGCTTGAATCAACCATTGAGGGGGAGGAGAAACTCTGGGACACGCGCCACGGGGGCTATTCGGACGCACCCCCATCGAGGATGGGCGCCCCCCCATCGTCTATTCCAGGGTTGGGCCCTAGATCTCTGGTTCACTCAAAAACGCCACGAGGCCTGGGATAGGGGTCGACATATCCCCTGTTTGTTCGCGTCAAGGGGCGCGGGATGCCCGGCGATGCACAGCGGAGTCTTCGCCCGCTTCGGCTCGTTGCTCGGGTGCAGGGAGCCCGAGGCCCCGCCCGTGGTGGCACGGAGCCGTGCCTGGGGGCATGCATGGTGCCGCCGCGGCGGAGCCAACCGCGCCAAGGGGGACGGGGTGCTCGGTGAGGTACCGCGAGGTCTTCTCCAGCTTCGGCGCGTCGCTCGGGTGCGACGAGCCGGAGGCGCCGCCCGTGGTAGAGGACCGCCGGGCCAGGGCGAGAGTCGCATGCTCGCTTCGCGCGCCCGTCGGTCGTGGACCGTAGGTAGATATGTGGCATCCGCAGTTGCGGATAATAGTGAGCGGGCGGGAGCGGGATGGGTCGCGGGTGGGTCCGGGGCGAGTCGCGGGCGGGTCGCGGGGTACGTCGTGGGCGGGTCGCGGGGTAAGTTTCGGGTGGGTCGCGGGTGGGTCGCGGGTGGGTGGCGGGTGGGTCGCGGGCCAGGTCGCGGGCAGGACGACGACAACAAACAACAGGCAGCAGCAACAGCAGCAGCAGCAACAACAACACATACAACCAATGACAACAACAGCAACAACAGCAACCATAGTCATTTTATATTGTTCGCTCTTATCTGCTCGCGTGCCATACAACACGCATATCCCAAAATCTCGGTACCCGCCCTCTTCGACCATACTCCCTTCAGGGGCGTATTTTTCTTACTTGCAGCGTGTATTTCGTGCAGCCCCCAATGCAGGGGAAGTTGAGGACGGATAGAAGGAAGGGACAAGGGGGAGGGAGGAGGCTGGAGCACGAGAGAGAGTACCTGGGTGTGGGGTACGGAACAGAAAACACGTGGCAAAACCAAACGGGCAGATCGGGCGGGCAGACCTTGGCTGGCGGGTCGGGAAGGCGGGTTGTTGAAGCGTGAGTCCTGCATGCGTCGCGAGGAAGTCTCGAGCGATAGCGCGATTCTCCAATACATCGTGATGAAATCCACAGCGAGAGCGTGATTCCTGAGTTTCGAGGGCGCGGCGTCTGAATAGATTGCAAGGGAATCCCACGCGCGAGCGCGGTTCCTGCATACATTGTGAGGGAGTCCTGCGCGAGAGCGCGATTTGGGAATACGTTGTGGGAAAATGTCCGGCGGGAGCCGTTGTTGTTGCTGTTGTTGTACAACAGGGGCCAGTGGCGCAGTTTGGTCCCTTTCTGGGAAAATAAAAGAAAAAACATGTTCGAGCCCCGGGAGAAATATTTGAATTGAAACATGGAGTGGTTACTGGGGAGGGGGATCAATGTTATTCATTTGGTAGAAATGAAGCATCAACAATAATAGCAGCAGCCACAACAACACCAACAATAACACCACTACCAACAACAAGAACACCACCAACAACACCAACAACAATATTGCAATACTGTTCGATCCGATATGCTCGCATGCCAGTCACTACGTATTTCCCGATTCCTCGGTACCCGCCGTTTTCGTCTTCGATCGTGCCCCGTTGGGGGTGTATCTTCCTCGCGTGCCACGTGCAATTAGTGCAGGCCTTAAAACAGGGAAGAGAGAACGGATGCAAGGGGGAGGGAGAAGTATGGAGCACGAGAGAAATTAGCAGGAGAGGGGCTAGGAGCAGAAAACACGTGGCAGAACCAGACGGGCAGATCGGGCGGGCAGAACCTGGCGGGCGGGTCGGGAAGGCGGGCCCAGGCGGCAGGGTCGAGCAGGCGTCTTGCTGAAGCGCGATTCTTGCATACATTGTGAAGACGTCCCGCGCGTCGACTTGGAATCAATTTGGAGGAAGTATCCGGCGGGAGCCTTTGTTGTTCCAAGTCGGGAGCCGAGGGCCCAATCAGCCTCAAGATTTTTGTGTATGGTGCGGGCCCTGGGAAGAGCACTTCAATTGAAAAATGCAATGATCGCCGGGGGAGGGGGGATCAACAATGTTCGGTTCGAAATGAAAATTCAACCATGATCATTATAAGACTGTTCGCTCCGATCTGCTCGCGTGCCATTCACCACGTACATCCCAAAGCCTTGGTACCCGCCCTCTTCGTCGGCGATCGTACCCCCCCTTGGCTGTGGATCTTCCTCGCCTGCCACGTACAATTAGCGCAGGTCCTAAAGCAGGGAAGAGGGGACGGATGGAAGGGGACGGGAAATGTATGGAGCACGAAAAAATAGCAGGAGGGGGGCCAGGAGCAGAACATACGTGGCAGTACCAGACTGGCACATCGGGCTGGCACACCCTAGTAGGCGGGTCGGGCGGGCGGGCCAGACGGCCAGGTCGAGCGGGTGGGTCGCTAAAGCGTCAACCCATCATGAAGGAGGTTTCGAGCGATAGCGCGATTCGCAAGTAAATCATTCAGAAATCCAAGCAAAAACGTGATTTGTGAGAATGGTGGGCACGGCTCCGCAATACATTGTGAGGAAGTGCCACGCGAGAGCGCGATTCTTGAATACATTCTGAGGAAGTCCCGCGCGAGAGCGCGAACTTGAAATACAGTGTGAGGACGTATCAGGTTAGAGCCGCTGTTGTTGTGGTTGTTGTTGTTGCTGCTGCTGCTGGTGTGGTTGTTGTTGTTGTTGTTGTTGGTGCTGTTGTTGTTGTTGTTGCTGTTGTTGTTGTTGAACATTATTACTTCTAAAGAAATATTATTGTTGAGACCCCTGGTGCGCGACCCCCCTCCAAAACCTATGCCGCAGTCTCATTTCCTTCATTTTCTAGCGAAAGCTTCAGAAAAGTGGATTGTGTCCGGATCCGGTTGTTTTGTTGTAATCCGTTTTCCCTTGCAAAAAACACTATAAAATGAAAATTCTTGTTCTTACTTGATCAAATTGCAAGAATCCCTTGCAAAAAATAAGGTAAAGTGGACATTCGTGCGCGCAAGACGAAATCCTTCCAAAACCTTAGGTTTCGTAACGATTTTAACATAAAAACATCAAAAACCCAATGGTTTTTTAAGAAAAAATTGTCAAAATGTCCTTCCGCGCGCGCTGTCCGAATCCCACAAAACCAATGGTTTTTCAACATTTATGTTACATGAGCTCGCGCGAGCTACTTTTTCTTGTTCTAACATAATCAAATTTCAATAATCCCTTGCAAAAAATAAGGTAAAGTGGACATTCGCGCGCGCAAGACGAAATCCTTCCAGAACCTTAGGTTTCGTAACGATTTCAACATAAAAACATCAAAAACCCAATGGTTTTTCAAAAAAAAATGTCCAAATTTCATCCCGCGCGCGCTGTCCGACTCCCACAAAACCAATGGTTTTTCAACATTTATGTTACATGAGCTCGCGCGAGCTACTTTTTCTTGTTCTAACATAATCAAATTTCAATACTCCCTTGCAAAAAAAAAGTAAAGTGGACATTCGCGCGCGCAAGACCAACAAAAAACACGACGATCTCAGGAACTTGCCCCAAAAATGTGACCAACTCCGCTCTCTCTGTCTCTCTCTCTGTCTGCTCTCTGTCTCTCTCTCTGTCTGTCTGTGTCATGTATTGTATGTCACAATTGCAGGATGCTGGGCACACGCGCGCCCCGAATAAGTGACCAAGTTCTGTGGGTGTGTACCCCACGCCAGTGTAGTAGCCACGGTCGTCCGCACGCCACGAAGTGAAGTGTCCCAACGTCATAGGGCGGGAAGCTGGGTTTGGGTGGTCGCGAAGAGTCGTTTGGATATTTGGTAGAGCTTGAACTGCCCCCCCACGAAGTGGGGGTATTGTCTCGCGTCGCATGAAAACCCTGGCACTGGTGAGAACACTGAGCGTTCGGGTAAAATGATTGTTGTTGTTGTTGTTATTGTTGCTGTTGCGGCTGCTGCTGTTGCTGTTGCTGTTGCAGTTGCTGTTGCTGTTGCTGTTGCTGTTGCTGTTGTTGTTGTTGTTGTTGGTGCTGTTGTTGTTGTTGTTGTTGGTGCTGCTGTTGTTGTTGTTGTTGTTGTTGATGGTGTTGTTGTTGTTGTCGTTCCCCAATCAGAGCTTGCCTCTGTAGGGGTCCTAGCGGATTCATATGGTTAGGTTAGGTTTGTCGCCGATTTTTGCTGCACGCCCGGGTGCCCGGGTGCCCGGGGGTGCCCGGGGCCCGGGTGCCCGGGGGGTGCCCGGGGATGCCCAGGTGCCCGGGTGCCCGGGTGCCCGGGCGTGCCCGGGCGTGCCCGGGCGTGCCCAGGGGTGCCTGAGGGTGCCCTATAGCTTTATAGCCTTAAGCCCTTTAGCCCTATAGCCCAATAGCCCAATAGCTTTATAGCCCTACAGTTCTATAGCCCTATAGCTCTATAGCCTCATAGCTCAATAGCCCTATGGCCCTATACTCCCATAGCCCTGATTGGGTTTTTTCCCCGGTATCATTGTTGTTGTTGTTGTTGTTGTTGTTGTTGTTGTTGTTGTTGTTGTTGAACATTATTAATTCTAAAGAATAATTATTGTTGGGCCCCCTGGTGCGCGCCCCGCCCGCCGCGCCTAGGCCGCAGCCACGTTTTCATCATTTTCGTGAGGAAGCCTCAGGTAATACGATGTCATCAAGATCAGGTTGTTTTGTTCCCCCCCGCTGTCCCTTGCAAAAAACACTATAAAATGAAATTTCTTGTTCAAATATAATCAAATTTCAAGAATCCCTTGCAAAAAATAAGGTAAAGTGGACATTCGCGCGCGCAAGACGAAATCCTTCCAAAAGCTTAGTGTTCGGAGCGATTTCAACATAAAAACATCAAAAAACCAATGGTTTTTCAACAAAAAAATGTCAAAATCTCATCCCGCGCGCTCTTGCGGATTCGTAGGAAACCCAACACTTTTTAAACATTTCTGTCAAACGGGCTTTTGCGAGCAACTTTTTCGAACTTCTGCGACAACGGTTGCGCACCTGCCAGGGCCATCATCCCTGTCAAATAATACCATGCGGGACACATTCGTCTCTCTGTATTATGTATTGTATGGCACAATTGCACCATGCTGGGCACATGCGCGCCCCGAATAAGTGACCAAGTTCTGTGGGTGTGTACCCCACGCCAGTGTAGTAGCCACGGTCGTCCGCACGCCACGAAGTGAAGTGTCCCAACGTCATAGGGCGGGAAGCTGGGTTTGGGTGGTCGCGAAGAGTCGTTTGGATATTTGGTAGAGCTTGTAATGCCCCCCCACGAAGTGGGGGTATTGCCTGGTGTCGTATGAACACCCTGGCACTGGGGAGAACACCACGCGTTCGGGTAAAATGATTGTTGTTGTTGTTGTTGTTGTTGTTGTTGTTATGGTTGTTGGTGTTGTTGCTGTTGTGTGTTAACCAAAATTATTATTGTTGGAGCCCTTATAGGCGCCCTGGCGCTCTCGCCGAGGCGCCGGCTACATTTTCATTGAAAATGACGCTCACGCTCGAGCGGTTTGGGGGACCGCCCAAACTGGCCCCCCAACAACAACAACGCTCCCGCTCGAGACGTCCTCCTTTTTTACTCAGGGCTGGTGTTCTTGCTCACCGCCGAAAGCCGCCGTCCTAACAAAACCAGCGCTCCCGCTCGAGACTTCCTCCCGTTTTACCTTGGACTGTCGCGCGAGTCTTTTTCTTCATTGGCGCCGCCCCCAGCAAAAACAACGCTCCCGCTCGAGGCCTCCTCCCTTTTTTTCTCAAGGCGGTGCTCCTCCTCGCCGCCGATAAACCGCCGCCCCGACAAAACCAGCGCTCCCGCCCGAGACATCCTTCCGTTTTACGCAGGACTGGCGCCCAATTCTCTTTTGAGTTGGCGTCGCTCCCAGCAAGAACAACGCTCCCGCTCGAGGTTTCCTCCCTTTCTCTTGAAGACGGTGCTGTTCCTCGCCGCCGACAACCCCCGTCCCGACAAAACCACGGCTCCCGCTCGATGCTTCCTCCCTTCTTACTCAAGGCGGTGTTCCTCCTCGCCACCGAAAACCGCCGCCCCGACAAAACCAGCGCTCCCGCCCGAGACCTCCTTCCGTTTTACGCTGGATTGGCGCCCTACTCTCTTTTGAATTGGCGCCGCTCCCAGCAAGAACAACGCTCCCTCTCGAGAATTCCTTTCCTTTTCCTCGGGACGGTGCTGTTCCTCGCCGCCGACGCGTGAGGACGATCGGGACGATGGCCAATGGTGCGGGCAGAAAGGGGTGGGAGGTGAGCACGGGACAGGGCAGTGATGAGGGCGACAGATGCGAGCGAAACCGAGAAGGTGGGAAATGCGAGGAGGACCGGGCAGACGGGATGGGGGTGACAGAGGTTTGAGAACGCACACATGTGTGAAGAAAGACATGGGAGGTGGGAGGGGTGTCGGGTGACCAAGGGAAGGACAACACAACATACAGACATGAATGCCTGCACATCTGTATGTATACATATGTATATGTATAAAAATACCTTTATTTATTGAAATTCATACATGTATATATGTATGTGTAGGCATGCGTGCATGCATGTATGAATACATATATATACATATATATACACATATATATATGTGGTATGTGTCATGTGTATTAGGTGTATGTGTTTGTGTGTGTATGTTTGTTTATGTGTGTATGTGTGTATGTGCATGTGTGCGTGTACGTGTACGTGTGTAGGTGTATGTGTATGTGTATGTGTATGTGTTTGTGTATGTGTATGTGTATGTGTATGCGTATGTGTAGGTGTGTATGTCTGCATGTCTGTATATTCATAGGTATTGATGTATGAGTGTGTATGCACGCATGTATGTATATACGTATGTACGGATTTGTGTGTGTATGTCTGTATGCATGTGCGCATGTATGTGTATATGTGTGTTGGTTTGTTTATTTGCGGACTTGCTTGTCTGTTTGTTTGTTTGCGTTTTTTTGTGTTTGTGCGTTTGGTTGTTTGTGTTGTTTGTTTGGTTGCATGGTTGTTTGTCAGTTTGTGTGCTTGCTTGTTTTATACGTCTGTACTACATGTGTGTCTATATATACTCATGGAAGGATCTATATATAGAGAGAGAGAGAGAGAAAGAGAGAGAAAGAGAAAGAGAGAAAGAGAGAGAGAGAGAGAAAGAGAGAGGGATCGGACACGCAGGATCTCTTCAAGGACACCCGCCCGGTGGACATGCCCGAAAAAAGAAAGCACAGGCGCGCATTTCATTTCACAAGAAGGGGAGGAAGAGGAGGGGGATGGGATGAGAGGTGAGGTGGTCAGGAGGAGGCGGAGGCGGAGAAGGAGGAGAAGAGCAGGTGGAGGAGTATGGAATGCCTATCGTACGTCGTGCACCCCAGCCTCTGGAAGCCGGCCCCCATTTCTGCACGGCTGCCGAATCGCGGCCGGTCGGCACCGCCTGCGACTCGGCGCGGGCTGTCCGCAAAACAGGGGATCTTGCACCTCCGAGGAAGGGGGCTTCTTCAGCTTTGACCAAGAGTAGAAAGGCACGCGGCCACTTTCTATTTTTGGTTTCGCTTTCTGAGATTTGGTGATCGGCGGCTTGGTACGGTCCCCTCTGTTCCCCTGGACTAGGTACGATCTCCACGGCGCGTTCGAATTGCGACGCGCTCCCTGATTCAAAAGCCTCGGGCCGAAGTCGGGCCACCGCCACGGCGCGTCACCCAGAGGGGGGGTCTGCTGGCTGGGCTCTTGTTGGCTGGGCCCGCGGGCTGTCTGATTCAGGGGCAACGTTAGGGGGAGGGTTCGGCTCAGCGGAGAATGCGTCGACCCCTGACTGCACATTGATCGCCGACAGGGGCCTGATAGCCCACCCTGCCCAGGAGCGTGCGGTGTATCGCTATTGGGGGCCTACAGTCGGGGCCCTGAAGAAGGAACCCTTTTCGTTGGGGAGGGGCTCCGTGTTCCTTCATTGTTTCACAGCTTGCCCTAGGTTTTCTTCAGATTTTCGATGGGAAATCGAAGTTTAACTTATGGAAAAAAGGGGCCTCGTTCCTTATTTAGGGTTCCTTAGGTCAACGCCCCGACTGTATGGCCGATCTATCGGCGGTGTATCCAGATTCCCGCTCGATGCTCCCCCTCCCCCAGAGGCCGGGCCCCCCGCCGACGTGTCCCCTCCGAGCGGGCCACGCTCTGGGCAACTTGGATGGAGGAGTGCGCAGCTGGTCGCGCTTCGCGCGTTGCACGGCCTTTGCCATCGCTCGGGCCTGTGCATGTGATTCTCGGCGGGGACCATCGAGCAGCATCTTGGATCACTCGGCCAAAAGAACACGCACGAAATGGGGTCAATGCATGGGGAAAGGGCGCCCAGGCGATGGCAAGGGCCAGGGCCGGGAGGGCTGCCCCTCTTCAGGGGCGCGGCGCGAGAGTTAGGGGAAGGAGGAGGGGGGGGAGGAGGGGGGGGAACCAGGGCAGGAGGAGGAGGAGGAGGAGGAGGAGGAGGAGGAGGAGGAGGAGGAGGAGGAGCGAGGAGCGAGGAGCGAGGAGCGAGGCGCGAGGCGCGAGGCGCGAGGAGCGAGGAGAAGGAGGAGCGAGGAGGAGGAGGAGCGAGGAGGAGCGAGGAGGAGGAGGACGCTGGAGGAGGAGCGAGGAGCGAGGAGCGAGGAGGAGCGAGGAGGAGGAGGCTTGGAGCTCTGCTCTGCGTCCTGGCCCTCCTCGGGCGGGCCCCCGCCGTGCCCTCCATGGGGGGCCTCTGCGCAGCGCGCGGTGCGCGCAGGGGGGCTGCCTGTTGGAGCCTCGGTCGGCGCGGGCCGCCCCCCCCCAGGGGCCGTCGGGGGCAACGACCGGTGGGGATCGGCCAAGAGGGCGAGGGGGGGTGTCGGGGGTGGACAGAACCCCCAACGGTGACACGTCGATTGGTGAATTGTCCGTTTTCGGTTCTCGAGAGGGCGCCGCGGCCGTTGTTTTCCAGGCTTGCGCCCGCCAGGTTTGGGCCTCAGGTCGTTTTCACTAAACCACGTTTTGCGAAAGGGAGGTCTGTCCATCCCCGAAGGGGGGGCGCATCGAGGGTGTCGGCTCGGGGATATGCATGCACATTGCGCGCAGGGGCTGTCTGTTGGGCCTCGGCCGGCGCGGGCTGCCCCCCCCCCCAGGGGCCGTCGGGGGCAACCACCGGTGGGGATAGGCAAAGAAGGGGGGGGGGCGCATCGAGGGTGTCGGCTCGGGGATAGCCCTAGACATGGTTCATCTCCAAAGCTTCGAAAGTTCTTGGTTTTTGTTGGGCCAAGATCCTTTCACTTCTCATTGTTCTATCCTGGGCCTCTTCCTGGCCACTAGGGGGCGCCAGGAACAATTAGAATCGAGCACAATTAGAGATGAGCACGATTAGGAATGAACGACGTGTAGGGGGATCGGCATACAGGGGGCAGGCTCGATGGTTTCGGCCGCTCTCGTCGGTTCTCGGCGGCCTTCCGTCTCCAGGACGCCTCCCAGAAGCTGCGCCTCGCCGAGCGCGTTCCGGGGATTCCCGAACGGCCGCTGGAGAGCCGAGCTATGCCCGAAAACCAGGGAGTACGGGGTGGGCATAGGGGGGCGGCGCATCGACCATCAATCGCCCACTGATCGCCGATAGGGGCCTCATATCACTGTATAAACATACACTTGTGGCGCTCCGCGCGGATATCTTGGATCCGCGCAGGGTTCCCCCCCGGCGGCACCGCGGACGCCACCCCTGGCGCTCTCCGCGCGCCAGGGAGGGGGGTCCAGCGCAAATAAAAAAGATCAGCGTGGAGCGCCAGAAGTTTATGATTATGGTTCTGGTTTCTTCTTCTATGATGACCCCAACGCGCCCAGGAAGGTTCGGATGCGCTATCGGGGGCCAATCGCCGATCTGTCGGCGATGTATCGCCGATGCAAGGTCGATGCTTCCGCTCCTAAGCCGGTCCCCCCCCCTTTAGTTGCCCATCAGGCCTGCCTGGCGGGTGCTCTGCCTTGCCCTGCTTGCTTGCTCAGTTTGTCCCCCTCCTCAGGATGCAGCTCCTGGGAAGTTGAGTTCAGCATCGACGCTTGTATATCCGCGGTCGAAAACTAGCCTAGTCCCGCACAGTCCCGCTCAATCGCGTTCAATTCCGCTTAATCTGGCTCTTGGGCTAGATCTGTGATAGTTCGGGGTGGCTGTGGCCTCCCAATCAGGCTTGATAGGCCTCAAATCGATCTTGCGAAGACATCCCGGAAGCTGATTCCCATCCTCTCTTCTTCCTCTTCGTCTTCTTCCTCCTTCCTCTTATTCCTCCTGTTCCTCTTCTTCCTCCTCTTTTCCCTCTTCTTCCTTTCTCCTCCTCCTCCCTCTCGTATTCCTCTTATTGTTCCTCTTCTTTCTTTCTCCTCCTCCTCCCTCTCTTATTCCTCTTATTTTTCCTCTTCTTTCTTTCTCCTCTTCTCCCTGCTCCTCTTCTTCCCTCCCTCCTCCTCCCTCGCCCGCTCTCCTGTGTGCGCCCATCGCCGGTGCCGCCACGGGACCCCCAGAGACGAATCTTCTCTCCGCGCCCGCCTGCCATCAGCAAGTGTCAGGAGGGAGAGAAACACACAGACACAATTAATCGTCGACTCCCAGGAAAATATAGGAAAATATGGGAAGTGGGGGGGAAGACAGAAACCCAGAAAATATAGGAAAATAGGGGGAATCATTTTATTTGTGTGTATTTATTTGTGTGTCCTCGGGCCACTTTAAGTTGCCCGTAAGTCCGGGACGTCCCTCTACAGGAGGAGTCTTCAAACATAGTCTTATTATCCAAGCAGGCTTGCCCTATAAGAGTCCCAGCTCAAACCCTACTGATTGGTCCGTTGCCCCCCCAAATTCCGATGCCCCCCCGAATTCCTATGGCTATGTCTATGCCTATGCCTATGCCTCCCCCTAACTTCTATGCCTACGCCTATGCCTATGCCTATGCCTATGTCCGCTTGCTTGCTTGCTTGCTTGCTTGCACGCTTGCTTGATTGCTTGCGCGCTTGCTTGCTCGCTTGCTTGCTTGTTTGCTTGCTTGCTTGCACGCTTGCTTGCTTGCTGAGTTGCGGGTTCCAAGCTTCCTGAATTTCTCTGATTCCTTGATTTGAGTCGTCTAATATATTTTGAGTTAACGCTGGCTCATAGTTTCGTTTGTTTTACCATCTGTGTATTCGTTGAATATTTTGATTGGTTTGAATAATTATACATCTTTTTCCGCGCCAGGTCCGCTTGTAGGAGGACACGCCCGACTTACAAGTTGCTCTTATCTCCTAGGTTGGGTCATACTTTCAGCACAGCCGAATAGTGTGGACTCGGTGCTCACCAGCCTGATCCATCCCCCGTGAGAGGCCGAACACCCATCCTTTTCCCCCTTGGGGCTCCCCCGAATTGCCAGGAGCACGCAGGGTGCGCAAGCTTCCCGCACCGGGCACTATATACTTCTGCGGGGAAATTTCGGGTCGGTGTGCAAAAGTCTCTCCGGGAGGCTCGCCACTCGAGTCCTCCTAGGAGGACTCGAGTGGCTTCCCTCCTTGCAGGGAAGCTATCAGGGAAGCTTCTTTGCACGCCCAGTGCTCGGGCAGCTCGAGCGAGGCACACGACGGAGCTCGGGGAGCGCGGCATGGCATTCCCCCCTCCTGGCCAGCCGGGCGGGGGGCCCCGCCATCGGGCCATAGCGTCGCTTTGGCCTGGCATCGCTCGGACGTGTGCATATTTCCTGCGGCGAGGACCATCGAGGAGCATCCTTGATCATTTGGCGAAAAAACCACGCACGAAAACGAAAAAAGCACAGGGAATGGACGTCCGAGCGATGGCCAGTTTGGGCGCCGCGATGATGGAGAGGCCTTCCGGATGAGGTCCGAGTAGATGAGGTCGGAGGATCGCTCTGCATCGCCGATGGATCGGCGATGCGGCTCGATGTGGAGCCCAACCTGCTCCACGCCGACGTCGCCGAGCCATCGCGGGCGTCGCCGACGCAGAACTTTTCCGCAGATGGTCCCGGTCAGCGGGGGCGCTGGACCCGAGCGAAAACGGAAAATCCGCGGAACATTCGATCGGAAACCAGAATTCCGTTTTCCGTTTCCGGCTTCCGTTTTCTGGAGTCGGGTCTCTGTTTTCCGATTTTTTTTGTTCTGTTATCCGGTTTTTGTTTTCCGATTTCCGGTTGTCGTTTTGCGATTTCTGGTTTCCGTTGCCCGTTTTCCCTTTCCCGTTCTCCGTTTCTTGTTTTAAAGTTTTCGATTTTCGTTTTCCGTTTCCAGGTTTCCAGTTTCCGTTTTCCAGTTTCCGGTTTCCGTTTTCCGGTTTCCGTTTTTCGTTTCCGGTTCAGTTTTTTTGTTTTCCAGTTGTTGGTTTCCGTTTTCTTATTTCCGATTTCCGATTTCGGGTTCCCAGTTTGCGTTTTCCGTTGCCTCTTTTTCGTTTGTTGGTTTTCGTTTTTCAGTTTCCGTTTTCTGTTTTCCGTTTTCCGCTCTCCGTTTCCGGTTTTCAGTTTCTGACGGCCTTCGAAGGCCCCCGCGCCTGCCCAAGAGCTCTTCAAGAGAATTCCAAGGGGAGCCCGAGAGGGGGAACGCAGATAGACACTTGGAGCTTGCTGCCCAGAGACGACTCTCGAAATCGCCAGCACGCTCACGAGTGACCTTCAAATGGCTCCGAGGACGTCCAGATAGGTCAGAGAAACAAGTCATGCGGGAAGGCCAGCAAAACGCGCTACCACGTCGAGAGCGTCCGAAATTTACGCATGGGTCTCTGCCACTTACAGAGTACCCAGCATCTACAACACCGCATACAAAGACGTAGAAACAAAAGCCTGAGGACACTTCACTCGCTGTCTCCTGCGCTGTTGCGGAAACAGCTTTTCTGTGATTTACAGGCGCAGCTCGTAATTTGCTTATCGCGAGGTACACTGAACTGAGGGGGCAGTTTCAAGCCAGGTGTGTGTGTGTGTGTGTGTGTGCAGATCTTTGGGGGGCAGTTCAAGGCCAGTGTGTGGGGGGATGTATCGGATGCAGATTTTAACCCACGGGGGGGGTGAGGATACTTCGGGGGGGCAGTTTTTAAGGCAAAGGGGGGTGAGGATGTTTCAGGGCAGTTGCTTAATCCTGCGGGTGAGGACATTTCAAAGGGGCTGTTTGAAGCCAGCGGGCGATGATAGTTCGGGGGCAGTTGAAGCCAGCAGGATGTTTTGCATTGCTTTACATTGCGTTGCTTTGCATTGCTTAAAGCTGCATTGCATTGCATTGCATTGCATTGCATTGCGTCCGAGGAGGCGCCCAAGCGAGCTGGGAGACGCCCCAAGAGGGCCTCAAGAGGGCCCAAAGTGGCCAGCATACTCTCACCAGGCTTCTAAACCGCATGTTTTTGTTACGCAGGACATGAGTGAACGAACCATGCCTCGCAATGCTTGACACCAGCCGAGTTCCGTGAGAAAGCGTGCGCTTCGGCAGATCCTCCGGTCGCCGCTTGTTTTCCTTTTGGCCTCTTCGGGCGCTCCTGGAGGTTCTTCGGGCCGATTCGGGGTCCTCTTGGGGAGCTTTGGGGGGCCGTCGTGGGCCTGCTCCGGGGAGGTACCGGGCCGCCTCGGTGCCCTCTCGGCTGTCTTGGAGGCGCACTGGCGGCCGTCGTGGCCCCAAAGGGCCCCAAGAGGGCCCCGCGGCGGCCCCCATGCGGCCAGCCAAACTTCTGAACCACATCCATATGTGTATACACACATATCTATATATGTATATATATATATATATATATATATGTATTTATACATATCTATATATATACATATACATACATATATTCATACATATATATATATATACACATGCAAGACAGCATTGGTGCTTCGCGCCAAGCGCCTTGTTCCGGACGCTTCCCCGGCAAAGCAATACATCATCGCGTGCTTCAGCAGGGGGGGCCTCGAGGCCTGGACGGGCGATCGGATCATTTTTCTGATGTTCCTGGTGCCTGCTGGCACCGCGTTCGCCGGATGCGTTTGCACGCTTGTGCGCAGGAGTGAGGGAGGAAGGGTGATTTTTTCGCGCGCAAAGGTGCTGGCAAACGACGAAACTGTTGCGATGGCACCTGTCCGTGAACGGGGAACGGGAAGGGAGCCGGGATGAGGGGGGGCTGAAGAGACGGAAAGGAGGGCAGAAACGGGGAGAAGGTCCAGAGGAAGGAGCGGGCGAATGAGGATGGCCATCGGATGCCACGAACGTGGGGGTCGACGAAGAAGGCGGGGGGGAAGGGAGAGAAACAGAGTGAGGGAGAGAGGGTGATAGAGGTATGGGAAAGGCAGGTGGGCTGGCGTGAGCGCGACGAGCGCACGGAGAATGCCGTCTGGACGTAGTTTGGGCTCTGTTGGGCCGTCCTGGGGCCCTCTTTGGCCGTCTTGGGGAGCTGGGGCCTCCAATGGCCTCCTTGGGGGTCTCCCATGGCTTTCGTGTGTCTTTCTTGGGAGCCTTCTGGATGCATCTTGGGTTTTTTGTGGGCAGAGTCTCGGGGCTCTCTGGGGCAGCCTTGGCGCCCTCTTGGGCCGTCTTCAAACCCTCTGGGGGGCCTCATGGGCCGTCTTGGGGTAGGGGGCCCACCTGCGAAGACCCAAAAAGCGGATATGCTAAACATGTACATATTCTTCAAGGGATGAGACGATTTTTACTTCTTTGGGGCTCTCTTAACGGTCTCTTGGGGCGTCCTGGGGGCCTCGTGGGCCGTCTTCGGACCATCGGGGTTCCTCTTGAAGCGCCCTTGTGCTGTCTTGGGCTCCTTCTTGCGCCTCCCCGAGGACCCCATCGATCGCTTTGAGTTGCTCGGAGGGCCCTGCAAGGCGCCCTGGGAGGCCCGGAAAGGGCCAGCGGACCTGTCCCCAATGGCGCCCTGAGGGCCGCCGAGACGTCCGCAAGGGCGTCCAGGGCGTCCCTGGGGGAGGGTCCAGTTTAGGGGTGGGTGGTGGGAAGGGAGGGGGTTCCAGTTAATATGAATATGTGAATGTATGAAGATATGAATCTATGAATATATATATATATATATATATATATATATATGTGTGTGTGCATGTGTGTATTCAGACATCTATATATGTATATTACGCAGGAGATGGGTGAACAAACTTGGCCCCGCAAGGCGTGGCACGCACCAAGTCTGCTCACCCAAAACAGCTGTAAAACAACTGGCGTTTCGGCGATTCCACCGGTCGCCGCTTGCGTGTTCATTGGCTGCTTCGGGCGCTCTTGAAAGCTTTCTGGGCAGATTTGGGGTCCTCTTGGAAGATCTTTGGGCCCGGCATGGGCCATCTTGGGGCAACGTCGGGCCGTCTTGGTGCCATTTTGGCTGAGTCTTGGGGACGCATTGGCAGCCATCCTGGGCGTGTTGGAGGATTCTTCCTTCTCTTTGCAGGGCGCCCTGGGTGCTGTCACGGGTCTCGGCGTCTTCTCCTCCGCTCACATGTCTTACTTTTCCAAAGGTGTTTACAAAGCTGGTAGGTTTGTTTTGTTTCGGCTTGTGCCTTTTCGAGAGTCCCAAGGTCATGATACGACTGCGACCTACTTGAAGGGGGAAGGAGGAGGGAGGACGTGAGTGGGGAAGGAGGAGGATGAGCAGCAGCAGCAGCAGGAGCAGGAGCAGGAGCAGGAACAGGAGGGAACGCTGGGAGGGGAAGCGAAGAGGAGGAGGAGGAAGAGGAGGAGGAAGGAGGGCTGAGGAGAACGAGGAGGGGGAAGTTTCCTTCCGAGGAGAGAGAAGGGGAAGACAATTGTTTTTGTTCTGGGGGGAAGTCGGGCTCCATATGTCCTGTTCTGCTTCCGACTTCTGGTTTCTGTTTCTGGACTTCTGGTTTTCAATTTGCGGTTTCCGCTTTCTGGTTTCCGTTGTCCAGTTTCGGGTTTCCGTTTTCCAGTCTCGGGTTTCCGCTCTCCGCTTTCCGCTTTCGGGTTTCCGGTTTCCAGTTTTCGGTTTCCGGTTTCCGCTCCCTGGCTTCCGCTTTCGGGTTTGCGGTTTGCGGTTTCGGATTTCCGATTTTTGCTGGGTTTTGGTTTCCCTCTCTCCGGTGCCGGTCTCTGCTGCCCAGGGAACTCCGTGCTCCCACTTTCCGTTTTCCGGTTCCCGGTTTCCGGTTCGGGCCCCCATTTGGTTTGCACGCCCGAAATGGGTACAGAAAGAATGGGTACAATGCCCAACAACAAATGCTGTCCCAAACCAACAGCGGCCGCTGTTGGGCAGGCGGCCTTCTGTCTCGAATGGACACAGGCCGCGGCGGCGTGGACAGCGAATCCGGTTCAAAATGAACAGGAACTGCTCTTGGGCATTGTACCCATTCTTTCCGTACCCATGTCGGGCGTCCAAATTTGGGGACCCCCCCCGCTGTTTGTTTTCCGCTTTCCGCTTCCCAGTTCCCGATTCCGGTCTCTGCCCGGGGAGTCTCCCGCTTGCATGTTTCCGGCTTCCAGTCTCCGTGTTCTGGTTCTGGTTTCCGCCTTCCCTCTTTGGCCGGCAGAGCCATCTTTGGAAGTGACCTCCGCCGACGCATCGGCGATGCATTGGCGATGCGGCGCGACCCTCCAACCCCATCTACTCGGACCCAGTTTGGGAGGCCGCGCAGAGAGCGCATGACCATGAACAATTTTACGCCGGCGCGGGTCAAGCTTGAGCCCCCCTGGGGGCTTTTCAGGCCCACGGACCACTAGAAATCAGTCCGTGCGGCGAAATCCTTGCGAAAGATAGGGTCGACAGCCGCTGGGGGCCTTCGAGATATGACATTTCCAAGAAAGACCAGTTCACGCGTTACTAGACAGCAAAGCCGACATCGTCAAGGCAGGCATTTGCCGTACGTTACACTGTTCAACGATGGCTTACACGCTGGGCCACAGTAATTCGTTATGAATAGTCGAACAGTTTTCATGCGCAAGCTCTTTGTCGCAGGAGTGAGTCCCCCCTCGCCCTCCTGCCCTCTTCTGTCCCCCTCTCCGTTATCTCTGCCCCCGTCGGGGACGCAGCTTCCCCTCTTCTGAACGGAAGCAGCACGAATTCAGACACCGATGATAACCAGCAGCATGGACGATCAAGTGCTGATTGAAATATCTGTGCTGCTTTCGCTGCGTGTGGCCAGTGCTCCGTCGAAATCACCGAACACACCTTGGGGCATGCCATAGTCTACCTACACGCCAGTCGTTGAAAGTAGGTACCTGTGGATCCTCAGATCCAAATCTACTTCAAGCGCCTTCCTACGTCAATAATCGACATGCTTTTGCTGCGTGTTTGCTGGTCTCTGGGCGGGGCCGAAGTACTGGCGGGTAGCTGTGCAGAGCCTCAGAGAGTGCCTCTGGGTTCAGACTCGAGCCTCTGTGGCCCGAAGCGGACCCGCATTGCCTTCCGAGTCCCCGGCGCCGCTGCCAGTTGCGACGACACCTTCTACGCGAACATGCGGCTGGGGTGTGCGAGGCCGAGCTCCCCCAGGCCTGCACGCCCCCTTGGCGTCGGGGAGCTCGCGGACGGTGGCGTCGTCGTCGTCGTCGTCGTCGTCGTCGTCGTCGTCGCATTCGACGTCGTCGCCGTCGTCGCAGTCGCCGCGGAGCTACACACAGCGAACAGAGGGGGCTCCACACGACCCGTGGGTCCTCAGATGCCCTGCGCCCCTCCTGCGTGCAAGGCCCAGGAGCACCCGGGGGAGTCCCGAGAACCCGTTGGGGGGCTGCTCGGGCTCACGTGGCCGGGCTGGCGGCGGGCCCCCGACTCTATCACTCTTACGCCTCCTTCTCCGCCGGCAGCAGGGCCGAGGGCTCGGAGCCAGAGACTTATATAGCAGTGCTAGCGCTTGCGGATCTCCTTGCTGTCCTCCGTGCATGATCCGCCTGGTCGTCAGAATTCGTTTGGCCTGGTCGTGGTAGAGCCGCCAGCCCATGGTCAGGTTCTAAAACGTGGTGGTTAACATCATTTGCGGCCACGATATTCTGCATCGACCTGAATCCTGAGCCATTGCGAAGTTCTGTCGCATGATCTGTCGTGAGTTTGACGGTAATCCTGAACCATGTGTCTAGAGGTTGGGTCCGCGACCAGGGTGAGGGAGGAGGATCGGGAGGGGGAGGGTTGGTCGGGGTTCTTCGTGAAGTCACGCCATCCTGACCTCCTGACACTGTTTCGAGGGTTGCTGCGACAGGATGGGCCCTGGGGGGCGCTTGCTGAATGAACCCTCGCCGTTCGTCTGGTCGCGGGGCTAGGACGCGGGAAATCGGTCGATGGGAAGGCGTGGCGAGGCAGGAGGAATGGTGGAGAGCGAACCGAGCGGGAGATGGAACCAGGGGGGAGCAGGAGTGAGGGTAGACGAGGAGAAGACTTCCGGAGCATGCGACACGTCCAGCATCGTTGCAAACGCTGGCAGGAACCCCTCTCTTTGCGAGAGTCGCACGCCGCAGGTTTGCGTACAGATCACCTCCCCACCAGCCGCGGAGCGGCCGGCTACGGATCCAATGAGCGCTCTACATCGGGGGCCTGGCCGAAGTAGAGGTGAGGGGGGGCCTTCGATCGGAAGTAAGGGCTGTCCCGCCGACGGCCTGGTGTCCGCACTCGCAGCTGAGCGGGCCGTCCAGCGCCGGGGCTGCACCCAAACGGTGTTTTGTTTGGTGATTTCGTGGGCCGTTTTCGTTTCGACCTCGTTGTGCGGCAATGGCGGATTCGAGACAAAAGCGAGGGACAACGAACACAGAACACAGCCCTGTCCAGCGCCGTCGGCGCAGTGGCTGTGGGCGAGAGCTCTCCGCCTTCTTGCCCGGGGGCGGCTCTTCCTCGGGCCCGCGGCCGATGCAGCCGCCGTGGCGCTGGGGGAGAGGGGTTCCGACCACGGCCGTGGCCGACGGGTCTTCTGCACCGCCGCTACCATGTGTCGGCCGTGGGAGAAGGGAGGATGGGGAGATCCTCCTCCCCAGAGATCCGACGTCGTGATTTTTTCAATACGCGGTCCCCCGAAGTCTCGACCTACTCCCCAGGACCAGTTTCTCATCTTGAATCGTTTCTTGACGGCCCCGGGGCCCGGCGAGGGCCCCTAGAGGCCGAAAGTCGAGAAAAACCTTCACCTTGTTTTTTTCAATACGTTGGAGGTCTGGGTCCTCTCCTCCTCCCCCTCCCTCGCCTCCCCCCTCTCCTGCCTATGGCAGCGGTGGTGGACGATCGGCTCCTCTCGGCATCGCGCAGAGGGGGGGTAGGGGGAGGGGGGAAGGCTTCTTAGAAGCACCCCTGCTTCTTAGAAGGCGCGGGCCTTCTCTATGGACGTCAGGCCGAGGCCTTCTAAGAAGCAGGGGTGCTTCTGAGAGGCCTTCCCCCCTCCCCCCTACCCCCCCTTCTGCGCGCCGCCAATCATCGAGGGCGGGGTGGCAGGGGCAGCCGCGGGCGCGGCGCGCCATGGGGCGGGGCAGAGCGAGGGCGAGAGAGGCGGCCTGCATGCACTGCACAGGGGGGGAGAAAAAAACACACAGACACAGTGCATCGTCGACCCCCCAGAAGATATGGGAAACTCTGGGAATTGGGGGGGGGGAATGCAAAAACCCAGAAGATATGGGAAAATACGGGGGAACCATTTTATTTGTGTGTGTGTATTTCTTTGCGTGTCCCAGGGCCCCTTCCATTGCATAGGGGGGGGGCGCCTCCGGACCCCCGACGCTGCGGTTTCCTCACAGCGTCGACCACCAGAGGTCTGGACCCCTTCCCCGGGACCGGCTTCTCATCCCGAGGCGTCTCTTGACGGCCCCCGGGGCCGGGGAAGAGCCCCCCAGAGGCCGCAAAGAGCGAAAATCCTTCAGTCGTGGTTCTTGCCCCGAAGGAGAAAAAACGTCATAGACATAAACTTTGAGCGCTCCGCGCGGATTTGGGATCGGCGCCAGGCCCCTCCCCCCCCGCGGCGCCGCCCCTGGCGCGGGGTCCAGCGCGGATCCGAGAAGTCCGCGCGGAGCGCCAGAAGCCTACGTGTCTACATGCCGTTGCTTCTGTTTCTGCTGTCGCAGCGCGAGGGGGTCTGGGTCTGGGGGGGGGGGGGCCCACGGATCCCCCCCCCCCCCTGCCTCCTCGCGGGCCCGCGCTCCCGCGCGCTCTCCCGGGGCGAGCGCGCGCCGCCAGTCTGGAGGCACGCGGAGGGGGGGGGGGGGCGGCGGAGGGGCGAGGAGGGGGCAGGGCGGCCGAGGGGGGCCGAAGGTCGGCGGCGAGCGGAAGGGGGCGGCGAGCGAGGGGGCGGAAGGATGGCGAGGGTGAGGAGGGGAGGGCGGCGGAAGGGGGGAGGAGGAGGAGGAGGAGGAGGAGGAGGAGGAGGCACGAAGATGGGGGGCTTCGAAACGACGAAGAGGAGTGATGCAGGAGGAGGGATGGCGTTTTTTTCTTCTAAGGGAGAAGGCCTTCTCAGAAGGTTCGGAAGTCCCCTGGCCCTCTGACAAGTTTTCGAAGCCTTCCCCGAATGCACAATATTTTTCACTGCGTGGAGCTCCCCATGTGTGCTCTATTTGCATGGACCTTTCCGCCGCCGTGGAGGGATGGGGGAGGAAGGCGGAAGGACGGCGAGGGTGAGGAGGGGAGGGCGGCGGAAGGGGGAGCAGGTCGGCGGCGAGCGAGGGGGGAAGTGAGAGTCGGGCGATCGCAACACATGGATCAATGGGGGCGTGGATTGGCGACGGGTCCCGTCGCCGTGGGAACTCGCGGAGTTCCGCCGCCGACCGAGGCGGCACCAGTCGCACTTTGGGAGGGCGCCTGAGCGGGGAGAAGGTCGGCGGCGAGCGAGGGGGGAAGTGGGAAGGGTCGAGAAAGAAAGAACGCCATAAACATAAACGTTTGGCGCTCCACGCGGATTTCTTGGATCGGCACCTGGGGCCCCATGCAGGCGCCTCCGGCGGTGGTGGTGGTAGTGTTGGAGGTTCCTCTTTTGTTTTCCCCTCTCTCTCTCTCTCGCTCTTTCGGTCTCTCCTCCGTTCAATTCTCATCGCTTCAGTGCTGTAGATTCGGATGGATCCGATGACTTTGCTGAGAACTGATTTCGCGTTTTGTGTAGGCAGGATCTCCACTCGGAGTGAGTTGCGGCATAAGTTGCCGAATCCACTCCAGGGAGGCTGCGCCCGCCTAGGAGAAGCTGGACGAGTTTGACATCCGTTTTGACTTTGTGTGATACGCTCAGCTGCACGAATAGCCGTGCGTTGGAGCCTCGTCAGGCGAGGCAGTGTGTGAGATCCGAACCTGCGCTGGCTCGTGGCAGAAGCGTCCGCTCGCTTCCGCGGCTGCTGCTCCTGGCTCGCATCCCAAAGGGGTTTCGTCGGAGGGGTCGGCGCGGGAGTCGGGTATAGCCAGGACCCCGGGTAAGGGGACCCGGTAAGTGGTAGGGCCTGGGGCCCTTCAATTGGCCAGATTCACTAAACCAGGTTTGCCGTGACTGGTGCTTTTCGGGTGACGGCAGTTCCGGTTCGTGGAAACGGGACGGGGGGGGCGCCCCCGGTGCAAATCACTAAACCAGGTTCCACGAAACCCAGCTCTGCCAACGCCCGAGGGAAGGCCAGGCAGCTGCTGCTGCCGCTTGGCCCGTGGCGCTGCTGGCGCCTCCGCGTGGCGGGCCGAGGCCCGGCGCCGAAGCGTCGGGACCGCGCTGCTGCCTCTGGTGGCGGCGGGAGGGGCAACCTCTTGGCGAACGAGCAACGCACACCCGTACCCATAGGGGGGTCGTTGGGAGGAGGACTGGCTATGGGTTTGGGTGCGGGTTGTCGGACCCCGGGGAAAGCTCCCGTTCGAGCGGGGACCCCCATCCGACAACACGCACCCACAGCCCTCTCCGACCCCCCTATGGGTATGGGTGTGTGTTGTTGGTTCGTCAAACCTCTTGGCGAAGGGTGCGGCCCCCTGCGCGCGATCCGCGGGGGGTCCGCGCGCGGCGCGCTCCGGACCGCAAAAAGCGCGGGGTGCTCACACTCGGGTCTCCACGGGCGCCGGCGAGTCTGCGCAGCAGGGCCGGGGAGGGGGCCTACGCCAGACTCCCAGTTCAGCCGGGGCCCAGATGGTGTGCAGGGGGGGCCGCCATCCATGGCGTCGGCCGCCGCCGCCGCCGCCACCGTCGCGCCTACGCGCGCTCCCGCCGACAGTCTGGGGGGGCACCCACAACTGCTGCGTGGGCCGGCCACGCCTGAAAGACGGAGCGCCTTGAACCGAAATGGCTACGGATCTTTCTCTCTCTCTCTCTCTTTCTCTCTTTATCTCTTTCTGTTTTCTGTCTCCCTCTCTGGCTATCGCTTGTATGGGTCGATACGCATGTGGAAGTCGATTAATGGAGAGGAGGCGTGCTGCCAAATCATTTCCAGATGTCTAAAGCATGTTTCAAACACGTTTGGCATATCAAAATGTTTGAAACATGCTTAGAACATGTTTTACACATTTTAAGCACATCTATACTTCAATGGTCATTACCATGGCATCCATTGTCATGGCATCCACAACGGTCCGCATAGGTATACGTGTAGGACTAGATTCGCCCCCGTGTGACGGGAACGCGTCAGCATCCGCCGCCCTCCAGTGGGCCCCCAGCAGGTCAGGTCAGGTCAGCCGCCCTGCGCCACGCGGTGCGCAGGCAAGAGGGCTCGCCGGTGCAGAAGGCGAGCGTGCCGTGCCGCCAAGGGGGGCCCTGCTCGGCACACCGGGCGGGGCTGCGGCGGCACACCGGGCAGGGGACGCACGGACGTTGGGGGTGGGCTTTCCCGGCCAGTGCAGCAACGACGCAGATCCGTGGATGTACATTCCTCTTCGGGAGCCCGCCCACGAGCGCAGCAGTGCTGCGTGCCTGTGCCGGTGGGGAAGCGGCCTGGCGTGGGAGTCCTCGGGCGTTCTATCCTGTTTGGCCGCGGTGCCTCCTTCTGGTCCTCTCCTCTGCCCCTCCAGGCCACCGGGCGACGCGGCGCGACCCTCCGACCCTATCCGTTCCAGCCTGATTCGGAAGGCCTCGAGACTCAGGAGGGGAAAAAACACACAGACACAATGAATCGTCGACCCCCAGGAAAATACGGGAAACTATGGTAAGTGTGGGGGAAGACGAAGACCCAGAAGATGTAGGGAAATAGGGGAATCCTGCTATCTGTGTCCATTTACTTGTGTGTCCCAGGGCCCCTTCGCAGACCTACTCTCCCTGCCCGTCCTGCGCTCCCCCCCCCAAGGTCGCAGCTGTCCACCGTCGAGGTGTCCATCCTGCCGCGGGTGCCCCTGCGTGCGGAGGACGGCTCCTTCGAGACGTCCGTGGCGGCCCCGCGCAGCTGGGTCCACGACGCGGCCGACGAGTGGAGGACGCGCTCTTCTTTCGAGCCCCTGCTTCTGAGATAGCCACCTCGTTTTCTCCTCGTCCTCCTCGTCCCCCTCTTGGTCCTCCGTTCTCTTCTCTGCAACGGTGGGAGCTGCGACAGGAGTAGGTTCACAATCGCTTCTACGGCCAATGTGCAAGGGCCCCGTTGGTTTCGGAAGCGGTTTTGGGTACCTTGCGTCCTCCGTTCGGTTTTTCTTCGGTTGCTCCTCGCAAGGCTGGGCGCAGCTGTGGCCGACAGGAGGCCCGTCTCTATTCGTCATGCCACTGTCGCGAAACCTTGGCGCCCAAGGTGCTCTTTCTCTGCCTCCTCATCCGCTTCCCTCCCTCCCTGCTCCTCCTCCGTCCCTGCTCCTCCTCTTTCTCCTCCTCTTTCTCCGCCTCCCCCTCCTCTTCCCCCATGGCCTTCTGCTTCATGCCACTATCGCAAAACCTTGGCGTGCGAGGTGCTCTTCCTCCTCCGGCTCCTCCTCCGCCTCCCTCCCTCCCTCCCTCCCTCCCTCATCCTCCTTATCTCCTCCTCCTCCTCCTCCTCCTTCTCCTCCTCCTCCTCCTCCTCTTTCTTGTCCTCCCCCTTCTCCTCCCCATCCCCCCTGTAGCCAATTTGGCTCCAGGCACACTGTGAGCTACCACGCCCGCGCCAGATCCGGTGCTGCCGCCCTGGCAGGCTGCCGTGGCCTCTGTAGGCTCCGGCTACACTATCACTGTGAGAACTCTCGTGAGCAGCAGCGCCCCTAATGTGGCTCGTCGGGCCACCAAGGACCTCTACCACGATCGGGGGTGGACAGAACCCCCAGCAGTGACATGTCGATTAGTGACTTGTCCGCTTTCGGTTCTCGAGGGGGCGCCGTGGCCGTCATTTTCCAGGCTTGCGCCCGCCAGGTTTGGGCCTTAGGTCGTTTTCACTAAACCACGTTTTACTAAAGGGGGGTCTGTCCATCCCCGACACGAGGCGAAGGCCATCGTGACAGAATTACGCATCCTCCACCAGCAGCTGAGGCGCTCGACGAGCGCCTGTCTGGTGCAAGACGCGCTGGCGCCCGGGCCTGGGGACGTGGCGCGGCATCGGGGCCTAAGAGACGGGGGTCAGTGCAGACGGGGGTCAGCCAGAGCGCCGGATCTTGCAGGATCCTGCGAAGACCCCCTCTGGCTGACCCGGGTCAGGGAGCCGCTCGTGGCCGCGAGGCGGCCGCACATATTGGCTGACCCGGGTTTGCGAAGACCTGCGTTGCAGCTTTTTTTTCCTGCATTGCAGTTTTTGGTTTCCCGCTGACCCGGGTCTGGATTGACCCGGGTCAGAAGATCCCCGACGGCAGAATGGACGGGAAACAAGGTCGAGGAGATGCCACAAAGTTGCAGGAGCCTTCGTGCGCCCAGTGGACGCCGACGCTGAGCTGCCGCAGGCCACGCGCCGCGCCGAGGAGTCGGAGGACGAACGGATTGATGACACCCGTTCCTTGAACGAAGGATTGCAAAGGATTGCAAAAAAACCCAGGATTGCAAAAAAACCCTGGATTGCAAAAAAACCCAGGATTGCAAAAAAACCCAGGATTGCAAAAAAGGATTGCAAAAAAACCCAGGATTGCAAAAGGGTTTTTTTGCAATCCATTGCAAAGGGTTTTTTTGCAATCCTTCGACCAAGGGATCCGTCGAGCCAGAGATCGATCCTTCCATGGCGACCCCGCGGGCTTTCGCCACCGACCCCGAGATGCTGCAGGAACTTTGGCGGCTGGAGGGAGAGACGGACATCGAGCCCGCCATCGGCAACGCAACGACGTTCGGCAAGACGGGCGACACGAAGAGTGAGGGGGGACCAGCACGCGCCGCCGTCCATCGAGACCATCTCCGACGCAGCCATCCAGGACGCCAAGGAGGAACCCGCAATCGGCGAGACCTGAGACCGACACGTCCGGAGCTTCAGAGATTTCCGCAGAGCGCATTCACCTGGTTTCGGAGGCTTGGGAGGAGCCGATCAAGCACGCGGAGAAGAGACATTTCATGGCGATGAGTAAGAAGATCCAGGTCTGCCACGAGCTGGCCCCGCGCGCCCTAACCCTCAAGCCCCACCCAATGCGCGGCACCCAGACTGTGCGGAACACCTTGGCGGAGGAAGGAGGGCATGCGCCACCAGGAGCAGCTCGCTCAGCTTCGTGGACACGCATGGATGGTGAGGACGCGCACGAGGCCCTGGTGGACGACCCCGCATCTCGTCAGGCCGCGGGTGGACTCCCGCGCGAGATAGTGGGCGCAATCCTGGAAATTGGAGAACACAGCCCAGGCGGTCAAGCGCAAGAGGACAATCGCTCGCCTCGGCCACAAGATAGTCAACAAGCTGTTCGACCTGATGGTCTGCGGGGACATGGACAGACTCGCGGTCCCGTTGGACCGTCTTGCGGCACTCAGCAGGAGTCTTTCCGAACGTCCGATTGTGTTCGCCTTTTTCCATTGCGTGCTTTGACGCTGCCGCCGCAGGTTATCATGCCTCTTTGCTATGGGGGGGCAGGCATTCAGCATCGTGGAGCCGAGCTTCTGGTGTTTCGGAATTGTAATTCGGGCCATCGAATTCGGTCTTCCTCCTCTCGGCTCTTCCCCTTCCCTGTTCGCGCGCTCGCCCTCCCCTCGCCGTGTCCGGTTTCGGCGCTTCCCCGCTCGTTGTGCCAGGGCCGTTCGGCCGTGCTGCCATGCCTGGGCTAGCCGCTTGCATGCAGCATGCCGAGCGGTATCGACCGCTGCCCTGCTGGAATCCTTCCCCGACTCTCCGAGATGCAGTGCCCGACCAACCAATTCCCCCTGTCCTCCTCGTTCTCGTCCTCGTCTCTGCCGAGGCACTGGGGAGGTGGCTGCCTCCGTGGGCGTCGCAGTGTCGCGGAGTTGCGAAGTCTCTGGCCTGCGGCGTGGCACCGCCGCCCAGACGCACGGCAGTCTTCGGCCAGAGTCTCGGGGGCCACTGCCAGCAGGGGCACCAAGAGGTTTCCCTCGTTAGGGGGCCACAAGCGAACCCTACCCCTACCCCCCACCATTTTTGAGGGGGAGGGTGGGGTTCACTTCGCTCGTGACCTCCCGAATGAAGTGAACCCCACCCTCCCCCTCAGAAATCGTGGGGGGTAGGGGTAGGGTTCGCATGTGGCCCCCTACTCGCGCCTCGCTGGGGCGGGGCGCATTCCGGCTCGAGCCCTCGCTTCAGCCTGGAGGCGCGCGCGCGCGCCCAGAGGCCCGCGCGCACCCCTTGCCACTCTGGGGGAGGGGCCCGGGCGGCCTCCACCCCCGCTGGGCTCCGAGCAGGCCCCCCCCTCTCCTGGCATCGCTCGGACGTGTGCATTTTTCCTTCGGCGAGGACCATCGAGAAGCATCCTTGATCATTTGGCGAAGAAAGCCACGCACGAAACCGAAAAACGCACGGGAAATGGACGTCCGAGCGATGGCAAGCTCTTACCCGGGAGGAGGGCGCGAGCCTCCAGGGCTGCGGCCGCCGCGGGTCGGGGCGCGGGGTCCGCGCCAGGCAGGCTCGCTCCGGGAGGCGTGAGACGCGCGTGCGTCGCGATGCGTTTTGCGGGGCGGCGGCTTGCCTGCGCTCGTTTCAGGCACCATCTTGTGACCTCTGCAGTGCGATTACGTCGGGGCCCACCCGTCACGGGGCGGCCCCTCCATCATGCCCGATGCGTTCGTGCCAAAGCCCACGCGATGACAGCTTCTCCGGGGATTCATGGGCGTGGGATGTCATGTGGCAAGTCTTACTTGCGCAGTGCGCTCGTTCACCGCGCTCGAGCACGCGCCGCGGCAAGCGCTTCGCCTAACTTGCGTGGTGCTATCTTCTGGAAGCGCAGGGCGCGCTATCGACGCCGTAGTCCGTTGGCTACAGCGGCGGGCTTTGGCTTCGGCCTTGGCCTGTCTGCAGCACTACGCGAGCAATGTCTGGGGGTCAGATGTGCAGCGCTCGGCTCGGCAATCCGTCTCAGACCCTTCCCCGGGTGAGCGGTTACTGCTGGGCGTTGCGCGCCGCCGTTCTCGCTGCGTTTGGCGTGCTGGCCGCAGGACAGGCCGCCGCCGATGAGCTCCCGATTGGTCGCGCTGCACAGTCGGGGCCCTGAAGAAGGAACCCTTTTTGTCGGGGAGGGGCTCCGCGTTCCTTAAGTGTTTCACAGCTTGCCTCAGGCTTTCCTTCCGTTTTCGATCGGAAATTGAAGTTCAACTTATGGAAACAAAGGGGCCCCGTTCCTTATTTAGGGTTCCTTAGGTCGACGCCCCGACTGCAGATGTCATGGATTCTATTGCCTGTCTGGGCAAGCCGGTGGCGGCCGTGCGTCGGTGAGCAGACCGCTCGGGGAGCTCCGGGTGAACTGGCCCCGGGCCCGAGAGCGCAGCGCCCTGCCTGCCCCCCCCCGCGGCGGCGAGGAGGGCCTCGTGGGCCAGCCGCTGCGGCCGAACTCGGCCCTACACCTTAGGCGATGCTTAAGAAAACCTACGTTTTCGTCCAGAGTCTCGATTATTCTTAACGTTTCAATGTAAGTCCCAAGATTTAAATAGAAGTTCTGGGTTTTATTCCATTTCTGAGACTATGAATTTCTTAACCCATGATTTCTTAAGCATTTCGCAGGGTGTACTCCACCGCCAGGGCAATGCCCGCGTCCGCCGCTACGGGGCCGTGGGGCCGACGGCAGTCGGTCATGTGGGCCAAGGCTATGCCAGGGGGGACATGGGGATCGGTGAAGACGTTTTCGGGAGAACGCTGGGGGGCCGACGGAAGTCGGCCAGTTGGGCCAGTTTAGTCAGCTGGGCGCTTTTTTTTGTTTGCCCGCCCAAATTGGGCGCGTAGGCATCCATGTCTACTGCTCGCCGAGCTCCGGGTGCGCACCCCCCCTGCGGCAGTGGATGTGGACGTATTCTGGCAGCGCGCTGGCGGCTTTGTCTTCGCGCGGCGGCGCGAGTTGGGCGGCGACGCTGCGCGTGGAACAGCTGCGGGGGTCCGCCTGCGCATGTCGCTCGCCAGCAGTCGCCGCTCGCCCTAGCTGCCTTGCTGACGGGGGTTCGACGTGCAAGTCTGACTGCTGAGGCTGTTTCGGGGTGCTGCGGTAGCTGGTATTCCGGGCGTGCAGTTTCGTGACCTCGACCTCGGCATCCTGGTCAACAGTACTGGGCGGTGCCATGGTCCTGCAGTTGTCTGTGGAGTCCAGGCGCGCCAATCCCTTTTCCTGATAAAATGGTCTGACTTGTCATCCGCCGCTGCTGCTACCTCGTGTTCGCCGCCGATCTCCAGGCTCAGCTCAGTCAGATCTCTGGGAACAGTGTCATGTGGTCCTGTGGCAGTCCTAGTTCTGGCGATGGCGACGTTGGGTGGACTCTTCTTCGATGGTGGCGTGGACCAGAGGGCCGCGCGCTGCCTGGGCGCGCGCTCGGCGTTCACCTTTTCCGCCCCGCTTATTGTCCCAGCGCTCGACATGGGGGCGGCCAGGCGCTGGGCAGGGGATCTTCAGGAGGGAAAACACACACAGACACAATTCATCGTCGATCCCCCAGAACATATAGGAGAATATGGGACATGGGGGGGAGACAAACACCCAGAAAGCATGGGAACATATGGGGGAACCTGGTATTAGTGTGTGTACTTATTTGTGTGTCTTGGGGCCCCTTCGGACATGGGGGCGGCCGGGCGCTGGGCAGGGGATTTGGCCTCGCCTCCGACCTCGCCCGCGGCGCGCGGCGTCTCGGCCGCCCGTCGGCCTCTGTCCGAGCTTCTCACCATTCCTCCTCCTCCTCCTCCTCCTCCTCCTCCTCCTCCTGAGGGGAACGCTGCGCCTCCTCCTCCTCCTCCTCCTCCTCCTCCTCCTCCTCCTCGTCCTTCTCCTCCTCCTCCTCCTCTCCTCCTCCTCCTCCTCCTCCTCCTCCCTCCTCCTCCTCCTCCTCCTCCTCCTCCTCCTCCTCTCCTCCCTCCTCCCTCCTCCTCCTCTCCTCCTCTCCTTCCCCCTCCTCCTCCTCCCTCCTCCTCCTCCCCTCCTCCTCCCTCCCTCCTCCTCCCTCCCCCCTCCTCCTCCTCCTCATCCTCCTCTCCCTCCTCCTCCCCCCTTCCTCCTCCTCCCTCCTCCTCCTCCTCCTCCTCCTGCTCCTCCTCCTCCTCCTCCTGCTCCTCCTCCTCCTCCTCCTCGAGTGGTCGCGGACGGTCCCTGCCGGCGCGGCCGACGCCCAGTCCGCTGCGCGGCGGGGCGGGGGCGGTTGCCGCCCGCCGCGGGCGCGGGCGCACGGCCGCCGCGGCCTCTGGCGCCGCCCCGCCCCTGGAAGGGCTCCCTGCCGATCGCCGGAGATGGCGGGCCGGGCCGCGCGCAGCTCGGGCCGGACGAAAGGGGGGGATCGGGCAAGGGGGGGATACGAAGTTTGCTGCACGCAGCCGGTTTCGGCCTCACCGAGGGGCCCCCATTCCTCGAGACATGGCCGCCTCAAGGCGCCGGGAGGCGCCGGGAGAATCAGCCACGTGAGCTGATTCTCACACCCCCCTTAGCTATCCCCCCTTTCGCCCGACCCGAGCAGCGGGCGGGTGATGGAACGGGGGGCAGCGCGCCCATCTTCCCATCCAGTTATCGGGGGGCCCCCCCCCCCCCCCACACAGCGACGGCCGAGTGGGTCCTGAGCGCGTCTCTTGCCTGCGACGCGCGCGTCAGGTTCGGTTGCTCTCGGCGCTGCCTGGCAGGCGGGGGCCGCAGGCGCGGCCTGGGCGCCAGCTCGCGCCGTTGCGCTTCTGTCGACTCCGACGAGCTCTCTCTCGCAGGGGCCTGTGCTTTTCTGGCGGAGGCGCGCGGCGCGTACGCGACGGCCCCGTCAGTTCGAACGCCGTTGGCGCGCGGATGGCCTCCCCAAATGGTGAGCGCCTTGGCCGAGGTGGCCGTTTCGAATTTGGAAACGCGGGCGCGCGCGCGTTCACGTCGGCGCGCGCTTGCCGCGGCCAGACCGAGGAGGTCTCGAGGTGCGCGGCGCAGCCTGGCGAGGAAAGTGCCCGGGCGCAGGAGTCGCGACCCATTCGGCCTGAAGCAGTGAGGCCAGCCTGGCTTGGAAGTCGTCTCGGAGCTGGACCTGGCGGCCCTCGAAGCGCGCGAGCAGGGGCGCTGGGCTTCGCAGGCGAGCGTCGGGCACGGGGCCGCCGAGTCTGGCCTGGCTGCAGCTGCGGCGGCTGTGGCCCGTGTCTCCCCAGGCGCGACCGGCGGCCCAGCCGGGGCGGGCGCCGCCCGTGGAATGCTGGGCAGGGGCGGAGCGGTGGAGCGGCGGACCAGGGCAGGGACGGCGCGGTCCTCCAGGCGACTGGCGCCTCCCGGGGCAGGTCGGTGCCAGGAGACGCCTGAAGGCGCGTTGCGCGTGCGGGGGCCGCCGCTGGAGGCGCGCGCCTGGGGTTGCCCCCCCGAGCTCTGCGCCGCAGCAGGCGCTGCGTTCTTCTCCGGGCAGGGTCGGGGGGCAGGCCAGGGCGCCGCCCGCGTGGCGAGCAGGCGCGATGGGGCCGCGGGAGGCGAAGCAGCTGCCAAGCCGCGGCGTTGCCGCCAGGGCGGCGCGCGCGCGCAAGTGTAGTCCGACGCGGCGATGAGCGCCGGTCGGCGGTGAAGGGTTCGGGCGGCGCGCGCGCAGACGCGCGCGCGCGTCGGTCCCTGCTCATCGTCGCGACGGGCTCATCGAGGTCGTCAGTTCCAGACGCCCGCCGGGGGGTCTCGCCCATCGTGCTTTCTGCCGTCCCATCGGGGCGCCTGCCTGAGAGGAGCGCGCTGCGCGCTGCCCAGCCCGGCGGCCACTTCTGGCCCCCCGTCGCCCCCCCCCTGCGACCCCCCCCCTGTCGACCCCCCCCTTACGACCCGGCCCCCCCCTCGCGACCGCCCCCCCCTCGCGACCCCGACCCTCGCGACCCCCCCGGCCGCTCGCGCTGAACTGGCCCCCCTCGCGCCCCCCCCTCGCGCGCGGCCCCAGTCGGCCCGGCGGGGCGAGATGAGCTTGAGCCAGAGGCAAAGGGCGCGCTCTCTTCCCCCCCCGCGCGCACGCGCGCGCGCGTGCCCCCCCCACCCCCCCCCACCCCGCACACGCACAATCACACGCATACGCACGCAATCACACTCGCAATCGCACATAATTACACACATTCACACACACACACCCATACACCCACGCACGCACGCACGCACGAACGCACGCACGCACGCACGCACGCACGCCGCGGGCGGTTTGCGCGTCTGGTGGCTTGCACGTCGGTGAGTTCAGAACAGATTGTGAGGATGTCGCAAGCGAGGCGCTGGTTTCAGTACTCCCACGAGGAGCCGCTAGGAGAAGGACGTTTGCCCGTCCGTTACCCAGAATGTGGTGTCTCAGGCGGTTTGCCTGTTTGGTGGCTTGGACGCCTGTGCTTTCAAAACAGACTGCGAGGATGTCTCGAGCGAGGCGTCGGCTTCAGCACCCCAGGCGGCCTGATCGTGGGGATGGGTCGAGGGAAGCGTTTAGTTTTCCACCTGCGGCCTTCGTCCTTTAAGAGCCCCATGATCGTTTCTATGTGGGGAAAAATGCGGCCGCCATGGCGGAGGAGGTAGTACGGAGGAGGGAGGAGAAGGACGCAGGAAGTGGGAGAAGGGAGGAGGGAGGAAGAGAAGGGATGGGGGTGCGGCGAGTTGTTAGAGGAAAGAGAGGGGAGGGGGCCTGCTCACCGCCTGTTTGTCTGTGAGTTGTCGTCGTCGCCGTCCCTCATCGTAGCCGCCGCCGCCGCCGCCGCCGCCGCCGCCGCCGCCGTCGTCGTCGTCGTCGTCGTCGTCGTCGTCGTCGTCGTCGTCGTCGTCGTCGTCGTCGTCGTGGTCGCCAGCATCGTCGCCACATTCGGCGTCCATTTGGAATCGCTCTCACGCCCTGGCACTCACGGCCACACAATCCGGGACGCACATATGGGGACGTCATCGTCGAATTACTCGCCGCGGAGGCCCCAAAAAATTATGTGCAGTTCTTGGCGCTTCCGTGTTTTTGGGTGTCTGATTTTGGGAGAGGTAAGCTTGCGGCGACTGAGCGCTCCACAGTGGCTTCCCCTTGTGCCTGCTACATCGCGATGAGCAAGGAACCCCGAAAAAGGAGAGGGGTCGTGGGTGCTTCTGCCAGCGTTTCGCCCAAGGGGTCCCGCGATGTGGGCGTGAACTGGGAAGTGAAGCGCCTCCTGGCGCCCCCCCCCCCCATGGGATGCCTAAGTGCCATGCCTGCAACAACGCGGTTACCATTCGGCTATCAACGGAGAGGGGTCGGGGGCGTCAGAAATTGCGAACCGCTCGATGCATTACCACCATGTAGGTGCAGTCGCGCACGTGCAGCACCAATTGGTGACTCCTCCTTGCGGTGCCCAAATGCCATGCTTGCTATATCGCGTTGGTCACGAGGCTCTCAAAAGAGAGGGTCTGGGGTGCCACAGTAAGCAGAACGCTCGTGACATCACCACGGTCTCGGCGCGAGTGGACAAATGTCCCCACCCCTGGCGACTCCTCCTTGGGGTGCTCAAGCGCCACGCCTGTTACATAGCGACGAGCATGCGTTTCTGGAAAGGGAGAGAGCTGACCAATCCATATGGCCAGCCGCCTGAAACATCTCAACAACCTGGGCGCGAACGGGAAAATGTCTCCACCCTTGGCGGCTCCCCCTTGGATTGCTCAACAACCACGTCTGCTTCATCACGATGAATTTGGGGCTTTGAGAAGAGAAGTTGGGTCAACCAACAACGCACACCGACAAATCCATCCCCACAGTCTGGGCGCGAACAGACAAATGTCCCCACCCCTGGCGGCTCCCCAGCGGGGTGCACACATGCCACACCTGCAGCATCGTGATGCGCATGGGGCTCCGAAGGGAAAGAAATCAGGAGGGAAAGAAACACACAGACACAATTACTCGTCCATTCCCCCGAAAATGTGGGAACATATGGGAAGTGGGGGGGAAGACAAAAACACAGAAAATATGGGAAACTATGGGAAGGTGTGGGGGAAGACAAAAACCCAGAAAACATGGGAAACTATGGGGAGTCTCTTTATTCGTGTGTATTTATTTCTGTGTCCCAGGGCCCCTTCAAGAAAGCTGATCCGTCACACTGGCAGGCTGCCCGAAGCATCTCGGCAGCCTGGGCGCGACCGGGCACCATATCCCCATCCCTGGCAGCTCCTCCTGGGAGTGCTCAACAAAATCACGCCTGCCAGATCGTGGTGCGCATATGTCAGGAGGGGAAAAAACACACAGACACAATTCATCGGCGATTCCCAGAGAATATAGGAAAATATGGGAAGTGGGGGGGAAGACAAACACCCAGGAAATATAGGAAAATATGGGTGACATTTTTATTTGTGTGTATTTATTTGTGTGTCCCAGTTCCCCTTCAATATGGCGCTGACCAGAGAGAAGTCGAACCAGCGGAGGCTCCCCACATGCTGGGCGCGGACGGGCAAACGGACCGCCTGAGACATCCCCACACGTTCTGGGCGCGAGCGGCCAACTGTCCCCACCCCTGGTGGTTCCTCCTCGGGGTGCTCATGTGGCACGCCTGCTACATCGCGATGGGCATGGGGCTTTTGAGAGAGGAGTCTGATCAACTAAGCAGGCACACCACTTGAGACATCCCCGCGGTCCGGGCATGACCGGGCAAATGTCCTCACCACTGCGGCTTCATTTTGGGGCGCTCAAGTGCCACGCCTGGTGCATCTCGATGAGCATGGAGCTCGGAAAAGAGAGAAGAAGTCTGATCAACGAAACAGGCAAACTGGCGGAGACATCCCCACAGTCTGGGCGCGAACGATCAAATGCCCGCACCGCTGGCGGCTCGTCCAGGAAGTGTTCAAATGCCACGCCTGCTACACGGCGATGGGCACGGCGCTTTTCAACGAGAGAAGTCTGATCAACCAACAGGCAAACTACCTGAGACGTCTTCACAATCGAAAGAGCGTGTTCTACCGCTGCTGGCGGAAAACCGGGGGGGGTCACTACCGGTTCGAACCCCTCCCCCCCCCCCCCTCCGGAAAACCGGGGGGGGTCACTACCGGTTCGAACCCCTCCCCCCCCCCCAGTTCATCATGAAAAGGGGGGGGGGTCACTACCGGTTCGAACCCCCCCCCCCTCGAAAACCGAGTGGGGGTGCGGACAGTGGTGGGGACGGTGTTGGTGGGGACAGTGGTGAGGGGACAGCGGGACAGTGGTGGGGACAGTGGGGGGACAGTGGGACAGTGGTGGGGACGGTAGTGGTGGGGACAGTGGTGGGGACAATGGTGGGAACAGGGGGGACAGTGGACAGTGGTGGGAACGGTGGTGGTGGGGACAGTGGTGTGGGGACAGTGGGAATGAGGTGGAAACACTGGGACAGTGGAGGGTACAATGGTGGTGGAGACACTGGTAAAGGCGGTGGCGAGGACGGCGGTGGGACAATGGGACAGAGGTACAGTGGGGACAGTGGTGGGGACAGTGGGGACAGTGGTGGAAACAGTGGGACAGCTCAGTGGGACAGCGGAGGAGTCAGTGGGACAGTGGGGACAATGGGGATAGGCAGTGGTTGGGTCCGTGGAGACAGTGGGGAGAGTGGAACCGTGGTGGGAACAGTTGTGGGAACAGTGGGGACAGTGCGACAGTGGTGGGGGCATTGGTGGGGACAATAGGGACGGTGGTGGAACCAGTGGGGACAGTGGTGGTGAGGACAGTGGTGCTGGGAACAACAGTGGGGGATGTGATGCGAGCGGTGGTAGGGACCGGGAGTCGTTTGCTGGCGGTGCGTGGGGGGGGGGGGAACGGTAGTGACCCCTCCGGTTTTCGAAGGGGGGGGGGGGGGTAGTGACCCCCCCCGGTTTTCGAGGGGGGGGGGGGGTTAGGACCGGGTAGTGACCCCCGGTTTTCCGGAGGGGGGGGGGGGGGAGGGGTTGGGGGGGGGGAGGGGCAGGGGGAGGGGGGGTTCCGGCAGGGGGGGGGGGGAGGAGACCCCCGGGTTCCGGAGGAAAAGGTTGGCAATTTTCCACAGTAAAGCGGCGGTGGATGACGCTCTCTCTCTCTCTCTCTCTCTCACAATCTGAGTGAGAACGGGTACACGTCCCCACCTCTGGCGGCTCCCCCTTGGGGTGCTTTAGCGCGACGCCTGCTACATACCTATGAGCATGGGACTTTGAAAAGAGATAAGTCTGAGTAAATCTGAGTGTGGGTGGTTCCCGGTATGAGCGATAGGAGCGTTGCGAGTCTGAGTGTGAGCGTATCTGAGTGTGAGTGAGTTTGAATGTATGATCTGAGCGTGGCAGGAGAGAGAGAGAGAGAGAGCTAGAGAGAGAGAGAGAGAGAGAAAGAGACAGAAAGAAAAAGAGAGAGAGAGAGAGACATCGATTGTTTGGAACACGGACTGGGAGAACAACATGGAAGCGGGAGGTAGTGAGGAGGCGGAGGCTCCCTGGAGAAAACAGGAGCTCAGTGTTCCAGAAGGCGGTCGCACAGATCCCAAATGAAGAGCGCCGGCGTGCGCAGGGCGGAGCTGGAGGCGGCCACCCGGGCCCTGGACGCGGCCGCGGACGCCACGGCGGAGGAGCTGGACGGGTCACGCAGGCACCGCGCCCTTTCCGCGAATGCTCGGGGCGGGCGAGGGGCGGAGGCTCTGGGAACCGGGGGGGGGGGGTGCGAAATCTGCTCCGAGGCTCGAAAACCATTACGTTACTAATTTTGGGCCCCAGGGCCCATGGAGGCCCCAGGGGCCCCAGATTAGTGACGTGATTTTTTTTTCTCCCACGTAAGGACCACGAAATTCATCACTTCACTAAACCGAACCCAGGACGAAAGCCAGGGGTCGAATTGCTGCTGTGATGCAACATAGGTCTCGTATCTGCGGCGTGCGGATGGTTCAGGCGCCGCCCGGGCCCCTTTCTTCGGTGCAGGACTGCCGCTGGGACAGGCGCCGGGGAGTCAGCTTCGCGAGCCGAGTCGCCACCCTCCCCCCCCCCCTGCTAAGCCTCCCGGGCGTCCGAGCTAGATGCGCAGTCGGGGGGAAGCATGGAGCAATGACTGAGAAGAACTAGGCAGGCGAAGCTTGATTGATAGAGGGAGAGGGGGAGATAATGAGATAGATATATAGATA